>CM030369.1:105679382-106075969 GCA_003604175.2 Clonorchis sinensis
GCCAGTCCAACGACCACTGCTTTGCGGCGTCTACATCAATTTGGAGGGCACTGGCATTGGAACTCCACGATTTCAAGTCGTCCGCTGCTTCTAGGCCCATCACGAATGCTGCAGCCTGACGGCGCGCAGTATTCGCACTGTAGAATTCATTTCTCGTAAGCTACGAAGCGTTCAGGGTTACCACTTCATGGTAAGAAATGTTTGTGTGTAATGAATTATTCTGCAAAGTGTCTGCACGGGTGGTTTGTTTAAGTGGGCGACTCTTCAAGGTCACCGATCATCGGCCGTGAAAACGGTGCCTTATGTAAGGAGACATTGTGGTAAAACATGAATCACTTACAATAGACGAAATTGGCAGATATTTCTGCAGCTGAAATAATTCCCTGAACTTTCTAGAAACTACATGGCCCTTGTGGATGCAAAATCTGCGGAGGTGCCACACCTGCAAATACTTTTTCAACTTTTACCTGCTTCACTAGTCAAATGCCGCATCATGTGTTTAAGGACCTCGATAAATGCTACTCCGAACTGTTACCGCGCAAGGTGCATTCATTAGTTTCGGACAATTCGTGCCAGGTTGGAAGAGTGTAAGGCTTGCAGATGTTTTTGACCTATGCAAGTTTTTTGCCTAACAGCAGAGTTCTGCATTGTAACTGACAAAATATTCCAGGGCGACCATCTCGTCTATCACAGCGGACACCTGAAAGAACCTAGCTGACGCACACGACTAACAGGCACCTAGGGATCCATGATGCCTAATAAGATGGCCGAACGCCCGATACCCATGCCGTCCGTGATCAGGGATGTGTACAGCTTGCATCTGCAGGCCAGAATTAGTTGCTTTAAAACAGTACTCAAAACGGTTAGGCCAAGACTAAAGGCATATCATCTACCACAATAAAACCCCACTGTGCGCCACTTACTCAACAGGGATGGTCGACACTTCCGGCAGTGGTTGCATATGTCCTTGCAAAATTCATCGGCTACAAATTGTCGCACTGCACGCAACGGTTTTCCATACTTCAGCAGGGCCCAGCAGGTGCCCAACTCCTCTTCTGTTAGTCGTCGATGTACCGGAAGCCGATCGTACAAATACTTATGATTGTGCTCAAGGTAGCAAGAAGTGACCGAGAGATGGTCCCCCTGTCTCCCAGGACAAAAGCACACTTGACAGCAGGTGCTCCGCCTGCCATTAGTCAACATCATATACGCTCATACTACTGGCTCCTTCCGATCCCGATAACTTCCGTCTCTCTAGTTGAGTGTTCTCCGTACAACGTGCGTGAAGCTAGGTGTTGGTGTAGAACTCGTGACACCTAGCTAGACAAACAGATTTAGTGTCCTGGAATTGCTCACTACGACGTCACGGCGCAGCCTTCCGTCTTGTTTCAGTGGCTATATACCCTGTCAATGCTACGTAGTGTGTGTAGCTGCGTTCTAGCTAAATATAATCTTGAGTGCACGGTGAACATTTCCTCAAGTTGCTCACTGCATGGGGTAAGCTGGTTTCTCACGATCGTCCGTTTGCCATCGCGTAGATATTACCAAGCTTCACGGCGCGTTACCTGCACCATTCCCTTGTGGGTTTTGTTGCCCCGAATGAGCATGATGAGAGCATAGTCTGTCTGTCCCTCAAACAGGCTGCAGTAGCTGGTGTCGGAGGCCAATTGTTAGTCAGAGCACATCAGCGAATATAGATCAAAAGCCAGCAGTTAGCGTTCCAGGGCGCTCGCCCACAGATGTCAGTCGTCGAGTGCATAAAAGGCATAAACCTTGCACAATCTGACGCCACTATAATTCAACCAAGTTCCACCAATCCCGTTGATTGTGCTCAAGGATCTGCACGCGCTTCTCATCTGAAAATGTACAACGCATCTTCATGTCCGTTGGGGATCGAACTCAAACGCATGCTTGCAAATTTGCACACGGAACCTCTAGACAAATTTATCTAGCCGGTTAGCTGCATCATTCTCGGTGGCCCGTCATAATCATGAATACCATATTAGCTTCTACCAGCCCCCCTCATTGCTATCACGGATGTTGCACTGGCTTATCCGCGTTTACACTGCATTTTGACGCTGAACATTTTAATGGGACAGAAACCCGGTCCATAGGAGCAGAAACCAAGACCCGAATGTCTAGAAATTGATTTTCCTGAGTCTGGTAAGCATTGCCGAGGTACGTGGGACGGCATTCGCAGAAACCTCTTTAAAGTTTGATTAGCGCGTAACACCCGCAGTTCTCGCTAACTGTCACGGTGGACCGGCTTATCTCGGACTTCTGCGCACGGACACACGGAGTTTGGCAACGTGTCACAGGTGATCAAGCAGTGAGTTGGCAGGGAACTATGAACACCAGTCCCGCGAAGCTCAGCTTCGCTGGTCATTGCGATCTTCTTGGATAGATGACATGAACCCGGAACCCACCACTTATTAGCACGTCAAGGATCACGGCCCACTAGGGCACAAAATGGCGTGAGCCCACCTAAAATCTGGTCTTTAACGCATAGCTTCTCCTCTCAAGTTCTCAAATAAAAATTTCGCTACCACTCCTGAAACATCATTTCAGTATAATCCTCTGACCAACATCCCCAATGCAGCATTTTTCAGCGGCAAAGACCTCAAAGCTAGGTGGATCGTAATAAACACACAGAACGAGTGAAAAGCCGTTGACAGCTTGTCAACTTTAAAGAGGGCAGTAAGTTTCATCAGCGCGAGAACTCATATAAAAGGACCTCTAAAGCATCGGATTGCGTTTCACGTGCGGCGTGAACAAGCGCCGGAGGAAGGTGATTCCACATGCGAACGAACCGAGATGGGGAAAATCGTCCCCGAATAACAGTGCGATCTACGAAATTTTACCTTGTCCTCGTTGTGCATCACCTGGGCAAATGGTTTAAACCCTGTCAGCCAAACCGTATACAAACAAGACCCAAGAGAGTATGTGGTCTTATCACCGGTGACGATACATTGGGGGAGAGTTCACGAATTCACGGATTGATACACAGGATCGAGGCTTTCGCCCAGGTTTCCCGGGTCGGTTTTGTTCTTGTCGTTAGCGGCTGTCGTTCACCTGAAAGGCACAAGTGAAAAAAGGGTGTAGCACTGCTCTTTAAGTTCTCAGCGTGGGGCAGTATGTTTGACAGCGCGAGGACTCGCGTAAATAAGTGTCTAATAGTGTTTTGAAATGAGTTCTAGAGGGAGCGTGGACAACCGTCTGAGGGAGGTTATTCCACGCAGCTGCTACTCGAAAGGAGAAAAAGTTTGCCTAATGAAGGTGTGTGCTATGAGTTTAAAAATCTTCTTATCATGTCCCTGCCGTGTGTTTGCTGGGTCAATGGTGAAAAACCTGTTGGCCAAGCCTTGTTCAAACAGGGTGTAAGTAAGAATTAAGTTCAAGCATTTCGAGGCGGATTTGACACCCGACCAGCTTCGTCGCAGCTCATTGGACACGCTAAATTAGGATTATATACTTATTGCGTTCTGAGTAGACACTTGATTGGGGTATTAAGGAAACACTCAAATATAGGTCCCCCAGGACACCAGGAAGTGCATGCCAGTACTCCTGAGAAGGCGCGTCGAATCATCCGTAAAACGGCCAATGACTTCTGAGCTAATTTTTCCTGGTGAAATTAGAGGGACACGTTTGACGGGATCCAGACGCTTAAATCCCTTTTGGTGTCTATATTCACACTACCTTTGTTTCATCCTCACTATGCATGACGAAGGCGTTTGCTAAGTCTCTTCCGAACGACAGTCGCACTTTTCGTCATTCAGAACAGGGTACCAGTCCAGTGATCACTGCATTGCGCCCTCGACATCCATTTGGATAGTACTGGCCTTGAAACTCCAGGATTTCAGGTCATCCGCAAAAATAGGAATAGACTTGAAAGCATATCTGGAAATTAGGTGACCTGAACGACGCACTGGTACCGGACATTTGACAGATTCTGTACATGATTGGCTGTTACCTAACCCATTCTTTTGACCAATCACTTGAGAAGTAGGTTTGTAGACGGTTGCGGCGAACAATTGTAAGAGGTGAGGTGATAATTAAGTTGTACGGTTTTGGGGATTACGTTATACACCTCCCACTTAAGTCTGAGATCTGAAGTCAGAAGTTTACTTTTAATGGCTTTCCTGGCTTGTGGATACTCTCTGTCCAGCGCCTTGGTACTGCATTTTCGTCCGGGTGGTTGATAGAGTTCCTGTAGTGAAGCCGAGATAAAAGTTGTCCGGAAGCACCATCGAATTCAGGTAGCCCGTTTTGGGTGCACGATGTGTGCATTTTTTGGCCACTTGGATCCGTGTGTTTGGTCCACTTAGTTGGGCCAGACTGAATTATTCGCCACACGTTGCCGCGCCGGCAATGATGTCCTCTCTTATCCACTTGGGTCGTTCCGGTTCGCAAAACCAAGTGGCTGAATTGCAGTGATGGTTGTGGGACTAAACCGCTTGCGATCCGCGTTGAGTACGACCAAAAATCTGCTACCCATCGGCTGGTTCTGACTAATTTTTGGGAAGTTGACACTAGGTTTCTGTCGATTGTGGCCACGACCGTAGGTGAGTTTTCACGGGTGATTTGGCTGCTTCACCACAAGCGCGATCTGTCCACCTGCTTGGTCTGGAGTTCGATCAGGGACCATTGGGCATATCGCCGAGAAACCGACTTCATTATGTTCCTTCCCGGATGCCCTTCAGCTCCAGGTACGCTTCAGGGGCACAAATGTCGTAGGTTAGCAAACACTGTGTTGGCTTTCCCGATTTGCTGAGCAATTCTTTCATTCGCCGGATTGCTGTGACTTATGCAGATACCCAGTTAGACGCACTTATGTGGCACATCAATCAATTCGCTTCCAAGAATGCGTTTCGCGCTTACTCCCATCCAATCTTGCAGCAGCACTTTACACTTTACGGTTGCGAAGTAGTTTCTCTAAAGAGTCTGTTTCAAGGAGCTAAATATCGCCGGTATTCTCAACGTCCGTATTCAAACGCCGCTGGATTACTTCGACCCCCGAGGTATTAAAGGCAGGTCAAGAGACTCAAGCAGCATATCGACTGCGGACGACATAGGGCACCATTTCCCGTCAATGATGGATGTGATGAATGCACGAAAGGATTCGCCGGAGACACCTACAGGAAGAAGCACATAGGGCCCTTATAAGCGTTAAGAATTTAGGAAAGACACCCTTCATCGTCAGACACTAATAGTTTCTGCGGATCGACGGGGTAGAAGGCAGATCTTTGGTCGAGAAAAACGACCATTGTTGGTCTTCGGACGCAGCTCTAATCCCTATGATGAAGTGAAGCCACGCTCAATGCAATCTTGGCCATAGTGAAACCCTGCTTGATCCCATCAAATCTGGTTCTCGCTGATGGATCAACCCTCGTAGAATAAAATCAGAGGATACTTTGGAGGTTATGCCCACTAGGTTGATGGCCTGATGGTTTCTGCACCATGCTGTTGCATCACACTTGAATATGAAAATCGAGGCACTCCATTCTGTCGGTTTACTCTCCTGATTTCAGATACTTTGCGTTACAGTCTTCAGACTGCCACGACACCTTCGTCGCCTTCTTTGGAGAGTACCGCTAGGTGGTTTGTTGCGCTGAAGCAATGGAATTGCTCACTGGACTTCCGTCGTCGATGGGGGACTGATTTTGACCTACCAACAGAGTTCATTTTGTCCTTCGGAGATTGAGCTGATGATGGTCAGCTGAATTTCCCTTCATTGAGCTCGTCGTCTAAGACAGTGTTTCTGTAGAGATGAAATGAAGCCTCATCCTTTCCGGAGATCCTTTCGATAACATCCGGGCTCATCGGATCAGTTGGTCGGGTTAGACAAAACTGTGCGTCTGTTCCCCGTTGCATAATATTACTCCATTTCCCGGGCTTCTACAATTTACCAGTGCTCTCTGTCAATCTTAATTTTTCATTATTCTGCGTTTGAAGAATTCGCGCGCGCTATCATAGTCGTTTGTTGCTGGTATATTTTATTTGGCATCAATCAGAGCTACCTATCGTGAGACACCCATTGCTCTTTGAGGACGGTTTCAAAAGCTTTGAGCATGACTTCTTTCAACTTTCTCTAATAACCATCCAATCCGCCGATAAAACAATTGTATTCATCAAGTTCAGGAAGCTTCACAGCCAACTTTGGCTTTAAACGTATTTCGACCATGTCGGATAATGCGCTAGCTCATGTACGAAGGTTTATTCTGTACGGTCTTTGACAAAAGGTCGAATGTAGTTTTAGGATATGCCTATTTGTTGAAATCCGATTGGTTCCCGTCGACAGCGGTTAGCGAAGCTTCTGCTGTCGAAATCCAGTTCATGGAGCTGATCACATGCACAGGTGTCACAACGGATGGAGGAGAGTAATTTTTGGTCGGCAGTCGGATTATCTTGCATAGCTCGTTGTTTCGTAGCCAACTCGAAACTACTGCGACACCATAATAAAACCTGTCATCTGGGCGGGCGAATGGTCACACACAGGCATACTGAGCCTAGAGACACTAGTCATCATCATCGACAGCATGGCATCAGTTTTCAACACCGATGCTTCACTGCCGTATAAATGTGATTTATTTGAAAGCGTTTTTGTGAAGAAAAGAATAAAGATGAACAGGGAAGGGACTTGGCGCTAGCTTACTACAATCATTCCGAGATGCCTACACCTGCAGATAATCATTCAGGCAATCTGGATAGAAACTGACAATAAGAGCGGTTGGCAGCCATATCCTGCAGTGTCTCGAACCAGGCGCAGTGGGAGTCACGCAGTCCCCATCCTGGAAACCGAGTAGCACCGAAAGCGCCCAAACGTTTCGCAATCTCATTCATACCTCTCTACCAGGTTGTCCAGGGTTGGCCACCTCTGCTTCCGCCACTCCGAGTTCCGCGTGGAAAACAGCATTCCTTTCGGCAAACGATGGTTAGGCATACGCAACACATGTCCCAAACAACGCAGCTTCTGGTGCTGGACACATTCTTCAATGGAAGTACCCGTTGCACAATCAAATACCCGCCTTCTAATTGCCTCGTTACGGATTCGCCGACACCAACCCACACGAACTATGGCCCTGAGACAACGATTGTCGGACACCTGAAGACGTCTCAGTTCCGCTGCTCGAACAGGCAAAGTCTCACAGCCATACAACAAGGCAGCCCGCACTGTAGCTTGATACACACGTCCTTTGAGATTCAAAGATACACCACTTTGACACCATAGGTGTCTCTAATTAGCAAACGCTACCCGAGCCTTGCAGATTCGTGCATCAGAACTAATACATCTTCCAAGATACGTAAAACGCTCCACGACTTCCAGCACCTCTCCCTGGATTGTAAGTGGAGTGTTCAGTGACTGCCTGTCCACGAGCATGACCTTAAACTTTGTGGGTGTAAAGTGCATACCAAAGGACAGGATGACTTTGGTCAGTCCATCCAAAAAACACCTGCGCCTTCTTGTCCTCTTCGAATATGAGAACGATGTCGTCTGCATATTCCATATCGACAAGGTTTTCGTCACAGGCTATTTGAACACCGGGGTTTTCGAGACCTTTCAGCGTTCGTCTCATGATTTCATCGGTCACGATGGACAGTAGACCTAACTCGGACAGCGTAAAAGGCCTTGAAAACGGATTGGAAAATTTCTTTGAAAGCGAATGTGAAAGTTGCGTGGCCGCTCCAACAGTTTTACGGTAAGTGTGTACCACTGAAAAAAATCGTTCAGCTGTAGCATCCTTTCAGTGCCTAACTGCCATGCCACCCGAAGGTTGCACGAAGGCTGGGATACTGCCAAGGTGCCCAGGCCTAGACAGGGGAAGTCGAGAGGCAGAGGTCGGTTTCGAACCACGGACCTTCTGGTCAGTAAATTCGCGCTGGGCCATCTCGCCCCAGTGAAGGTTAACGCTGTTTTCAGAAACAAACGAATCGCTGCACGCTGTCGCCATCAGCTCTGCAACAGGTTTGCCGCCGAACCCACGCATGACAACTAGTAAAGGCACTAAGTATCCCGAAATGAAACGTCCGGCAGGAAAAGAAAGAAAGGACTGGAATGTGAATAAATAATGGTGGCGGACGCAGTTCACCACCAGAATGGAATATTATGTGAATCGCCGGTTTTGCAAGCAGGTCAAACTACCGGTTCTGGTTGATAACATCGGTGATGAAAATGTCGGTAGTCAGTCTCGAACAGAGCTTCTGACTCAATTCTTCGCGCAACCGATCCCGGTGATGCGCATACTATGATTTCTTAGCCGGACTGCCTATCTAGGGTTTGCTTGCCGGATGTGGTTCGCAAAGGCCACTGGGTCGATTCCGCTGATATCGCCTTACCTCGACGTGGTACTGAGGCGTATTTATTTCAATGCTGTCCAAAGATGGAAATATGGCCTCTTCGCAGTAAGTCCCCGACCTTCTCCTTTCTTTCCGCTCTTTACCAAATTTTTCTCTTATGGCTGTATGATGGTCAAGCACCCGTATGTGTCACTGTTGTGTCACTGTTAGTGACGATGATGTAATGTTCAACTCTGATCTTTCGCCGCCGCACAACCATAATTTATTTGAAAATCTTATTACGAAGGAAAGAATAGAAGTCAGTGGGGAAAAACCTAGTGTAAGCTTACTGCAATCATCCTGAGGTGCCTACACCTCCAGACACTCATTCAGACAATCTGGGTAAAAAACCACAGCAAGGACGTCACCAATGTCAGTCCGCAACCATACTTTGAAGCGTTTCCGATCATACACAAAAAGGATCACGCAAACCACATCCTGGGGAATGTGTCCCACCAATAGTAGAAAGACGTTTTCTTATCTTTACACAGACGTTTCGGAATCCCTATCACACTTCTCTAGCAGGTCAAAGGTTGACCAACTCTCTGCTTGCATCGCTCCGAATTGGGCACTGAATACAGCATTTTCCGGAAAACTATGGTTCGGCGTGCGGCGTGACCAAACCCTCGCAGCTTTTGATGCTGGACACGCTTTTCGATTGAACTCCATGGTACACAACCGAACACTCGTTTCACTGATACCAGCTTAAACATCCTCAGATCTATGTTAATGGCTACCAAAGATTTAAAAGCACCCGATCTCCGCTGCTTGCGGAGGCCACGTCTCACGATCACACAAAGACATCCCGTACGGTAGCCTCATGCCGCTTTGCTACCATACATGCCTCAAATTAGTAAATGCGGCCCAGATACCTAATATGTCACACTACAATCAGAACTAATACAGCTTCCACAACCTTGTGTGTCGTGTTCAGTGATTGCTTGTCTGAGAGCCTGTCATTGCACTTTGTGGGAGCAAAACGCATGCCAGATGACGGGTTGACTTCGGTCAGTTCATCCAAAAACATCCGTGTTTTTCTTCTCCTTCAAGGATGAGATTGTCATCTGAATACTCCAGACCTACTCCAGCAGCTATTTGAACACCGGGGTTTTTAAGACCTGGCGTTAGTCCCATTATGAGTATAAAATCTAATAGGAATGGAGAATGAGCATCCTTTTCGGACACCAGTTTGTGTACGACAGCTTTTGGAGAGCTCTTGTACTCCTGCATGGTCGCAATTTGGGGAGTACAAAGAATTTATATCAACAGACTACTGAGACATTTCTTGCTGAGCAAGCGGTTTAAGGTGGACATAATGGTCAACAGAATCAAGTGCGTCCTGGAAATTCAGGGGTGCCAAAATTCTGGATAGCTTGTACTTATGACGTCCTAGCACTTGACAGAGTGTGAAGTTGTCAGCGTAACCTTTTCAGGCCGAAATCCCGCTTGGTGCTCTTGAATTAATGCTTCACGGACCAACATAAGGCTCCAAAAACATTAACAGCCTTGTAACGAGTAGAGTCAAACCGTTCTATGATTGCAGCATTCACTTGGGATTCTATTTAGAGAACGGCCGCTTTTATCGATTCATCGCATCTGTGGGGGACTTTTTTCGATGGCTTACAACTAAAAGTACTAACCCAACCATCGTTTGGTGCAATCAACCGGGCTGCCTTACTTGGTGCATACAACAGGACGGGTAAGCGAAAATGTTCTACTCCTGACGCCTTCCTTCGTACATTTGCACCTATTCTCCCCTACTACACCTCACTGTCAGTACCCTGTATGGCGGTCCTAAAACTAGGACTGATCGCTTTGCCCGATTTAAATCACGCTCAGCTTCAGCTTCTGTTAGCCGTCTTCACCAACAACCCCAGCCATCTCGAAATCAGCTTTCAAACCTTAAAACCTGTCAGCATAGCTGCCTTCAATTTTCTCATACTAAAACAGGCAGGAAAACAAGTGGGTCTTGCTCGTAGACTGAATACCCTCTGCACTAATTTATGGATCTAGGCGCAAGTTCTGTAATTGACCTGACTGGCTCTCTTCTCGCTTCCGACGGCACAACCCTGATGATGCAGAGTGCGTTGCAGCTGGACACTCCGTGATGGGTGTTATGTTGAGTCACTTAACCGAAGTGTCTATACCCGCCTGGATACTCGTTGATAGTCGCCTCTGCGCGGTTCGTTTGGCAAGTCTGAAAGAATCTTGAATGGGCGAAGTGCATCACTCCCTGTTTGTTGTATCCGCTTATGCCAATACAGACTGAAGCTCTAAATGTGCTAAAGGCAGCTTATTAAACAACGCTGTAGATTTTCTTTACACATCCATGTTCTTCACACATCCATGTCCATCATGGTCACGTCAGCTCTCAGGTAGGTAGGCGCTTTGGCGACCGGCGGACAACGGAGAGTGCCTACCTCAGATGTGTGCTGATTCTTTGCCGTGCCGATTACCGGAACGACAGACGTTTGACCACGTGGTGCCCACCAGCGAATCAGTCTCCACCCCAACCAGACCACACTGTCACACTGGCGAAGGGCGATCGTCGCCTGCCGCTCTTTCTGGACTAACTGCATAGACTCCGATCATGCATTTGACTGTTGCGCCTTTCGGGCCTACGCAAAACATTTACACACTGAGTGGCCATTGACCTCATAGATCCATGAAGTAAACAATTGTGTCAGAACCTACTTCCCTAACGCCTGCTGATCCACTGCATCCAGATATCCTAAGGTGTACGCGACGCCGGACTTCTACGTGCGGTACAACCCAGCAGGTCCTTCCCAATCTAGGACCCTGGCTTTGCTGAAGGCTCGTCAACAGATTCTTTCCGGTTGGAACCACAACCCAACTGGACGCATCGTACGACGCTAGATAAAACTGAATGCCCTGACAGACTCGGGATCTGAAAGACCAAAGAAATGGAAAAAGCAAAAATGTCACATGTATCCGCATGTTGATGCATGTCGTTCGTTTGATACCCCCTGGAAGCCTCTTGTCAGTGAAGGTTTCATTACCGCAATGGCTTTCTGATATCTGTCAAGAAAGAAGGTTGGGAACATTGGGCATAATATTTCGAACAATTATTCGGTCAACCGCCTGCTGGTTCCTCTCCCATCTGTCAGCTTTTGACAGTATCATCAGAGACGACAACATCAGCAGCGTCACTAATGCTCACTGTCATACAACCACAAAGTTTGCTTAATTTTTTAAGGTCTCAAGGTGAAAAAAGAAAGGTGCGAGACTTGATACTAGCCTACCACAAACATTCTGAGGTATCCACACCGAGCGCTCGATCAAATAATCTGATGAGAAAATGACAGCACGAACGCCACTGACGTCGGTTAGCCGCCAGTTCGTGCACTGCATTCATTCAAACGCATAGGGTTACAGGGTTTCCATCCTGAAATGTGCACCGTGCCAACAACACCTAAACTCTTCGCGATCCCTTTCAAACCCTACTGACAAGTCACACGTTTAGTTCGCAGTTTGCGTCATTATGAGGGAGGTACGGAGAGCAACGCTCGTCTCAGCGGATGATGTTTCGGCACGCGTAGAACAGCCGAGCCATCGCGGCTGATGGTGCCGGATGTTTCTCACGACTGGATTACCTGTTGCACAAACAAATTCCCGTTTTCGAATAACCTCGTTTCGAATTCGTTGGCGCCACCCAACACGAGAAACACTTCTGAGACACCGGTGGTCAAAATCCGGAAGACGTCTCGCACTATCTGTCCACAGAGGTTATGTCTTGCAACCGTACAACAATGCAACAATACACTGTAGCCTGGTAGACACGGTCCTTGAGACCAATTGACGTCGTTCTGACGCAGATGGCAAGCTTGATTCTGTCCTTTGAGATCCAAGCACGCTCTTTGACAGATGTGGGGTGTGAGTATGGTGACCCCCTTAACCTTGGAAGGGTTCAGTGTACGTTCCCACTCAAGCGTCATCGTCGTGCTCCTGGTTCCAACGCCTTCCACCAGCTCTTTTCAAGGACTGCGGTGAAATCCTCGCTCAGTAGCTGTCCAACCCATTTGCATTTGTCTCTGAGAAATAGGGTACCCTGGCAAGTGCGGTCGATCGATACTCGCGCTCCTCTTCAAAAAGTATAGTCGGAGTGAGTGTAATAACCACAGAGGTGTCAGTTATGAGCTCGAGATAGCTCAGTAGTCAAGGTTCACATTTACTGACCGGAAGGTCCTGGTTGGAAACTAACTGTGGCTTCTCGATTGCTGTTGTTGCTGTCAGTGATAATTGTCATGGCCACCCTTTGTGTTCACATTGTCGTTTCGCATTAACCATGCTTTCGCCTTCACTTTCAGCTTATGTACTTCTATTCTTAGACAAGTAAGGCTCTATTCATTCTACGCTCTTCACTCTTGTTCTCGCGCTCAATCAGGATTGATACTCCATCCTTAACAATGATGATGATGATGACTAGTTGTATCCAAGCATGGGTAACCTGCCCTCGTTTTTTTCCAAGTGGCATAGCAGCTATACAGATGACATCGTCCTTATTTTTGAAGATGAACACATCACAAGCACTGCCGAATGAACTTACCACCAGCGTACCATGTTTCGTCAAGCGCCTTGCACTTACCAAATGGAACTCATGCTTCAGGATGTGCGGCATCCGAATTGCCCTCTGAAAGTAAGGAGCACTGGAGGCTGCAAGAATGAGACATCGATATTTTTTATTAGTTCTGACGTGTGTTTTGTAAAGTCAGTCCACAGCTCTTGAAGGCCGGAATCGAGTTTGCCAATTCGAATCACATATGGCGTCAACTGGGCATATCACTTGGTCTCAAGTGAGGGAGCTGTGCTGTATGTTTGCATGCTGGTCTGTATGGGGTGCCTCTGTGGCGTTTTCAGTTTTTTTTTACTACCAACGTCTCAGAAGCGTTGCTAGTATCGGAAGGCGTCGAAGAATCCATAACGGGGTAATTAGAAGACGTGTTCGGTTGTGCGTAGATATCTCAGTCACTGAGAACGTGTATCGCTGTCAATTGCGGTCACTGGGTTATGTGCTAAGCTTGCTGAGTCATCGTCCACTGAGAGGGGCGTTCTACGTGCTTCGTTCAGAATGGTAGAAACTGGGGTCCGTGGCGTGGTGGGAGGTTTTGAAAGGGATAACATGGAGTGCGGATGCTGTCGGTCCGGTCCGCCTTGCAAGGTGTGTTGTTCATGATCCTCCGTGTGCTTGCCTGGAGACACTGCAAGAAATGGCGACTACTCGATACCAGTGGCGTTTGTGTTGCAAACTTCTTTTGGAAATAATAGCACCCTCATGCTTGAAGTAGGCTAGCATCAGACCCCTTCCTTCTCTAGTCTTTGCTTCTTTCTACTTTAGAGCTTTAAATGTAGCCAAAAAACCCTTATGGTTATATATATATATATATGGCGTTGTTCACTGTAAATTATCTTTGGTCGAGACAGCAAAAGTTCTCCGATCTTTTGTTATTATCGGGATGCTTTACTTATATGAGCTTCTCATTTCCTGATATTGCACATAACTTCCGTGCTCGGAATTTGATTACAAGTGTAGTTCGTACTCCCACTCCCATCTCAAATGTATCTTTTGTGGCGCATTATGCGTCATCTCTGGAATTGGGAACATCTAAGTCCACTGGCGGTCATGTCATAGCAGTTATTTAATTTTAATGATTCTTTCAACACCTAACACACTACGATTAGTTTCTGGAAGTTGTGGGTTCGGCGTTTGATATTCTACGCCGCACTACGGTGGTGATGTATGGTGATATCCTACCTCTTTCCTGACTTTCAGCCGATTTCGGATATCATTTATCGAAATGGATAACTCTGAAGCCAATTGTGTCTTTTTCAAGAAACGCGCTCGTCAATCGGTACGGTCAAAGAAAGGTTAGATAGAACTTTTTTGGGCGTATGTGATATTCTAGAATCCTCATCAAGCGAAGAGGAAATTGAAGTCAAGCGGAGGGCTAAACGTCAAGAGTACAGTGGATTGCATCAACAGGTAACAATCCAGCGTACTGGTTTCTTTACTTGCTACAGACACCGAATTTTTCCAAGAAATCACGTGGATTATCTGATGATGAAGGGACCAATGAACTTGCAGTTGCTTACAAAGCTTCACGGTCAACGGTGGGTTTCTGGCATAATCACAGTCACAAGTGTATCGGTTGTTCTTGTTTCAGGAATCACATATCAGTCGTGAGCACTGCGCCACGGCAACATATGAACTAGACGCGGATCACTCTTGCGATGCCCAGGCTATCTTCGAACGAGCCCAAAAGTTGAACAAGGTATTTTACTTCCCCTGGAAAAATGGTAGTGTTACTTGTCGTCCAATAGGAGCAGGGTTCCCAGAGGAGCAAAGTTTATATGGGTGTGAACAATTACGCACAGTACATTGAAAAGAAAGACACTGTACTGGGGAACGCATCGAGCGGATTCAATCGGAAGGGTCCGATGAGAGCGCCAACTAATTTACGAGCAACGGTTCGGTGGGACTATCAACCAGATATCTGTAAGGTAAATCGTGCTTTGTCTGCTTCACATTTATATCACCTTCATATTCTTGTTAGGATTACAAAGAAACCGGATTCTGTAGCTTTGGTGATAGCTGCAAATTTCTTCACGACCGATCAGACTATAAACACGGCTGGCAAATAGAGCAAGAATTAATGGAAGGAACGTATGGTATTGAGGGCAACGACGATCGCTATGAGATTGGTCATCATTCCTCGGAAGAAGAGGTCCAGGACGAGGATATTCCTTTGCAATGCCTTATTTGTCGCAAGGATTACAAAGACCCTGTGGTTACTACGTAGGTTTGTGATTGATAACGCAGTTTTTCTTAGCTTCTTATTTGCAGCTGCAGACATTACTTTTGTGAAGAATGTGCTTTGAAACGATACAAAAAGACTGCCCGATGTTATGCATGCACAGCAGATACGAAAGGGTTTTTCAAATTTGCCAAAGACTTGTTACCACGCTTGGCGGCCATTCGCGCAAAGAGAAAAAAAGGAAAGGATCATTCTAGTGATGAGGAAGATGATCAGAATACATCATTTCACCAAACGGAACTCTCTCATTCAAATCCCGACCACGTAAACCTCGAAGAACGCAAGTCCTCGGAATCCGTTGAGATACAACCCGAAGACACATCTTCCAAGGTGAAACTTCCTGTTCCATCCGAACCGAAATGGGCTGAACCTGAAACCCTACAGTACTGCGACTCAGACGAAGAAAGTGACTAACAGTACATTTCTTGACCCTTTTGTATTTATTTCCCCATATTCAATACACCATGCATTCCAAACACTCGTCTCCTGCGTTTCTTGTCATACCGAGATGTGGCGCTTCAGTGAATGTATACATTGTTTCAGGGGTTTCCGTTGGATGGACGACTTGTACTCCATCATTGGATGTGACCCAGGAGCCAGTATCGAAGATATCAAATCGTTGGTCAAACAAGCTCGGCTTCGTCTTCATCCGGACAAGAACGGTTTTGACCCACAGAATCCCTCTTACCAAGATTTCTTGGCTCTTGAAAGGGCTTGGAAAATACTACAATGCCCCGAAACTCGCAAGGCCTATGACAGTGCTTACTCTCGGCATAACTTACTTAAAGAATCAGCCGGACTGCCTGTTCAAGCGGACCTTCGGCTAGATCAACTACAGTTCGAATCAGATAGTAGTGCAGATTGTAGCACATCTCTGCTCGGAGTGTACTGGACACAGTGTCGGTGTGGTGGGACCTATGCACTTGATTCAGTAGCTGCACTCTGTAAAGCAAAATTTATCCCATGCACAGATTGTTCACTTGTAGTGCGTATCATATATCCCGAAGAGAGTTAATTTGCACTCGTATTATGGCAAATAAAACTTTGGTTTTCCGTCCTTCCGTTGTTCTTCAGCTGTTTGCCAATACCACTATCTTCAAAAACGTAGCTTTTGTTTTAATTCCTCTTTCAACTGATTATGACAGTTGTTCGACGTTTGGACGAATCATGACAACTGCAAACGAGCCTACAGACGATGAAATTGGTATGGAACCGCCACCTTTTCAAGCTTCTAATGCCGATAAGGAGGCAACCAGGAAACGGAAGGCATTGTTTCTTCGTCAAGTTTTGGTGATTGCGGATCGGTTCAGTCGAAATCCAGTGTCTTTCACAATGCTTGCTTCAGCGGTTAGTACCGGACCTTTTTTTTCCTTTACTACACTTCGTGCGCCACCTACAATTTTCGCCCATCTTATTTTCAGAGCTACCTATAAAGATGCTGAAAATCACATGGGCTGAACTACTAAAAACACTAGAATTGTACAAAAGTATAATTCATCTGGCTAAGTGAATAAGTTACCAGGTTGACCGGGTTTTAAGACAATCAGGGAAACAATCCGTAACATTTCTAGCCGACTTGATCAGTGTTGGGTGTCAGTCTGAGATTGCCGTTTGTTGGTTAGTGTGGATGACTAACAATTACGATAGATTGGTTAAAGGAGCTGTCACCATATACTCTAGAGTTTGATACCTTTTCCGGTCTATGACATCGGGTATTGTTCACAGATTTTGTTGGTCTGTGTGCATCGAGGGGTTCCAGGACAAGTAGATTGGTTTCGGAGGGGGGGATAAGTGGATCTTACTATGTTTGGGTTTTGTACTTTTAGATTAAGACCATTTTACTGATAACTGCACACCGGCTCACGTCATCTCGATTGATCTAAAACCACTCTCCACATGCCTGCCACTTCTACGCCCTCTATTCTACTCAAGGTGGGATGCTTGGTGATTTCCACCGCCTCGGCCACCAGTCGCTGTCGTGTGAATCTTAGTCCCCGTCTAAAAATGTCCACATTTTCCAAATCTGTTCAGTGTAAAGTGCATGTCCTGCCATTGTTGAGCTCTTCTCTGTCGCCTGATATTCATCTACGTTTCTGGGCGGTCTGTTCATGCATCACTTATGCTCACCGGTTCTAATGTGCAGTTCCCTGGCAGTCTGAACTGCATAAACATTCGTGTAGTCTTTACATTTTATTTTGTATACACAGTCCCTAGTTCTATCAACCGTAATCCGATCCTTCAACTGCATCAATACAGAACATAAATTTTTTCCCTTCTGGAATGCTACTGTAATGTTACCCATATTCACCACCCTTCTAATAACTGCAGATGTCCGTTTTGTATGGAATGACTGCTCTTCCGGTCCACTCCTGTCGGGTCTTCGTGTTGGAACCAGTACCTGTCTCAGTTGCCGCTTACTTAAACCCACTAGGTATCCACTGTCTTGAAGTCGTTTTTTGCCTCAAGCTGTGCTGCTCTACGTCGATCTCCTCTGTGCACAGTGCTCTTGCTCTACTAAACATTGCTGACACCGCACTAGCATATACCGCCTTTGGATGTGCTGGTGAGTGGTTTCAGTACACACCACTATCTTCTGGCTTCCGGTAAACAGTCGTTTTTAATTTATAATCCCTTTTCTTCTACTTTTCCAATTGCTGGGTTGGGCTATACGTATACTGTTCTGTTTCTGGATAATCAATGTGCAACATTCCCATCCACTTATCCAGTATTATGCAAACAGCTACAGAAATGTGTATGTTGCAACCTCCTGTTGTTCAGCTCATGTTCCGCCTCGTTTCACTGCCTTCGAAAGGTTTCGGAATCACCAGTTTTGCCAACTTTAATGCAGTTGGTTGGGGCGTCACTTATTCGTTCGCTTCAGTGGGCATTTGTGAACCGAGCTTGTTTGCTGTTCACCCGTGCCACCGTGATAAGCGAATCTCGGAATAGCTGCACTATCAGTCCCTACTCAACCCAAGCTCTATTTGAGCTGGGCTCGCTCATCATAGTTAGACTCTTTTCAATATGGCTGACGAACCAACAATGTCCCTTAATGAATACCTATGGTTGTTACGTCCTAAATTTGTGGCCCTCCGATTAGAAGTATGTAAATTTTAACCGACATATTCCATGAATGACCTCTATACACCGACAAGAAAAACACTGTTGGTCACGTAGCTGAAGAATAGTCCTTAAAAAAACGTTGTTCACCCAAAGCCTCCTGGCAACGTTACCCCGGCGTATTTAATTCTTGCACCTTTCGGAGTGGATAAAAGGGGCATTGCGTTTCGATTTTCCATAAATGGACGGTCCAGCTTCCACTTCCGTGGGAGATTTTCTATACATCAGGCCTACTCCCTCCAAGGATCACTGCTTGGATACTGTGATGCCTATGCTCGCTGACTGAGCCAGATTCGTCCTTAGCTCACTGTTTTCATGTAGAACACCTTACCAACATACGGTGCAGTAAAAACACCTTGAGAAATTTGTGTTTTCGAAAATGTTCATTTGGCGATGAAGCCTCCAATATCGTTCAGCTGTAACACACTTCCGGTGCCTAGCTGCCATGCAATCCGAAGGAAGCACGAGGATTGGGATACTTCCAGGTTGCCCAAGCCTAGATAGAAGTTGAGATGCAGAGGTCGGACCTCCCAGTCAGTAAATTCGCGCCATCTCGCTTCCGCTTCCAATATCCTTCTGAAGAAATAGGACTTTCCTCTAGTAACGTCGGTGCTTTATTTCCAGTATGGTTTCCAAATACACTGTAGTGATTGTTCCCCACTACCTATTCTGAGTATTACTAGACCTCTGAAGATGATTAATTTAGATATGTTTGATATTTTGGCCCAAGCGTTTTTCATGGCATGATTCTCCAGTTTTATCGGGTGATTGTCGTTAATTCCTCATCGCTTTTCGATGCGCAGCTCTGTCGTCGGTCTCTAAACATTATAATCTAGCTGACTGCGTTTGATGTAACATAAGTCTCGTGAAGTGGTCAAATAATAAGTCATCTGAGCTCAATACTCAGCATACCTGGTGATGTTCATAGTGAGTGCATCTGAAAATTCAACGTACAACGCAAACATAAATGATGCGAAATCGGACCTAAAATGCGTTGTGCAATACGAGCAGGGATTTCTAGCTATCAGCTCTGTATTCGTCATGTCGTTTGTTTACTCTTACCTTTTATCTGCTGCTACCATTTGATTCACTTGTACTTTTGTTCGTAATTTACACTAGATTCCTTGGCTTGAACGCGAACAGTACGATAACATCGCCGTGGAACGCAATGCCAATGGTAATTGTGGCTACATTCTCTGTCCCAATCCATTGGGCGATCAAATCTCCCAAATTTATCGGATAAACTCCAACACGCGTCGTGTATTCGACTTGACACATCGGAAAGTTAGTATCGTAACACATTGTTCATGTTCATCACTATCAGTGTTGCAGCATGTTGACATACGCGACCTATGTTAAACTCGAGCTCAACACTTTTGCTGCTTTTAGTGTGTTTTCTATTCCTAGCTGTTCCTATTCCCCTCAGCAGGGCGGAACTAAATTGGCAAGGGGTATGTCACTCATCCGGTGGACTTTGTATGGACACTCTTATTTGTTGGAGTTTTTGTTAATCTTTACATATCCACTCTCAGTATACGTTCGTGCTGGGTACTTACCCAATATCTCTTAATGACAAGGCCTCAGATTCTGTCCCATCAAAGATATGGCATAAATGGCCTGCCTTGTGGTTGGTATGCACATCCATACGGTAGTATTTGAAAGACAATCGTTACAAGGTGAGTTGTTAGTTTTAGAGAGTACCTTACTTGGTTTGAAGGCGAGCATCACTTGGTACTTCTACATTCATGTACAGCCCGAAAGCCAGCTACCGGACTTTATAGAGCTAACAAGAGTTTCTCTGTCACGGTCGTTTGATCGAAAAATCTGTATTACCTATTAACTCTGTCTTCACACGAAAACCGTAGAACGTTTAGGTAACTTAGCCTCTCACCTAGGTTAGCCTGTGTGTCGGTATAGGACAACCGCTGTGAACGGTTACTTAAATCCATGGATGAGTGTTCGCCGTTAGTTGAAGCTTCATGGAGTTTCATATACCATAATAAACTCCAAAACTTCAAAGTAGCAAACAGGTTTTCGAGGGTCGAGTTGGAACAAATTTCAGAGCTAACACTCGCAGGTTAATTTTGGTCTATTAAAAACACAAATAGAGATATTCAATATCTGTTTGGATGAAGATTCATCATACCGACAAACCTCATTATGACTGCTCGACATCAAATGGGTTGATTTTTTTACATGATACGTTTCACCCATCTTCACTACCGTCTATAACACATTTCACAAGCGCGTCAGCAATTAGGGTTTGTTCGCCCACGAATTAGTGAGTCACATTGAATAGGAGGAGGAGGTAAACAAACTGACCACTTGATCGTGTGGTGTTCGTTTAAGAAGGATTGTTAGGCGTCGTGGGACCGTGTGTAAGGTTTTTTGTGCAGTTCAGGAGGCTCTTCAATTTCTCACGATAATTTAAACATCCAGTCGATAGAAAATTTAAAAATGCCACTAATGTAGTATTTTTTTTGACGGGCTTAATACTTCATTGTGCAAATCACTGATGCACGTTCCCAACCCTTTGTAACCGCTGATGTTGTCAACAACCAACCGCTTATTCATTTATCTTCTCTTTTCACACAGCATTTCTGTTCTGACTGGTGCTACTCGGCTTCCTGTTACGTTAGAAAACAAATCCCCACCGAGCCCGGTTGGTGTCGCCCTTATGGAGGCAAAGGAGCTATAAACTTGACCCTTCTGCCCAAACATGCTCGAAGTAGTCCGGGCAAATTGGTACTAGATGGTCTCAGACGACTACATGTGTCAGTTCAGGATGAACCATTTGATAATGAGAGTGACACGGATCAATCAGATTCCCATGCATCCTCTGTGTCTGATCCTTCGGAATCGGACGTCATTAGTTCATATAGTAGTGACTCTAGCGGGGTCGGCAATCCGATTTCTCCTCTACCGGATAAAGATGCGCAGGAGAGGCGTCTAATTTCCAAGAAGTTAAAAACCAGTAGACAAGAAACCTCCTGGGGAGTTCGAATTGAGGTACCTAAACACAACTTGGTAATAGAACACTCGCCCTTGCCCAACTCAAGTGAGACTTCTGTTTCACAGCTGCATACTCCTCAACCAGTTCATCATGAAGAATTAGCTTCCCAAACGGTCTGCCCGGATCTGTTCACCGGTGTAAGAGTGCGTCTACTCCAATGGATACCACGCAAGGCCTTCCGCATACTCACAGGGTCAAAAGTTCCCCTACCCAATGATTTGGCCATTGATGAGTCTGTCGAAGCAGTCAACACCACTGCACTCAGCAATGAAGCCTCCAGTTCACCTGTGAGTTAGTTTCATGTTTCCTTGCGTTATTGATCTGCTCAGAGTTTTTCTAGGGGAGTGGTGTACGACTTTTTCGAGAAAACCCAATGCTTGCTTTCTCCAGTCTTCTCATTCATATGGTTGTTGACTCTAGTTGCTCTCTTTCACCTAGTTTAGTGTTTTCAGTTCAGGCTTCAGTATTCCACAAACATTAATAGAATGGTTTTCGACGGTAACCGCACTTATATACTCTCGGTTTTCATCCAGAACTGTTGTGGACTTCGCCGAATAGCCCACAGTAAAGAGAGAGGTCCGCTGACCGCCAGGCAGCATGACCGTAAAGGTATTCTTTCAGGTCACATAACCAAGTGGATAGTGAGCAAGCGCCTGACTATCTGAGGACCACCATAAAGCATGGACTTCCGCCGGCCTACTCTGATAACCAGCCTATTGTGACCTAGTATTTGTGGCGCCTTCGTTTCCTGTATTTGTCTCCGTTCTTTCCACCCGATTGTGAGACGTGATCATATGCAAATTTCTGCTTGCACCTTCAAATTTATCTCTCCACATTTGCCAACCGTTCTGAGCTTTATGTGCTTAAGGATTCTTTTGGTAGATCTGAAGGTTAATTGATGTGCGTGAAACTTGCTTGATGCTTAGTCAATTGAATGTGTTACACATCTATATATGCAATCTCGTCAGGATAGTTCAAAGTTCTCGTGTTTTATTTCTTCACTGCAGTTTTTTTGCAATAAAGTACACAGTGTAATTTAACTCGCGAGACTGATCTTCGGCTAATCTCATTCGAGTACTGGAATATGGCCATAGAAGTTATTAAAATGACAAGTTAGCAAACGAATCTTGTTTTCTGTACGTGATCTCTAGGCATTTGCAACGACACAATACACAGAAGCTGTAAGCAATTGTAGAAGTCTTGAACAGTGGAAAAAGTTTATAACGCGCGTTACGATCATATGATTTTGATATGGTCCCATCAGGCAGATATGTATATGGATGATATAAGGATTTAAAAAGAGGGTAAACTGCAATACAGTTGGTCCGTAAAATCGTTCGTGAAATTGGAGTGTCTTCTTCCTTCTTCTTGATGTGGCAGTTAAGCACCAGATTCCCATACCGATATACTATTGTTCCTATTGACAATGATATTGCTTTGGCTCCCTGTGCTTGGGCTGCCGCGATCAAAAACGTCCGTAGAGCGGATTCCTTCGCAGGAGCTGGATACAGCCATCTTAAAGTACAGCAAGTACAAGTGACCAATACCTCGACAGCTTATTTCGCCAAAAATCGCTATTGGTTTATTCTAGTCCTTCTAGGTCGATCCTTATTTCTCACGCTTCGCCCCTCTTTGTCGAGTCTCTAAGTTTTATCGACCCAGACTATGTTCCTAACTTTTTCTTCCTCACTACCTAGTTTTGAACTGCTTTGACAAACTTTCTTGACCCAGTCACATGGAGCTGGTTGCTTCCGGTACCTCAAGTAAATGGGGGTTTATTTCCCGGTCGAACTTCTTTTTCTGTATAAATATTAGATTTCACTGCCGCAGAATACCACTCTCATTCTCCTCTCTATGTTAGATCGCACCCATAGAAAGGTAATTTAACTTACTTCCACCTGATCCGTTACTGGTAATGTTCACTCTCTTCTTCATCTTCAAGATACAGCCTACGTTTCCTTACTTCATGGTTACTTTCACGACAAACATTTCCCAGAATTTGTATAACTTTCGCCCGTATCCTTCACTTTTTAGTAGCTCCACACGTCCTTGTTCGTTCATTCGCACTTCGCAGCGTGCTTCATTGTCAGAGCGATTTTCCCCTCTTCTTTCTACTCCCGCATATTCTGACACTCTCCCTCTAACGCATTCTCACTCTCTGACAATCTTCCACTTGTTGAGACTCGAGTACACGCGTATCTGTGAAAGCCACCGCAATCTTCGTTTTGTTTTTTGGTCGTTGCGCAGGTGATTTGCAGGGAAACTCATCTCGGGGCTACTAATGCCAGGTAAACTGTTCATGTAAAAACCGTACTGTTGGGACCATTTCGGTGCGAGACCTTCACTATCTTCGGCATTTATCTTTCCGTGTACGGGAGTTTCTTATTCAAAATTGACCTTAACTCTGGAACTATTCAATGTCACTGAGGATCAAGACGATCATTTGTTTGTGACACGTTTTCCCAACCAGAAACACCTTTTTCTATATTTATTTAGCCACCAGGCGTGTTGCCCTTGCTGGAGTCTGTCTCTGTGGACACAATGCGTCGCCATCTGCTTATGGAAGAACTGATTCCAAGGTCAGTCACTGAGTTCTGCGTATGCATTGTGCTCATTTTCATTGGAAAACTTTTATGGGAGACCTCTGCATAGCGTTAATTCCTGATGTCTTTGGTACCGTCGTTCGCATCTCGTTATTCGAGGCAAGGAAGCAGACACTTCGAAAAGCTTCATGTCAACCGTTTGCGTTGTTACTCGTAGCTTTTGGCAAGTAGACACAGGACAAAAGGTCACCAGGAACCGTATGTGTTTTACCTACCCCAACTATCTATATTTCCACCAGTTGCCTGTAGCCAAGTCGGAACCGTGACACATTCTTTTTCCCATGTAAAAGCATCAGTATTGTTCACAGAATATGAATTTTAAAATGCCCTGATAGGGGTTCAAAGGTGTGCAGTCAGTAGACTATCACGACTCCAGGGGTGTGCGGCACTTCGGATTCCCTCTTCGCATATTCAGATTTTTATCGAGATGTCTCAATTTCTTCCGGGACATGCTAACTTGGGAAAAAGAGTGGGTTTTGATCGGATTATGTTGGCGGCAAGTCGATGATAAGAAACTACCTGAAAAATACTTGCACTTCGATCCCCAAATATCATCCACTATTTCAGAATCCAGATTTCAAACCACTCAATATGGATCGGGGTCAGCACTTTCAGTAGAGCGTACATTTGGTAAAACCCCCAAGAGGCTTACCGCCATGTAGGCTCTGCGAGATCCATCCATTATATTCCTGCGGCGGTTTCCGCCGGAAAGGAAGGGCGAAGGTAGATGTCGGTAGCCTTATCTTGACTGACGGCCCATTGGTTGTCCATCTGGGGAAGATGAATAAACCCGTATACTAAATTAGTATAAGCTTGTATAAACTGGCCAGATGTACTTGCTTTCAGAATCCGACGAACAGTCCCATGCTGCTTCGCGGATCACACTTGATTGTGCCTGAGCGGGAGTTACATTCTCGAACGAAAATTCCCAAGAAGTCATCCATACTGTATCACCATTACCTGACGGAAATGTCTTGCCGCGTTCCAGGGTACGATGCATCCAGTACCAGTCCATCAGTATTGAGGACTCGTCTAGGCTTCTGAACACAATAAGAGCAAGCATACATTGGCTACTGAGATATGCACACTTTGTTGAGTGATTGTGGAGAATTCGCAGTTCCCATGACTGCCGACTAAATATCGCACGCCTAGACCAGACTGCAAAACCTGCGCAGTGCACGAATCCCAGTAGATGGAAAGGACGCTTACTGATGGTTCAGTGAGGTCCCTATGGAGTTGCTTTTGCCCTGATTGCTCGTGTCCACAGTGCACTTACACCTTGAAACCCAGTTTTTTCCAGAATTGTAGTAGCTCGCTTCCGAGGCTTTTGACTGATTCCCGACTCCTTCCTCTTCAGTTGACTGCACCATTAAGAAGGGTTTTTGCAATAAGTTGCAATGTGCGGCCGATGGGATATCTAGGCACAATATACTGTCAGCCGCATTCAACCGAAATGCTCGTGTAAACTAGTCAGATTTCTCCCGCCATGTCGTGAGTTCGGTTCAGAATAGCCATGTGGAAGTGTTGACAAACTTGTCAATTTAGCACGTCGAAACACTTAGTCGTCGTCAATACGCACTTTCAGCTCTCAAAACTGTATTTTATAACGTCGAACTAAACGACACTTCCTTCGCCGATTCGACGATATCCGACTGCAACCTCGATTAATGTGGGCATCACGAAAATCGTTGATCGCACCGATTAACTGAAATGGGAACGCAAGAGGGTCAGATCATATACATGTGAACTGCACCTTTCGGTTTGGCAAAACAATCGACCCTTCCTAGTATTAACGTCACCTCATTAGGATACCAAGAGACGTAGAGCAAATCCTCTAACAACGCGACTGACAACATATTGGTTCAATCGCCTGGAAGTTAAATGGCATTGATGAGAGATCAGCGGCATCAACAGTACGAGAAATCTGTGAAGCCGATTTATCATACCAGGAGCGAATCGTTGTCCGACAAAGTGAGTAACCTCAGCAGCAGATCTTATATGTGGGGACTTGTTTTCCTTATGGTAATAGTGTATATGTAGGGTAATTCATCCAGGTGAATGTTCACCAGAATACGCCTTGAAGAGACAGGGTCTTATCGGTTTGCACACATCAGTAACCCGTTAAGCTATAACAGGAGATCCTCATACAACTCCACAAACTCTCCCACCGGGCGGGTCAACGGACTAGCACAGTTTACAAACCCTCTACATTGGGGACTGGAATAGATACGGCATCTCGTTTATTAAGAGTAGTAGCCCCACGCCGTTGCCTCGAAATGAGGCTTTCGGACTGAAGGTTGTGATTGAGGGTCATAGCGACCCTCATGTCTATAAATTGGGTCCCACGGCGCTATCTCAGTCCACTCACTACCGTGAATTACAAATAAAAATGGTTTCATACCACACTGGCTGTGACATTAGTTGGTTCGCCTTATTCGCTGCGGATAAGCCAAAACATTTGATTGTTGGTGTCCCCTATTTTCCTCTATTATTCTGTTTTGTATTGGCGTCACCTTTTAACAGTTCTAGTGTTGCTATTCTAGTTAGTACACACTAAAGAGGGAAAGCAATGAAATCGCCCTTGTCGGAGCAGTGCGTCTTTTGGTGTGCCTGGGTGTGAACTCCGGTCATCTGATATACGAGGCGAGCATGGTGCCACTAATTCACCAGTGCATGCGGCATCCGCCTAGATTGTCACGCTCGAAAACGTGAAGGTATTCATGACTGAGCGATGTGATTTGTAATCCAACATGTTGCATGTTAGGCTAGTATTAAATGGGGCTTCAGCTGAATTTCGGCTAAGTCTCTTCTTTATACTAGTGTTCGGGAGTTTACTGACAAAGAGTTTTTGCCCTAAGTCCTACTTTTTCACTCTTTACTAAGTCGTTCTCTCACCACGGTTGTATAGCAGTGAAGCACCAGTATTTGCTATCGATGCTGATGACCTGGTAGGATTATGGTTGGCATTTAATTGAACTAAATTTCCACTATAGTCTGCTGAAAAACCGTAATTGTCTTTCAACTTGTTCATATTTGTCGGGGCCCCTGAGTGATGCACGCACCGGTTCTACATAGGAGTTAAACAATTCACTCTCCGCTGAACAATGGTGGTAGCTTGTTATAGCTAGATACATTCATCCACGACAATGTAGATTCACATGACGCAGTCTGGTTCCCCGACTCCTATTAGAAAGTTACATGTGGAATGTTCCACCTTCTGGGCCGATTGCCTGTAGTTTTCAAGTAACGCAGACATTTCCACCTGTAGATTTGTCTGTAAGGAAAGTCCACCTATGTTCAGAGACCGAAATTTTCGTTGTTGAGATACCGTAGCAGTGGGATTCTCACAGGCTGAAACCCTCAGTGTGTCAAACAAGTGTTTAAAGCACTACCTTTAAGCTTCGAGTGACTGACCAGCAGTGATAAACTTACATGTACTATAAAGTATATTGTGCATGTCATCAAACCGAATGTCTTCTTGTTCCCAACTGTTGAATCGCCCGTTGAATGATCACACGCTGTCAATCAGCTGACGCTGTACTCCACGTCACCCTGGATTCTCGTAAAGGATTAACGGTAGCTCAATACTTCTCGGTTTGTCTGTATACGATAACTTAGCCCGAACGAACTCCCCCTACTCTCAAGGTACCAATAACTGGTGTTAAGGTAATCGCCCCATCCCAGCAAAATAGCTCGAAATAAAGCAAATCTGTTTCCTTTGTCCACTCCATCGTGAAAATAACGTGACGGTAGAATGAAGTTTGTTGTCAGTTACATGTTAATACGGGGGCCAGCTTTTCTACTCTAATCTACTCGCTTGACAATACCACCCTGTCGAGTGGAGACTATTTTGTTTGTCAATCAGATGAACGTTGTTCCTACTCTCTTGCCCTAGCTTCTGTCGTTCAGTTTGTTCATTCAGTCGGGCATGTCGCAGATCGATTGAGTAAACGGCCAGTACTCGGATTGCACTGTCGGTCTGCACGTCTTGGGTGCATCCATTTTTAATGATTGTATGCCCCACTTGACAATATAGACGGGCACCACGAGGGTTGGTGATCTTCCCGATTTTTGTACACCTGTGATAGGTGACCTACGACCCGAATAACTCAC
The DNA here is from genome assembly GCA_003604175.2 of Clonorchis sinensis. Taxonomy (NCBI): domain Eukaryota; kingdom Metazoa; phylum Platyhelminthes; class Trematoda; order Opisthorchiida; family Opisthorchiidae; genus Clonorchis; species Clonorchis sinensis. The sequence continues at coordinate 105,707,399 of CM030369.1, forward strand.
TCTATCCCGAACAGAGATCACACCATGTAAAAGCTGCCTCGATTACCAGTCGTTGTTAGTTTCGTCTAGTACTGCTACCCATTGATCCAGTTCTCCTACAACACTTCAATTGAAATCACCACCCTTACCTGAAAAACAACTATGAATCCCACTGCTATTGGTACATGTACCAGAGCCAATCATTCCTGCCGACAAGATCAGTCTAACTGATCATTGCACAGTTATCTGTGACGCTTCATTCTGAAGCCAATTATCAGGAATTATTTTAACAAAGTTTGTCTGATAATATTTTATTACCGTCGCAAAATCTAGGCTAACTAGCCAAAGGTGAAAACGAGAGCATAGGGACGTTAGTCGAAATAACTGAGGTCGAATTGCAGTTATAACCTGTTATAACCGGCGTTCGAACAGGGCGAAACCGGTAGTGGGCTCTTACGATCGGCCTCGCCAAACTGACCCTGGGCTCGCCTCTACCTTCCCAGGTATTAATACGTGTCAGTGGTTTATTACTTTTGTAGCATTCCACTACAAGGACGAAGTATGCCTACACGCAAGATAAAGACGACTCAGTTTGCATTCTTTGTTTTTTTTTGTGCAGCGTAAATGCTATCCTTTCCAAGATGCATATTCCCAGCCAACCGACTCTGTCCCTGTTAGAAAACGCGGTAACACATTTTCGGTAAGTTACTGCACATTTTGGGTTGTACCATTACTTTACGATCGCGCGAGGTGGCTCAGTGATTAAAGCGTGAACTCACTGACCAGAAGGTCCGCGGTTCGAAACCAGCCCTAAACTTCATGAGACATTAAGGAAACTGTGCAGCAAACTTAGTTCAGCCACCATCAGTGAAGCACCGAACGTTTGTTTGGCTCTTACACTCTGGGTTCGAACCGAGATTTTTATTATTACAAACTCGAACAATTAATCCGTTAAGCTCCCACGGCTAAGTGGCTAAGTGTCTAGGAAGTCCTAATGTTCGCCCCCTTTTTGGGCCGGTAGCTGTCAGTCTCTGTGATCGTCATGCGGTTTGAGTGCCAAGTATACACATATATCTGTGCTGGACTACGGGTGGTGACTTATGTATCGAGCAGAAAACCGATGCATGCTGTATACATAGCTTACGGTCGTTTGGGCGACCGATGTCAGGTAGTGAGGGAAGGAAGTACATGCTGCAGTTGTTTTGCGAAAACCACCGGCACCTGAGGGCGGATTGTCCTTATAACGAATACTAGTATGACGATATTATCCTGTACAAGACTGTCGTAATTAACCTTCCTCAGTTTTTCCTTACTTAAGCCGTACAGCAACTGCCCTTGAACTTTCTAATAATCAGTGGTCAATGCTGCTCATTTTAGCATGATGTGTTCTTTATTTTTTTAAAAAAAAGTGGAATGGCGCGCCTTAGATTATTCCAAGTGTGCAATCGTTGTCAGGACGGGCGATACAAAGGTCAGGGGACTTTGGTTGCAAGCACCATGGTTCCTTCTGTGAGGACCTCTACGTAGAAGAAACAATTTATACTGCACCGAACATTTTCCTAGCACTCGTCCATCGAATGAAGTCCCTCACAATCGTATTGAACAGTTTCCGGCTCCCAAAATGGCTTACCTCCCCTCCAGGGAACACACCGTATGCAGATGTGCCGGTTGGTATTCGTATTTAGCCGGCGTAAGTGATAGAATGCATCACATGCGGTAAAATTGAGCGTTTTCTGGCTTAGGCTAGGATTCAAGCGCGCTTGTGTCCTTTATAATTCGATATACGTAATACTAATCCAGAGTAAAAGTTAGGACATGAGATGAACTAACTCAGGATGGCTTGATGTCCATCGGAATCCTAACGACTGCAGCTGTCGAGGGCCATGACGTTTTCCTCGTTCACTTATTTTTCTTTGTGGTTTATTTTACTAAGTAAAGAAATAATAATTGCTCGGCGCCTAGCTGCTATACCACCCGAGGGAAGCACGAGATTGCCAAAGACTAAACAGGAACAGTCGAAATGCCGAGTTTGGATTTCGAACCACGGACCTTTATGTCAGTACTTTGGTGGCTTAACTACTGAGCTGACCTGCACAACAATCACTCGTTCGCATAGATCGAGAGAAAAGAGACTGATAATCACCATACAGGCCAGGTGTATTAATGTGATACATTTGTTCCATGTTACGACGTCCCCTCGTTTTTCGATAGTATTCTTAGTCTGTATAGTTAATTGGCTAGTTTGTAATGGGTTTCTAACTAAATTTCGTACCTTAGTCTAACTGTTTCTATTTCCACATTCTTGCAGGTTAACAAACAAAAATCTACACATGAGTCGTGTAGAGCGGGGCCTAATTTCGTTGGCTATTTTACGCTTGATGGCCCCATCGCATTCCCACCTTGCTCCGCTCACTGATACACAACTGGCGTCCATCTTGGAAACGATTACCACTGAGTCATGCGAAGATTTCCTTAACAATGTCATCCATCCAGTGTACAAACATTTCGACGAAACCTAGTTTTTGTACTGCATTTGTTCTGAGGATGGTTCTGTATATAGTGAATAAAGTTCAAACGACCGTCCGACTTGTCACCTCTGGATCACTCTGGATATACCACGATTGATGGTCAAGAAACAGCTTGTTTCATTGGGAAGCATGGGAGATTTTGAGGTCACCACAAAAACCATTAATCGATGCCCTGGGGTTCAAACTCACTATCCTGGTTATGATAACTCGGTAGTACCTCGACCCTCATGGCAACTATGTGCCGAAGCGATTCAATAGCCAAGTGATTTAAGACTATTCAATAACCTTAACAGATTCCTATCACATTGTCCAGACTTGGCTACGCACCATAACCTCCTAATCGGGCTGCGGAATTTCCTCCTCTAGCAGAAAAAAGCTTGATTTAAGCCGTTAGCTGAGGAAGAACATACATGGTGTAGTCTGTTACCGTGCCCAACATCGTGCATCCCATATTGGGCATTTTTCTCAAGCTCGCGGTGAACGTTAGACTAGAGGACGGCTTAGAATAGGACTTTAACCACCCGGACGCTGTCTGTTCATCTTTTGTGAGTCAAGTTGGGCCCTGGTGATTACCTGCGGTGCCAGTTGTTGATATCGCCTGATTGTCTCGGAAACTTGACTTTCCATACAAAGAGAGGTATCTTTTGGCCCGTGTGTACCACAGCAGACGACGAGATGCACCGTAGAGCGTGAGTCCACTGGTGATGGGCTCAGCTTTTCTGGTCATCACTAAGAACACTGAAGTGTCGTGAGCCCTATCGATCATACGATAGAGCTGTGCGGCCGCTATTCCAGCCGAATTGCCCAAGTCTTTAGGTGATCACATCATGAGGAACGAGTCGTTTCTTATCCTCGAAACGTGAAACGAAAGTTGTTCAGTCGAAAGAACACAGCGCTACTAAGGTACAACTGTTGACGGTTTTCGACATAGGGAACGGCGTCGTCGAAAAATGATAAGGCCGCGGGTCTTCGCATGCTGTTTTCTGAGTATATGCTCGTAGGTCGTGTGGGTCTCAGTTCGAGCTGGCAAACGTAAGAGGCGTGTCTCTGCCACCGAACGTCCTTCCAAGCGTAGTTTATCACACAATCAAACCACGCCCCGGCCTAAAACAATAGTCACTTTCAGACCGGTTATCAAGTAGGCTCCATATTCCAGCTAGACAGATAAATCATTTCGAAAACTCATCCAATTCGGAGCTCCGGTTGTTTCATCGGAATACGTAACTGGAGTGAAAATCAACTCTCTTATCTTTGGACTAAGTTCGAGTGAAAATATGACATTTTGCCGATTTGCCAACATCGGTTAACCGGATAACTTGTAAAAGTGACCAGTCCAACAGCTCGAAGGATGGACAAAAAGAAAGTAATGAGTAACAGCAGCTTCAGTGTGAGAGCACGGAAAGTGTCGCAGTGCTTGCTTCAGTTGATGGGATTTCGCAGAGAAATGGGTAGTGTGTACCCGTGTTCGTTTTCCATTGTGCGACAGTTATATTCCGAATAATATATTCCGATTAAATAAAGCGGGAATAATGTGGAATAGCAAAAAATAAAAAAGCAGACCTCGTAAGATTACCACATAATGCTCAAGGTTTGGTTGACACCTACGAATAGAGACCTCCTAAGAAAAGGGACCACTGAGGCCAGGTCCCACGAGTCGTCTCTATTGTGATGGTCTACTCTATTTTTATTTTTCAGCTGCACCCTGCTGCGGGTGAACGATACAGTAACGAGATCAGAATGAACATGCCGCCGAGTAGTTAAAACAAACAGATGGTATGAGGAGGAGATTTTCTTCAGTCAAGGAACAATAAAATAGGGTCAGGAGCGAAGCTGGATATCGTGTTTCCGGGTGGGAATGAAATTAAGTAATCAGTGAGAGTGGTTCTTCCAAACTGGGTAACCAGCTGCACAGCGAATCATCAGTGACGGCCAACAGGATACAGTAGTGTTCGAACAGTTGTTGTGCGACTTCCACGTCGTCCAGAATCTCAACTCGTTCGACTCTGAAGTAAACAGAAGAGAATGTGATTGAGGAGATCCACTAGGTTATATACTTAAGAGGTCGCTCATGTTCGTCTGACACCCACAAACGTGAAAAAAATTCTTGGATCCCTGAGCTTACTTCCATTCAACTTGTGATTGGATACTTGTGTAATTAACGCACAAAGTAATCGCGTTTGGTTGATTCGCTGGCCAGTATGAGGATATAATTTTGTCGCAGCAACTTTTTGTGCCTAAAGATTTGCGGAAGGTGAACTTGGGCAATTAGCAGCTCTTCTACTCTGCACATTTACTCAAAAGGTTTTCAATATCAAGCTTGAAACTACGGAGTTGCGTTTAAGAAATCGCGTTGCCGCAGGGTGTGATTGACTTTATGGTAATATACCGAGTCTACTATTCCATATGTAATGCCTAAGGATAACCCGCAAAAGTATAGAGAACGCTTACACTTGTCCGCCCGAGAAGGACCGACCAAGTGCCTTCTCCGGAGGACAGGCGTAGTTGTTTTGCGTTGTCCAAAATACCCCTATTAGGTCTGCGATAAAGACCCACAAAGACACAGAGACGCTCATTGGGTAAGTGAAAAGGATGAGCTATTGGTCTCTTCTGGGAGAAGTATTTATCAAAGTCCGCCTTGGAGTGTTCCCAGGTGCGAACTGTTTCCTTCAAAGTTGTGAAATTCAATACAAGCTTCAGGGGGACTGACAAAAATTCCTTCCTCCAGATAGAGGGAAATTGGAAAATATATTTATCTCATTGACAAACATGCTGCTCCATGTGCTCAAAGATGTATTTCAACCAAATTCACACTAATCCCTGCAGTGGCCGAGCATCATTAACTCGGCCTCACAGTACGAGCAACCCAAGCGTCTAAGATATTCCAATTGGTACAGATCGACGCGTGCTCTGTCTGCCTTTCGGGCATAGCAACATGCAAGCCATATCAGTTCTTACACGCCGATGCAGCCAAGAATGTACGATTCAGTTGTCTCTGTGTTACAGATGTTCATTTATGTCTAAGAGGAGCAACAAAATGTACTCTGCTGCAAAGTACAGTAGTATGAGGTTTAGTGCAGCAACCAATGCATATGCGCCAAGGGGCCTCCGGCAGTAGTCCTACCCCTCTGCCAGGCAGAGTTGGCCAACTCTGAATCGGCCACGGAAAACGGAGGTTCGGCATAAGCAACACATGGCCTAACCAACGCAGCTTCTGGTGCTGGACACATCCTTCAATGGAGGTCCCCGTTGCACAAACGAAAGCTCGCTTTCTAATTGCCTCGTTACGGATTCGCAGACATCAACCCGCACGATCTATGGTTCTGAGACAACGATTGTCGAACACCTGAAGAAGTCTCACTTCCGCTGCTCGAACAGGCCAAGTCTCACAGCCATACAAAAAAACAGCCCGTGCTGTAGCCTACTACACACGTCTCTTGAGATTCAGGGATATAACACGCTGACGCCATAGGTGTCTCAAATTAGCAAACGCGACCCGAGCCTTGCAGATTCGTGCATTGACCTCATCTGTCACACTACAATCAGAAATAATACAACTTCTAAGATACGTAAAAGGCTCCACAACTTTCAGTGCCTCTCCTTGGACTGTAAGTGGCGTGTTCAGTGACTGCATGTCTAGGAGCATGACCTTACACTTTGTGGATACAATGTGCATACCAAAGGACAGGATGACTTTGGTCGGTGCATTCAAAAACAGTTGCGCCTTTTCCTCCTCTTCGATGACGAGAACGATATCATCTGCATATTCCAGATCGACAAGGTCTTCGTTAGCAGCTATTTGAACACCATGGGTTTGAAGACCTTCCACCGTTCATCTCAGTATTTCATCGATCACGCAATTAAATAGGAATGGAGAGAGTGGACATCCCTGACGGACATCAATTTGTGTGCGGAAGATTTCGGAGAGCTCGCCGTACACTATCACACATCCAAGTCTGAGATTACAAAGAACGGATTTCGGGGCATTCTTTGATAGGCAAGCGTGTCAAGGCAAACAGACCGATCAACCGAGTCGAATGCGTCTTTGAAATTCAGGAATAGTACATTTGTGGGTCGTTTGTACGTATGTTGTTGTTCTAGCACCTGACAGAGTGTCAAGATTTGGTCAACGCAACCCCTTCTAGGCCGGAAGCCCGATTGTTGCTCTCGAGTAAGTGTTTCACGAGCCACCATAAAGCGACCAAAAACAAGTGGCGCCAACAGTCTCGTTACGACCAAGGTAAAGCTGATCCCCCTGTGGTTACCACAATCACTACGAGCCCATTTTGAAAATTGGCGTTATCACCGATTTTGCCCAGTTGTCTGAGACGGTATCCTTTTCGCAAATGCAAGTGAACAGATCAGACAAGCGCTGACCGAGGACTTCACCCCCATCTTTGAACGATGCGGGTGGGAGGTCATCCGGATCAGAACCTCCGTGGCGCTTGAGAGAACCTATACAGTCAGAAACCTCCGAGTCGGTAGGGGGTTCCACGTCCACCGTCCAAGGTTGCACGTTAGCTGTAGGCTCCAAATGAGTGGCGGCTCGTGGCTATGATAATTGCTGTTCGAAGTATTCGGCCCAGTGTTCGAGGCATTCTTTATTGATGATCGCTCCATTCTGATCCTTGATGGTTAAACTCACAGATGGTCTTTGGGGGCCGGTCGCATGGATCAACTGAAATAATCTTCGGGCATTACCGGCTTTCTGGGCCTCTTCCGTTTCCTTGGCTTTCCGTGCCCACCAGATGTCACGGCCAGTGGGGATATTTCTGCGAGATTTAAGCAGTGCTACTGTTCGGTCTGATATCCAGTGCTTGAGTGAGCCTGGTAGTGCCGTGCCACAAGCAGAACTCACAGCACTGTTCAAAGATGTGGTGATTTTGTGCCAGGACGAATTCACATTAGATGGTGGAGCATTTGGAAGAGTCTCTAGAAGACGATCTGGTACATTCGTTTAACATCCGGATCTGCCAGTCTTTCAGTTGCCCGGCGATTTCTCCGCACCTTACGTGGCCCTGGGAAACGAAGTGGGAAGCAACTCGGACGAGTGCGTGGTGACAACCCACAAATTGTTGTAAAACGAGCGGCCGTCAGTTATTGATCCGCGCCATCGGTAACTGATGGCAATGTGGTCAATTTTAGTTCGTAGCCGGCACATATCATGTGGCCAGACGACTTCGGTTATTTCGGAAGTTGGTACTGCACAAAAACAGCCTGCGATCAGCACAGCTGAAGCAGTCATTGGCCACTGTCCGTAGGCACCGAATCCAATGCATGTCGACTTCCTAATTGGGGCTCAGATGCGCCAAGTCTGCCCACACGTACATTCAAATCTCCAGTAACCACAACAATATCTGAGCTTTTAGCTGGCTGCAACAGAGCATTAGGGCGTCATAAAACCTGTCTTTGATGGGGTCAGAGCTACGTCAGTTGGGCGTAAGCAGACACGACAAACAGATATCGATCAACTTCCCGCTCGTGACACTCGTTCATAGACGTTTCCAGAAGAACCACACACAGGCGACTATCAACGGGTATCAAGTCAAGCAAGGACCCTTCCGCTAGGTGACTCAGGACGATACCAACCCTTACACATCCTGCCGCAGTGGCCTCTGGATCGCCAGAGGTGCGCAGCCGGAAACGAGCGTAGATTGATGGGGCGGTTGGCTCAACCACTGTGCTTGTATCTTGGATTCTTCTTTCTGATACACACTACACATCAATGTCAAGCGAGTTCAGTGTGAGAGGGAGAGCAGCTTGTTGTCTTGCTTGCTTCAGAGCGCGGACGTTGAAGGCAGCCAGATAGACTAGACGTCGAGATGCCTGAGGCTGTCGGCGCCGGATGACACGTAGATGTTGCTGGCAAAACCGATGCAAGACGAACGGAGTCATCAGTCCCAAGTACTGGGCCTACAAAAATAGAGTTATTAATGGGGTGAGGAGAAAGGAAGGTGAAGTTTGTGAAACGGAAAGAAGGGAGGCGTTAGCAGTAGCCTGTTTTCGCTTACCCGCCCTGCTGTATGCAGCGAGTAAGGCGACCCATGTGACGGCACCAGGCGAAGGCTGATGTGGCATGAGATTATTTGTATGTGTGCTGGGATAGTGCCAGTGCCCAGACCTAGATGGGAGGATGATTAGGGTCCTCAACCAAAGCCCTTGGCTCAAAAGCCTGACTGAAAGACCGTGATGTTTGGTAGGAATGTAAGTGCACAAATACTGCCCAGTGTAGCTCAATGGGTCGCCGAAGTACACAAGCCGTCACACCATGGTAAGGCCCAATCTCTTCATGATGGGACATACGGACTGAAAACAAAGAGACCGATGACCGATTACGTTAGGTCCTAGAACTCAGTGACACTAGTAAATATTGAAGCAAAATGCATCGCTATAGGGAGCTTATTTGGAACTTTGTCAATGTCATGTTCGGCCTTTAGGCTTATCATATTGGCTTTATCATAGTGAACCACGGCACTATTCCAGACCGCACGTGGTGGATCCTGCCATCAATAATCAGCGTACCAGGCACTGGAACCCATTTCGTCCAGAATGACTATAGTTCGTTTTAGAGCGGAAGCGTCCTCACTGGCCATGTTCCATACTAACTTCTCATGCTTCTATGGTAGTTTAAAGCAAGCAGCCGATAGAGTACCTTCTGGTCACTTCAGGCGATTTCAACGTTCATACAGGCCCTTCCGGAGAAGAAAACTCGACATATTGCGAAATTTAGCACGACGTGACAATAGTGGACGGCTTCTCAACTTTGGCAGGTACAAATGATTGGTTACCAAAACGCGTTTCCAAAGCCTGAAGCAATATTCACTTTCTATTCTAACAGCAGGCGAACACCGTCCGGACAACGTGTTGGTCCGGTGACGTTGGGCACCTTCCGAGTGATACAGCTGATGCAGACTGAAAATGCCTGCGGCACTGATCAAATTCTTGCCCACGGTCGATTGGATACCCAGTTAACTTTACATCCAAAACGATGTCTTCCGAAGGTTGGATGTTGTTCAAATCGTGTTGGCACAGGAACGCCAATCCCTATCATACCAATCTCCAGAAGTCAACTGATAAAGCCTCTTCTATCACCCAGTCAGTATTGATACTCAGTAAGCTAGCGTGTGAAGCAGAGCGAGGAAATGAGCACAATCACCAGAAATCGGATGAACTGACTGTCCGAAACAACATTCCGACCATGTACTAGGACCACTGAAGCCCGAAGATTTCCGTACCTAAAGGTGTGTGTCATAATCATAATACCGGACAAGCAGAGCGGCGAACATGAAGAATGCCAGTAAAGCCAATTATTTTTGGCGAGCCACTACGCCTAATTTGTTTCGCCTCAGCAGATGTCAAGCACTAGAACACGGGTTACGTAATTCAGCTGGTAAGCTAATACCTTAACAGGAGTAAAAGGCACACTTAGCTCATCTGCCCAAGACAACAGGTGAACTCGTCAATGCCCTACCAGGTCTCCTGTGAACCATTATCACAAGAGTTAGTTAAGGTCATTAGGAACGTGAAAAACAAACGCTCACGAAGAGGATGACGTCTCTCTGAAATTCTCAGCATACCTCTCAATGGTGTTCGCCCTAACCCAAGCCTTATTCCGTCCTGTATGAAAAAAGCAGCTCCGACTGATTGAAGAAGGTCCCTAATTTATAGCTTATATTCAAAAAGGTGTGAAAGTCACAGAACCACCAAACTGAATGATACGGTTGCCAACGTATTTGCCATATTGCACCTCAACTCCTCGATTGTGAGCAACACGCGCCTAAATGGCTTCCGTCTTGATAAAGGCCGTGAGAAACAAATACTCACTTTGTGCGCATTCGAACACCGCTTCAAGTACAAACAACCCGCTTTAGCCTGTTTCCTGGCTCTTCGTAAGATGTTCGACCTTATCGACAACAACCGTAGCAAAGAATACAACCCGATGGTAAGCCATATTACCCCTTAACCCGAAGTTGTGTCCCTATATACGGCGAGGACTCGAAAATACCCGCGATAACAGCCGGAGCCTGAATAATCCGCTCTTAACTGTCACCCTCAATTTTGCAATAGACTGGATGAAGCAGCGGGTGCTCTCGGTTAATAAAGTCTCAGTTAAGTCTTCATGCCTGAGTTACAGATCTGCACGTTGGACACCGTTTTGATAGAGGAAGATCGCAGTTAGCCCCCTAACATTCCTGGATCGCGTTTGTGTATATGCGCGCTCCATTGGGTGGCAAGAACACCAAAATAACCAAATTTGCTACAACGTTCACAGCCCCGGACAGGCATTTCTTGGTCGCCGGTGAACCCCTTGAACTCGTAACCAACTCTAGATGCCCGGGCTCACCTATGCTTACGAATGATCAGACGGAAGACGGCATAACTGCAGTGCTGCATTTATGTTCTCCAACTTCATAAAATGTGGTTGGCTGGGAGCGAAACGAGTTTATGTATGAAGCCTCGCGTATTCCAGGCATGTAACGTAGGTATGCGACACACTACTGATTCGTAGTGGCGATGCGTGAAACTTTCGAGTATTCGACCACTGGTGCCCTAGATGCATCCTTAACCTCGATCAGGAACGAAAAACGTCAGAGGAGGAAACGCCCCAGCGACCATTTGGAGTCACATCCGTAAAGCGCTAAAAGACTGAGCTGACTGATCACACACTATGAGCATCACTCTGACCTGAGTGACGATGTCAATTGGGTGCTCAACTGAGAATATGAATCAACAATGTCAAAACGGCGAAGGACGCTTGAGCCTTTGATGGGTTTACAGAGTCTGTCACTTGTACCAGAACTGGATCTCCATATCAACGGGCTTCGCTCCAGATCACTGCTTCCGTGTCGTTGAAATCCGCGACATTGATGAAGCAAAAATACAAAGCCATAAAAACATGCTACGATAGCCATAATGTTGGAGCCCAAGGTACTCTCTTTTACGTCCACATCACTCTCGTCTTGCTGTCCTGACGTAATCATTCTGGTGTCTCTACACTAAAGGTGGAAAGCACTGGATTTTGGTCTTGCTGTTATTGGAGTTCATCAGCAGTGCGCATCCTTGGCCGTACCAGAGTCTGAACCCCGTAATCCGATATGCGGGGCCAGCGTGTCACCACTACTCCACCAGTGCATGCTGAGCGCACGAGAATTATCAGGCCTGAACAGGCGAATATGTCCACGCTTGACCGATGTGATTGGCTTGTCCGACGACCCAGTAACTGTCCTGCTTGCGTCGAATGAAGGCTAAAGGCTAACGAAGACTACTAAATCGTTTTCAGTGATCACACATAAGAGTCGGGCAACAGGGCCACAACACTTACCGGAGGCGTGTCGCTTTGGGGAAGGCCTTATAAACCTCGTTAATAGTCCAAGCTTTTGCTTTCTTCCAACCAGCATCCAAAAAGCTGCAATGAGGAGTGGAAGCAAAGGAAAGACTGCATTAACGTTCATCGCTAAAAAGAAACCTCTTGGGTATGAGTGGATGTTTCCTACATACATAACAACTTTTGGACGAGACTTCAGAAGGTAAGCTCGGGAGAAGGAACCTTAGAAAAGGTATCAAACAGTTTTTCCAATCGAGTTTGAGGCATTTTTGAGGTTGGAGATGAAGCGCGCGGTTCAGTGCACACGATCAATGCGAGTATATTCAACTGAGTGAAGATCCCGTTTGGTTAATATTGCAGCTGCCATCCAACACAAAGGATATGGCGCACGCAAAGTTCCTTGAATCTGGCCTACCGCTCAGTCACATTTGAGGTGAAACATTACCAACACCTGCCAAAGAAAGCAAACTGAGGCAGGTCCACTTCATGAAGTGGTTAATGTCCATGTGGCAAACTATGTCAGGCCAAAAACGAACTGAATTTGCCAAGAACACCCTACCCAGATAAGAAGTCCAGCGACAAATACGGTCTACAAACCGGAGGCATAGAAATGTATCATTAGGGTTTCAAAAGTGAGATTTAGATTTTTTGTTAGTCGATTTCCAGCTTCACCTGCAAACTGCTAAGTGCTGTCACAAGACTGGGTGATACCAAACCCAAACCTCATGCTTGCAGAAAAGCCAATCGATGTGATAGATAAATTTATTCAGCTGGGCAGTTGTGTAAGTTCCGATGGACTGGGTCGAGATGAGATTTTCTCGGATCGGGAAAACCAGGGCAGCTCTTGCCAACATCCGACACGTATGAGACATGACGTCAGTTTGTCTGTCAGGGGCAGAGTTTACACTGTGGCAGTGCGATCCATACTGTTTCATGGATTAGGAACGTGGCCTCTACGCGCAGAGGACATACAAAAATCTCACTGTTTGAGCATCGGTGTCCCCCATCCGGTCTGGTGGGAACATCGGATAAGTAATGTTGAGGTGCGCCGGATGGTCCTAGGAAGAATTCTCCCGTGATAGGTGAATTACTCGCGCTTCATAAGTTACGCTGGTTAGGACAGGTACTCCGCATGCCAGAAGACCGTCTGCCTCGCAGAGCTCTTTTTGCCCAGAGCTGTGCGGAGTGGAAGCGGCCAAGAGGTAGACAGTGTATGACCTGTCAACCAGTAAACTGAGTCGGGTCGACAACTGCCGTCTTTCTGGATGGGAGCTCCGGAACTCAACTCGGCAAAGACACTAGCAGAAATGGCCCAATCGCGCAGTCAGTGACGCACATGAATCAAAGCTATCGGCTTCAACGCGTAGCTACCCAGTTCCGGAACTAACTGCCATCGCCTCGAAAGCTTGGCTGTATGTCCTACATTATCCAGGTTGCCGGTGATCGAAACTGTAGCAGCTGGAACCAATGTGCTTATGGTGGACGGTCTATAGCTGCTTGGGTGATACGTTCCGAGTCAGGTTGGATAATGCCTTTGGAGACCTTCTGACCAGAAGATTAATATCTTCAGTTGTGAAGCTGCTTTTTGCATCGTTCAAAGTACTCTTGTATGTTTTCATGAAGGAAACTACTCACAAGGTTGCCTAAGATTACCATCATGTTGAGCTCCCGTTTTACGGCATACAGTAACCTTATCAATGTACGGGAATGTGTGTCTCACCTGTTCGGCTTTGATGATCTGGTTTAACGCTCGTTAGAAACAAGTAACCCGTTTTGTCACTCCGAATGTACGGAAACCAGTATAGGTTCCCGACGGCTTCGAATGCAGTAAACGGCTTAGGTGACTCGATTATTGGAACCCGACGATATGCACCTTGGAGGTCCAGTGTACTATAGACGGTATAGCATGCGATGGCTTCGATCATATGATCCAGTCTTGGTAAAGGACAAGCATCCAGGTAGATACAGCGATTGATGGTCTGGCTAGAGTCTATGATCATGCGTCTCTTGTGGTCTGTATTGCGCTTCTCACAGAGAATTTGACGCTTCGATTATGCCATTGGTGAGCATTCGGTCTACTTCGATTGGCATGAATTGTTTGGCTTCCGGTGTACGACGACGAGACTTCGTGGCGATCGGTTTGCGATTCGCAACAAAATTACTGAATAAAGATGGGGATTCCACTTTCTCGGATGTAATTCAACACACCCTTGGGGCGCCCCGTTGGCCAACGAATGGAATTTCAACTTTATCATGTAACCCCAAGAAGTCATGTCCGAGAAGGACATCTGCATAGAGGTTCGGTCCTACACAAAGTTTGAACCGCTCGGGTGCAGCATCAATGTACTGAATGGACACAAGGCAATAACCATGGGTGGAACATGAGTGTATTGTCGACACCATTATCACAGAATCATATGGAAATAGTTGCCAGTTATGTGCTTGAAGGACTGATGAAGAAACGAAACGTTTGGAGCTACCGGTATCAATAGGAGCTCGGGCAGCAACGCCATTGACCAAAATATCTGTTGTAGTTCCAGATGGACGATTGGGAGAAGCGGCACGGAATATCTAAAAGGGTGAGGAGTCTTGAACTGAACCCCCGTGATATTTCGAGGTTTTCGACTTACAGACGCGTTGAAAACGCCCTATTTTCCACAACTTTTGCGAACTGATTCTTTGGCGGGACACTTATTACGAGGGTGTTTTGGGTTCCCACAAAAGTAACATGTTTGTTGTGTGGCGGCAGAAACTGTTGTTTCCGGAGTAATAATGGACGAAATTGTAGACACAGAGCAAGTAACGGGTTGTCTGTATTGTATACGTATGATTGCGGTTGTTTTTGTGCAAGTTCGAAGCTCGTGCGGCTTTGTGAGCTTTGTCAAGGTCTAATTCATACCAGTTTAGCAGTTTCTCCCGAGTGGCGCTCGACTGCAGTCCGGTTATCGAGTCATCTCGGACTGCTTCGTCTGTATGTTTCCACAGCAGGTACTGCTTTGAATTCACGGTTTTTGGTGAGTGACTTCAGTTTTTGGAGGTGAGATGGCTCAGTGTATAGAACGCGAATCTACTGACCGGAACGTCCATGGTTCGAAGCCGACATCTGCATTTCGACTTCTGTCTAGGCTTGGCAACGTGGCAGTATCCCAGGCCTCGTGCTTCCTTCGAGTGGTATGGCAGCTAGACACTGAAAGGATGCTACCCTGCATTAGTTATGCACTGTGAAGTTTTTACCACCCCAACCATGGTTCATCAATCGCAATCGTATAGATTACACACCGGTCTGTTCAGTGTGACCTATTTGTGGGTATCCACAGCTTATATATGCAAATTTATGCTCCAGTGCGATTGGGCTACGGATGATACCTAAACACAGGCAGAGTTTTATCAGTTCATTAAAGATGCATATAGGGGCATACAAAGCATACATGGTATCACCCACCGGGTCTCTTGTTGTTTCAAGGACTGACAAGCAGATAATCCAGGAAGATCACAGTCTCGGGCACGGAAATTTTCCACCATTATTTTCCCAAACTGGTCGGCCATGTTTACCTGGGAAAAGGGGGGAAATAGAAGCGATCGATTTTTTATTCCTATCGGTCGACCTTGAGAATGGCCATATTGAACGATGCGCATCTTAGAAACATTGGATAGTCATTCTCGGTCTCGAGGTACTGAAAAGCTGAAAACAGTCAGCACAGAAACATAAGTTGTCTCGAAAAGGACCCACTGACAGCGGCGAACAAACATCATGGTATAAAGAGTTCCTTGTTGACAACTGAATAGCTGACTATGCATTGCAGATCCTGTGGGATAATGAAAGTCAACAAAATGATAGGTTAAGTTAGCTATACGCGGGATCAGGGGGGTTGACTTACTCAGTTATCGGTTACACCAGTCACTACTAAACTTACTCTAAAGTCCACCAATTTTTCTCACAGTAGGGCTTTCAGGGTTATCCGTTGGGTGTAATAACACCAAGATCAACGTGATAATGATCTGACTAGCTTCTAATTACAGATGGAGGTTCACCACAACTTTCAGAAACTTTTGTGTGAATCAAACGGCTGTTTGCGCAAGACAGTCAAACACCGGTCAAATCGTTCCCAGAGCGCTATCACCAAGTCATTCAGCTGTAAAACCCTTGCGGTGCCTAGCTGCCATGCACCCCGAAGGAGGCACGAGGGCTGCGATGCTGCAAGGTTGCCCAAGCCTAGACAGGGGAAGTCGAGATGCAGAGGTCGAGCTCGAAACATGGACCTTACGGTCAGTAAGTTCGCGCTCTAACCACTGAGCCATCTATACCTTGAAGTAATCTGGGGATAAAGTACAGCTGACGCCCCAAAATTTGCTCGATTTTTGTTTGGGAATGCACTAGTAGTTGATTAAATAAGGACAACCGGCAAAGGAGCAAATGACGTGGATAGCTGTTCAACATAGTGTAACGGTGGATACTACTGGTGAGGCGTGTGAGTAGTACGTCTTCTCGTAAATCCGGTTTGCGTCTCTTGAAAAGTGAGATCTGTTACGGAATTGGCGCAGTCTCTTTGTAGCATTTGCTTGCAGTTGAGTAGCAGTCAATGAACATCCAGATAAAATTCGGGAAGACGCGTTCAAGGAGGAGGTGGATATTCAGTTTTGTAGACGAGATGCATATGAGAGTTTCGCTCCCCTGTTCAATAGTCTGTAACTGTTCAGTTGACGTTCTCAAATAAACAACTCCGCAGCGAGGGCCTTCTTCCTTTCAACAGTAGCTCTTATGTCTGTCGCGATTGAAAGTAAGTCGGTTGCACCCGCTCAGTCTCATTGAAAGTTAAAAGTTTAGGCCAACTCCAGTTGATTTGGCTATGCAGGCGAAGACGAACAGAGTGCAACTGCTTTTACATGCAACTAGCTACTTAGGGCTAAATATGAGAACGAGATGTGAGGTCACCAGCACACACAGAGGATATCCTCAGGCAATCTATGTTTAGCACGGAGATTCAGTAACATACAGACCTGATCGGGTGAGCCCAAACATGAGGGTCCCGAACCCTCACCTCCCGGGCCACCTTGGGTTCTCCATAACTATCAAATGACAAAGAGCTGGACCAGCAGCGTAGCTTTTGGTCTTAAACCGTTTCATATGATGCTTGTTACTTCAGTTGTTGTGTCTAATTATACCCAACCTCACCAGGTTGGATTTTTTCCCAAGGTGCACTTACGTATCTGTGGCACTGACGTTTTGATACCGATACCTGTTAAAACCAACCCATAAAACCAGTTTAACTCTGATAGTCACCTGGAGTTGCGAACCGTGAAATTGATATACAACTGACGCATTAAACAAAGGAGAAATACACAACGGACTTTATTCGATTAGTTACTCAATGGGACGATCAAGTGACGAACTCGAAAGATTTTAGCGAAATTCCTTTCCAAGCTGGGTCGACCAATGTAATGATGCAACGGTAACAGGAAAAAATAATAATTAATTGTTGGATCACACCAGAGCCCAAATTCTTGATGCTGAATTGTGCTATCTTTCGTGAATTTGTCAAAATGACAGCTTTTATGAAATGGTGTTTCAAGGAACCTGAGGATAACACACTGGTTCGGTTCATACATCTTTCTACCCTCTGATATACAAACTGTCGTTTTCAAGCCCTGACCATCGGGCTTGAGTTTCTCTAAGCAAACAGAATTTTAGGCGTTGATGTTGAACTGTACACAAAAGGTTTGACACCATCCGCACGGAGAGAGGAAGATGAGGTGAACTGGGTACTTGCCTGTTCGTAATGCAAGAAAGCCGAGTGAGGAAAATGAGCAGCTAATCCTTTGATAAGCTGGAAGCTTTCCTCAGATGGCATGTAGACAAGAACGCACTCAGCCAGAAAAAGGGTTGGCAAACTGCTGTCCAGGCCGATACTGGAGTTTGGTCCACAGAGGTAAGAGATTAGTTGGTCGACTGGTCGACGCAAATCAAAGGGGACCAGAGAGTATATATTTGTGACCAGGCTATGTCGATTTTGTGTTTCCAGGACGGCGTCTGGTACTGCAGGTGGATTCATCTTGGATTGTGAGTCACCCTGTGGTGGCAGATTCGTTGCTAAAAAAATAAATAAAAGGTTTGTCTCTTTTGATGCAAAGCGTGAGTAAATAGTGGTCACTGCTAGAAGCAGATGGATGAGGCGAACAGGGGTTGTAAAGCCCCAAGGTTATACGACCAGCTCAGATATCTAAATCTAGGAAAGACAAAGGGAGCGAGATGGCTCAAGTGGTTAGAGCGCGAATTTACTGACCGGAAGGTCCGTGGTTCGAACCCCACCTCTGCCTCTCGACTTCCCCTGTCTAGACTTGGGCAACCTGGCAGTATCTCAGCCCTCGTGCTTCCTTCGGGCGGCATGGCAGCTAGGCACCGAAAGGGTGTTACGGCTGAACGGTTTTTTAGGAAAGAACTCAAGCACGAGTAAACAATACTCACGAACAAACACCATAGGATAGGAGTCAAACCCCATCTGTGGTCTCACGTGAGCTTGTTCCATGCTGCTATGATTTTGATCTCTTTTATTTTACTGTATTAACGTTAGATGGCACCCGGCATCATTCTGTATGAATACTGGTTTGGATGGACTGGCTAACCAAAACGAGCGTTCTGGTTGGACAGCCTATCTGACTCAGTACTCCTATTTAACTGTGTTACACACCAATGAGATTGAGTTGAGTCATGTTCGACTGAAGTTTATTCTAAAGAGACTAGAGTTCTGTAGCACCCAGACCAAAAAGAGAATTCCTAAACAACTGTAAGCGAGAAGATAACAGAGAAATCTACATTGACACGCACTAATGACCTTCAAAACGATGATGTGCGCAAGTGATCTAAAAATAAAGTTGAGCTCAATGTATTCTGTATACCCAACAGAAGGGTCACTGGATCTCACATAAAAGCTACCAAGTAGACTGAGTTTCATCCTAACTTAGCTGGTGGGTGTTAAGGTTCATTTCACAGTAAACAGCCTGCCAGAATTTTGTGTTCAAAAAGATTCCAACAGGAATGCCATGACAAAGTAAGGATAGTGGAGGGAAGAAGAAAGGTTTAGGAGAGTGGTTAGGTGTTAAAACATTGTTGAATTTGCAAGCAAACTTCAAGACTTGTAGATGGTGACGGAGATGATTCCAAGTAAACACCAGTTGGCCATATCTAGATGTGGAAAACGCCAAGCAAACGACTAAGTTATTGTTTCTCTTCACTTGCGCTGCACGAAGTAGACTATCGGGGGAATAAATGCGATCCGCACGCCAAACACCTGAGTAGTAGTAAATTTACTCTGATTATCGAATAAGCGAGTTAAATATCGGGTTAGCACGATATTCTAGAGGGTAGAAGCTCATAGTGGTGGTTGAGAATGGTCAAATTTATCGAGACTCAATTCAGAAGTACGTGAGGACTTAATACACTACTTATAGAGTTGCTGAAAATTCTTCGACAGCCCACGACCCGTTTCGCCCTTCTTAGGGCTCATCAGGTAGGCGCAGTCCCCGAGTTTCCATCAACCTTATGTACTATTTGAGACCAAGTTGCACGAATTAGCGAAGTACACTCATTTGCAAACAAATTTGGTTTGAAATTTGGCTTAAAAACATCATAAAAGAGAGATTCACCTGGGTTCCGGGTGAGTCTCTCGAAAAACCAAATTTGTTTGCAAATGAGCGTATTTCGCTAATTACGTGAGGACTTCATTAATATAACCACATTAGATAGTAGAGCACTATGAGGATTTTATATTTTTTTCAAAATTAACCGGGCTTTAGTTGAATAAAGTTGACCTTATTTACTTCTTCGGGGCCTGCTTTTTACCGAAACAGTGGGAGTCCATATTTTTCATCTTCTGATTATTGTTGGCAATTTATGCACACCACTCCCGGTAATCACGTCTAGTTCAGCTTTAAAAGTCCCGTTCTCATTTTAATTCAATTCTACGCGTTATTACGCATTCACTGCTCATCAAAGATGGCTATCTGTCACGCTAGATTGCCCTGTCAAACAATCGCATGAGATGTAAGATTACCAGTTGAAAAAATAACAGCGCAGGCTTCCAGAATGTGATTGGCATAACGAAGATCAATTTTACGGGCCGTAATCTGGGTGCCACGTTGCGCGGTGGTTGGAGTTGAGAGTTTTGGTCAGAAGCAATGAGAAAACCAAGAATAAGTGGTTAAATAGTAGAGAGAATATCCGGCATGACTAAAATGGAAGTCAACAGTACTGGTTCCGATTAACGCTCACTTTTTGGTCATGAAAACCGATGTGTGATGTCCGTTAGCGTCGCTAAACAGTGATGTAAATTTAATAAAATTTACTCACTCAGCTGTGGCAACCTTAAAGGAAGCAAAAGAGCTGATACTATCAGGTTGTTCAACCAAAGACAGGAGCAATCGAGAAGATGGGGTTAGGTTCGAAACGCGAATTTTCCAGCCAGTAGGTTTGTGCCTTAACCACTGAGCTATCCCGAGTTCCTGTGTCAATGCAACTGCTTGCTGGTTACAGGCTATCATGTTTCGCCGTCTGACCCCTCACAGATTGTTCCTACTTTGTAAGCTGTGCAACCGATGGGTTCCTAAAGTCGGCCGTCATTATTTGAAGAACGTAGCCAAGCAGATATAAAATATGAAATGCCACCGGAGTGTCCCATGCTTCCTTCAAACTCGACTCAACGTGCCTAAAAAGCTATCTAATAAAAAATGCGCAATATGCGTGGACTGAAATGGAGCGCATCTTACTTACCAGCATGTTCTTCAACTTCTCCCAAAAGTTTCTTGCTCCGAATCAACTGAACTTTACGCTGGACGTTGTGTAGCAGATCCACCTCAACGAACTTACGTGGGATTATATCGGCGTCTTGAAGTTGAAAATAGAGTGTGTCTGAGCCAGCACCCAAATTTACCACCTGACATTCACACCCCACAGTCTGTTGGCTATAAGTCGGATTAACCACAAGTCGGTACTTACCTTGATAAACAGAGTTGCTATGGCCTTGAAAGCTTGAGTTCGGATAAAGTAGCCACGGCTAATTTCTGGAGGTTTTGAAGTTGCAACTGGGCAGAAATGGTGCATATATGGATCCTTCCAGTATCCTCTTTTGACAGCGTGAGCTTTGCTATATGTAGCATCATCGTTGGTCGATTGGATCACTCGGTCACTAGGACAAGACATCGTACCAGGCTAGATGAATATGTAAACTCGGCTGAGTAAAATGAGGCAATGTGCTCCGGGACCGAGACCAACGGACCAACAGGTGAAGTGGACAATATCAGGGAGACTGAAACCAATAAACCCGGTAAGGACGCGATCATCTGGAAGCAAAATGTACGTGATACTCTAAACCGTATGAGAGGGCACAAAGTCGCGCTACATGTCTGACAAAGTGAGCGTTGGGAGGGCTAGACACTGGATTCAACAGTTTTAGAGCAACAGCGTCATCGGCTGTGACCAAACCATGTCTGTCGGCGCTGTTACACACTAGTGTTTGTTTGTTTGTTTGTTCGCTTGCTTGCTTGTTCCTTCCCACGAGGTTATTTACTAAAAGTCAGGTTGTTCTGGCCTAGCCAGCAGCTGGTCAAAATCGAGGCAACCGTTCGCATTACGCATTTTGCCTTGTATGCTGCGAGCGGTTACTCAGTCGGAGGCGCTATAACGTTGGGAAATTCATACACATTAGGAAAAACCAAGTCATCATATTCATATTTTCTCGTGCTTTCCTTGAAGTGTATATACTCTGGAATATGATACTGGCTCAGTATGAGTATTCACCAGCCTTGCACCCTGTAATATCATTAAAAATGTCTCTATCGTCTGTCGTCTACTCAACGAACTGCGGTTACTGAGAGCCTGGGTGCGCATACGATGCTGTCAAATGTTTCTAGTGCAGAGACGATCTGTGGCGACAAAAGAGTAATCTTGTTACGCTATTAACCCAAGCATGCAGCATCTTTTGTTGCTGTGCAACTTACGCCTAGCCTTACACATATTTCACCAGCACACCGCAAGCGCTGCTGCACACCGGACAAGAGACCAGGAAACATTGGTTCTTAGTGGCTTCTCATCAGAAAGCGGCCAGCCAGATATTTTTCATTCGGTATTCAAGCTCATCGAAGAGAACTATCAAGGCAATCAAAAGGCCATAAATAGTGCGTGTAAAGGGTGTTAGATGATTGTCGTCAAGCTGAGTGTAAACAAAGAGATGGCCAAAATCTCGACCAGTTAGTCCAGACATATGGATTTCAGATCACGATGTCCGATTCGCTGCCGCGAACGGAAATCCAGGCGAATCTCCCTTTTATGACCTACTCAGCGTCCTGCAGTCTATATAAGTTCGACGGATTTAGGAAGGAACATATTCATGATGCAGTCATCACTTACAATCGCCCAGCAGCGGTCCAGAACATTGCGCGGTACTCTACCAACGACCTCTAGGAGACGGCGCGATTATCTGCATTTCTACATGTCGTTTTGGTAAATCCAACAGACAAGCGTGGTCCAAATTCAGAAGACACGATAGGATATGTCAATTATGTTGAAAACAGAACACTACCAGAAAGTGAGTATTAACTCAATCAAGCCTCAAAGTCTAAATAAACTAGAAACTCTCGTAATTCACACTGACCATACAGCGTATGGCTTCATTGCAGAATGTAGCCACTATGATTCTGCGATAACCTCTCTTCGCCCGAGAAATATTGTGTGCGTACGACACCTCTTAGCTACATACAAACAAGAACCCGGTCGAGATGTTGACCAGTTCATCCAAAAACTGAAGTCACTCACTAGAAACTGTGAATTCAAAGCAGTAACTGCTGTGAGGTACTGGAAGTTGTGGAGCGTTTTACATATCTTGGAAGTTGTATTAGTTCTGATTGTAGTGTGACAGATGAGGTAAATGCACGAATCTGCAAGGCTCGGGTCGCGTTTGCTAATTTGAGACACCTATGGCGTCAAAGTGGTGTGTCCCTGAATCTCAAGGGACGTGTGTATCAAGCTACAGTGCGGGCTGTTTTGTTGTATGGCTGTGAGACTTGGCCTGTTCGAGCAGCGGAACTGAGACGTCTTCAGGTGTTCGACAATCGTTGTCTCAGAACCATAGCTCGTGTGGTATGGTGTCGGCGAATCCGTAACGAGGCAGTTAGAAAGCGAGTTTTGGGTTGTGCAACGGGTACTTCCATTGAAGAATGTGTCCAGCACCAGAAGCTGCGTTGGTTGGGACATGTGTTGCACATGTCTAATCATCGTTTGCCGAAGAGAGCGCTATTTTCCGTGCCCAATTCAGAGTGACCTAAGCAGAGAGGTGGCCAACCCTTGACCTGGCAGAAGAGTATGAAAGAAATTACGAAACGCTTGGGTGCTGTCGGTGCTACTCGCCTTCCAGGATGGGGACCGCGTGATCCCCACTGCGCCTGGTTGGAGACGCTGCAAGATATGGCTGCCAACCGATGTCAGTGGCGATCTTGTTGTCAGTTTCTATCCAGATTGCCTGAATGAGTGTTTGGAGGTGTAGGCACCTCGGAATGATTGTAGTAAGACAGCAATAAGTCCCCTCCCCGTCCATCTTTATTCTTTTTCTTCACAATAAGGCTTTCGAATAAATCATGGTTGTACGGCAGCGAAGCATCGGTGTTCAACACTGATGTCATGCTGTCGATGATGATGATGATGAACTGCTGTGAAACACACAAACGAAGCAGTCTGAGATGACCCTATAACCGGACTGCAGTAGAGCGCCACTCGGGAGGAACTGCTAAGCTGGCATGAGTTTGACTTTGACAAAGCTCACGAAGACGCACGAGCTCTCAAGTTTGCACAAAAACAATCACAATCAGACGTATACAGACAACCCGTTACTTGTTCTGTGTCTACTCCTTCGCCCATTGTTAATCCGGAAACAACAGTTTCTGCTCCTCTGTAAGTGAACATCCTGGTACGACCCGCAGGAACTAGAAGCTGGGGGCAATTGTTCCATTATCATATCAGTGGCGAAGTTGGAAAGGTGGAAGAGGATAGTCTTGCCTGACACCACTTGATGTAGTGAACTCTGGTGACAGCTTCTCGTATACATTTACGCGCCCACGGGAGTTGGAGTACAATGCTTTAAGAATGGCCAAGAACTTATGGGGACCACTTTTCCTTCATAGATAGTGCCACAGTGCTAAATGATCAACTGAGTCAAAGGCAAGAAAGACGGTCATTATGGGTGGTGCCGGAAGCAGCATCGCAGTTCCAGAATCTGTCAAAGGTTATATGTGCAATCGGTGCATCGTCTTGTACGACAGAATCCAGCTTGATTTTCACGGATCTGCCTCCCTGTAGTCGATCAACAATCGAGGGATGATATCAAACAGCAACCTCGGTGGCAGGCTGCCAGGTTAACGCAACTATGGCTCTCACGCGGTAGCCGCGTACCCTTTTTGAAAATGGGAATGGCTGTTGATATGACCCGTCCTGCTAACATTTTCCTTTCCCTCCATATTGTATAAAGTATATATTCAGTATGGTATGGTATATATAGTATATCACACAGCATATACGTTTTCTCAGATGGGCTGCCGGAGACTCTCCACCTTCTCTGAAAAATGATGGATACAAACCGTTTGCTCCCGATGCTGTCTCAAGTTTTGGGAGGGACACTCTCTAAATTACTTCTTTTGACAACCAATTGAGGTTTACATGCCAGTTACCAACATGCGCTACATTGCAAATGACCAGCTAAACTTGTCTTTCAAAGTTCGCAATTGGAGAGAATATTGTAGTGAATTTTGAACTGCTCTCCAAAGTGTTCGGCCCATCGTTTCAATCGAAGTTTTCAAAAATGAATTACTAGATCAATTATGGACTCAAGCAGGCAAGTTTGGCGGGCGATGCACAGGGATGGACCTCGACTTTGCTTTCTCCAGTCTACCTAAGGAATTGCCAAACGAACAGCACAGAGGCGATTATCAACGAGTATCCGATCAAGCAGAGACACCTCCCGATGACTCAACACAACGTCCACTCCACTATGTCCAGCTACAGTGGCTTCCAAGTAACAAAGCTGCGCAGCTCGAGAGAGAGAGCGAGGGGGCAGTCAGATCAATTACAGTACATGCATTGTGAATCCTTGTTTCTGAAATTACTCCGCTTATTGTAGCTACTAACGCCCCGACGGACTATAGCTCTGAATCCACGAGTTTATGTGGAGCTCCAGGCGTTTTTTCACGAAGGCATCGAAGGTGTTCTCTGGTCTTATCCTTCGAAGGTTGACTGAACACAGGGAGAGACAAAACCGTGAAAACCAAGCTGGGTTCCGTCCTGCAAGAGGATGCATCGATCATATCTTCACCCTCCGACAGATTCTTGAACAGCGACACTGCTTCCAGCAACCAACAATGGTTGTGTTCTTTGATCTGAAAGCTGCCTTTGACTCTGTAGACCGCCAGGCACTATGGCAGTGTCTGTGGAGCAAAGGTGTCCCCCTTAAATTCTTGACCCTTCTTAAGGCGCTGTACGCCAACTCCCGCGGCCGTGTGAAGGTCTACGGGAAGCCCTCGCCTGAGTTCACCACATCAAGTGGTGTCAGACAAGACTGTCCTCTTTCACCTTTCCTCTTCAATTTCGTCATTGATACGATCATGGAAGACTCATTATCAACCTCTACTGCCTAAGTGCTCCCGGGGCGTCCGCTCACAGATATCGAGTATGCAGACGACATAGCTCTTCTTGGATCTGATGCCGTGGTAATGCAAACAATATTAAATAATCTAAATAATTCCGCCTCACGGTTCGGCATGCGCTTCACACCTGCAAAGTGTAAAGTGCTACTGCAAGACTGGATGGGCCCGAACCCTAGCCTAATGCTTGCGGGTGAACCGATTGAGGTAGTAGACAAATTTGTTTACCTGGGCAGCTGTATAGTCCCGGTGGTCTCGCGAAAGATGATATTTCCATCCGAATTGGGAAGGCCCGAGCAGCTTTTGTGAACCTGCGTCACCTGTGGCGTAGGCGTGACATCAGCTTATCCGTCAAGGGTCGAGTTTATAATGCTGCGGTGCGCTCCGTATTACTATACGGATCAGAAACCTGGCCGCGCCGAGGACGTCAAACGACTTTCAGTGTTTGACCACCGATGTCTTCGGGGCATTGCCCGAATCTGGTGGGAACACCGGATCAGCAATGCTGAAGTACGTCGAATGGTATTCGGGAGAAATAACTCACCCTCGATAGATGAACTGATCACACTGCATAGGCTGCGCTGGCTTGGCCACGTGTCCGTATGCCAGTCGACCGACTTCCTCGAAGGGTTCTTTTCGCACAACCACGTGAAGGGTGGAGGAGCCAGAGGCGGTCAAACAATGACTTGGCAGCGAAGTATAAAAGCCATTACCAGCAAACTCAGCTGCGCTGGTCACTGCCGTCTTCCTGGATGGGGACCCCGAGACGGGCCACATCAATGGTTAGAGACATTGTCAGACATGGCCCAATCGCGCCCTCAATGGCGCTCATGCATCCAAGCTATTGCCTTCAATGCATATCTCCCTTCCCAATCCCGCCAACTTAACAGTCCATTGACAGTGGTGTATTTACGCACCAATTTATCAGCTCCCGCCTCCAATGCGCAGCTACCTACCTCACCTCCCCAAATCATCGGTGAACGCAACTGTGGCAGCTACAACCATTGTACGACAAGTACGCGGTTCCTACAGCTGACGATGATGATGATTACAAAAGGACAGATATACAAAGCGCTACTCAATGCTGGGAATTCTACATGTGATACAACCCAACCAGCCCTCATTCAAGCACTAGATCTCTGAAATAATCATGGCTGATGGCCAAGCGATAGATTCCTCCCGGCTGTAACTGCAACTCAACTCGATTCATCATTCAACGCCAGGTGAAACCGAGTGTCCGTGCAGACAGGGAAATTCAGTGGACCCGAAAGTCCGAAATGGAAGATCCAAAAACGCTAGAAACGTCCGCAGATTACTCCACTTGAATCGTTCGACTGGTCCGCGGCAGTCCCTAGTCAGCAAAATCATCAGGGACCAGGAAGGCTCTCTGATATCCAGCAAAGGAGGACGCTTGGGTCGGTGGGCACGTACTTCGAACAGCAATTTAGTTGGCCACTTGCAACTCCATATCCGGAATCCTGGCCTTCAACAAAAAAGTGGACTGTGAATACGGAGCCCCTTCAGCCTCAGAAATGTCCGAGTGTATATCTCTACACAAGCGTCATCGTGTTGCTACTCCTGACAACCTTCCACCTGCTTTGGCGGTGGATTCCTTAGCCAGTGCCTGTCTCGGCTATTTGGGTATATCTGGGAGAAGGAGATAGCCCGCGACAGCTGCGGTGAATCGATCACAGTGCCCAGTTTCGAAAAGGGTACTGGCTATGAATGTAGTAACCAGAGGTACCAGTTTGACCCCTATTGTAACAAGGTTTCTGGGGTCACTGATTCTTCGGTGTCTTACAGTGGCATGCAAAACTTCGACTCATGAGCATCAAAAGGGACTTCGACCGGGTAAAGGTTACGTTGCCCACAACTTCTCACTCCGTCAGCTGTTAGAGCAACACCACAAGTACAGACGATCCACAATCTTGGTGTTTCTTGCTCAACAGGGTATGCCTCGGAAGTTTATCCGATCCCTATACTCACACACTTCTGGCCGTGTGAGTGTATGGTGAGCTTTCCAAAAGCTTCCAAAAGCTTCCGGTTACTAATTAGTAACCGGCAAGGATATCTAAAAATCGTAAAAAAGGCAAGGATATCTACTCTTTTCACTCTCGTTCAACTTGCCCATTGAAGAAATAATGAGATGAACGCTGGAAGGTCTTAAAAACCCCGCTGTTCAAACTGTTGTTGGGGAGATCCTTGTCGATCTAAAGTACGCAGACGACATCGCCCTCATCTTTGAAGACCAAGTGCAAGTTCCGTCGAATAGACTGACCACCATATTCCGGCATCTGTCTTGCACCTTCAAAGTGCAAATTCGTGCTCCAGAGCATACCCCGTACAATTCAAGAGGAATCACCATAGGTTGTGGAGAATTGTATATTCCTTAGTAGTTGTATTAGCTCTGGCGGAAGTGTGTCTGATGAAGTCGGTGCAGGAATTTCAAAGGTGTGGTGTCAAAAAGACATCATTTGGTCTCGAGAGTCGCGTTTACCAGGCTATATTAAGGGATGTTTGTTGTATGGTTGCGAAACACGGCCTCTGAGGACAGGTGATGATGCATCTCCAGGTGTTTGACCACCAAAGAATCAGAAGCGTTGCTGGTGCCCGATGACGTCAACGGATTCGTAGAGGTTATCAGAAAACGGGCATCTGTTTGTGCAGCAGATAATTCAATCGCGGAAAACATCCAGCACCATCGACTACGGTAGCTCGGCCATTTGCTACGCATACAGTAACACCGTTTACTGAGACGAACGTCGTTTCTCGTGCACCCTTCAGAATGGTGGAAACCGCGAGGTGACTTGGCAGAAGGGTGCGAAGGAGATTACAAATAGTTTGGTTGTTGTTGGTGTTGCAAGCCTTTCAGGATGGGATCCTCATGGCCCTTCCTGTACTTGGCTAAATACATTGCAAGAAAAGGCGTTTGTCGATGTCAGTGGCGTTCGTGTTGTCATTTTCTTTCCAGACTGTTTGATTGAACGCTTGCAGCGATATGCCAGCACCAGGTACCCTCCTTCATCCATTCTTTGTACCCTTAGGCTTTAAATATAACTAGACGAACTTTATGGTTGTGCGACAGTGATGTTGGTGTCTCTGATGATAATGATGATGTTAGAAAGCTAGGAAACGCACAGTCATGCAAAGCACGAGGACTGCTTGGAGGTCTAATGGAAGCCGGCTAAAGAACTTAACCTCTTAGCTTTCAGAAATGTATGTTCCAGCTATCCGACTCAACTAAATGAACGGTGGATGTCGTCGACATCAGCAGACCCTGTTGCAAACAAAAAAGCCGTGACTAACGACCATGATGGCGTACGCAGGCCCGTCAAACACCGGATAGTCAAGAGCTTGAAAAATGCAAGAGAACGCTGCTGAATTGCGAAAGAGGCTTTAGCCGCAGGCAACTGCCGCGCCCTAATTCAGCTGATTCGATCAATCGGGAGAAATAAAACAAGTGTCAGCGAAACAATATAAGAAGGAACGGCAATCCACTCACAAAATCGATGGGCTAAACTTTTCGGCTGGTCTCCTCAAACACATCTGGGAGAACCCAATGAGCCTGAATGGGACATCGACACCGGCCTGCCGCCAACAATAGAAATCCAGTGCCTTCCAACGTAAAAGCCACTCACCTGAGTGGTCCGCTTCAAAAGTGGCGAGGTCCTAATGAACAGGCTGGCGACCTCACAGCAGATTTGGAACAAAAACAAAATACCAGTGGGAAGGAGCGCCTCGACTGTCATCCTTCTTCAAAAACGGGTGCAAGAACGCCATACGAAAACCATCATGGCGTCAGAACGGTAGTCGAGGCATCTAAGGTGCTCTCTGGCATTATTTTGCGTAGGTTGATCGATTATCGGGAGAGCAAATCGTGAGGAATAAGCTGAGTTCCGCCCTGGACGGGGATGCATCAACCATATATTTACCTGGATAGAAGTTCTGGAACAGCACCGCTCTTTCAAACGTCCCACATTGATCGTTCTTTTTATTCCTAAGGCTGCTTATGATCTTATCGTCAGGAAATTTGGCAGTAGCAGGCGATCAAAGATGTCCTTTGCAAATCTATGCCGCTTACGAGCGCACTCTATGCGAACTCCTGTGGACGGGCACGAGTAAACAGCAAGTTTCCGCCTTAGTTCACCAGGTCTAGTGGTGTAAGACAAGGCCGCCCTATCTTGCCTTTCCTCTTCAAATTTGTTATTGATGTCCTGCTTGAAATTACCCTGCCTGCTTCTGAAGCCTCGCGGGTCGAAATGCCCCCGGATCGTTCGCTCATAGGAACTGAGTATGCGGACAGTATTGCTCTACTTGGTTTCGGTTCTTCAGCGGAAGCCATCTTAAATATTTCTGCTACATGGTTTGATATGCGCCTCACACTTGCAAAGTGTAAAGTGCTGCCACAAGACTGGGAACAAAACGCAAGCCCTATGCCTGTAGACGAGCCAATCAACGTGGTAGATAAATTTGTTCACCTGGGTAGTTGTATAAGTTCCGGTGGACTAGCTAGAGATGAAACTACTCCTCGGATCGAAAAGGCCAGGGTGCTCTTGTCAACCTCCGACACCTATGGCGTCGAAGTGACATCAGTTTGTCTGTCAAGGGCAGAGTTCAGACTGAGACGGAGCGATCCATACTGCTTTACGGGTCAAAGATGTGGCCTCTACGCGCAGTGGACATACGAAAATTGTCAGCGTTTGACCACCAGTGTCTCTGAAGCATTGGCCAGATCTGGCAGGAACATCGAATCAGCAATGCTGAAGGACGAACTCTCCCACGATAGACGAATTGCTCAAGTTTCATAGATTACGCTGGTTAGGACATGTACTCCGCAAGCCAGAAAACCGTTTGCCTCGCAAGGCGCATTTCGCCCGACCCTGTGCTGAGAGGAAGCGACCGAAAAGTGAAGTGTGTGACCTGGCTAAGAAGTGCGAAAACACTAACCAGTAAACTTAGTCGGGTCGACAAATGCCGCGTCCCTGGGTGAAACTGGCGGGCATCCCTCAATCGCGCAGTCAGTGGCGTTCGCGAATTAAAGCTATCGCCTTCAATGCGTAGCTGCACAGTTCTCGGAAGGATTGAACATGCAATCGTTTCCAATGCTTGGCTGTAACTCCCACGCCCTTCCACTTTCCGGTTTTCGGAACTGCAGCAGTCGGAACGAGCGTCGCCTTGGTACATGGGATATAGCTGATACATTGAACTCAACCTTTAATCCGGATTGTCGGATTGGACTGTGGATATGGAGTTCCTTTCAACTCCAGAAACGTCCGAGTGTATATATCTACTCAAGCACCACCGTGCGTCTGGTCTCGAAGACTTCCCACTTGCTCTGTTCAAGGGTGGAGGTGAATTCCTCTACCAGTGGCTGACTTGACCATTCACGTCTATCTTGGAAAAAGAGGCCGTCCCGGACAACTGGGCTGAGTCGATATAGCAGTGGATGTGGTAAGAGGGAAGCTGCAAGAAGGCTTCGGACATTACTGATTCTTTCATGTCTTATGTTGACACGCGAAACATTGACACGTGAGCACGAAACGGGATTTTGACCAGGCGGAAACTACACCAAATCCTCACATTCCGCCAGGTGATTGAGTAATGAAAACATGCAGGCGACCCAAAACCATGGTGTCCCTGGATTTCAAGGGTGCGTTCGATTCTGTCGATGGGTCATTCTTTTTAATCATACGTTCTCAGGAGGGATACCCCAGAAGTTTGTGAGACGATTCGGTTCACACATTCACATACTTCTGAGCGTGTAGGAGTGTATGCTAAGGTCTCTAAAAGCTTCCCTACAAAAATGATGTCCGACAAGGATATTCACTCTCTCCATCTTTGGAGACCAAGGCCGAGCGCAAGCTCTGTTGAATAAACTGAACCCCACCATGCCGTCTTTCGGCCTGTGCCTTGCATGTTCAGTGTGCAGTCATTCCCAGAACGTTGTCTCTGAACCTGCTCCTTGCAATTCAAGGAGAATAACTGGAGGTTGTGGAGAATTCCACACACTTCGGCAGTTGCATTAATTCTGACGGATGTGCGTCTGATGAACTCAGTGCACCAATCTCAGAGGCCCGAATCACGCTTGCTAATTTGCGTTACTTATGTAGGAGTTCCTACAGATCGGTGCAAACTTCTGGTTCGACATCTGTCTTGACAGAAGTGCGTAGAACGGATTACGTAGAATTCAGGTGGTCAGTGCGGTAACTCTTGTAGGTGGTGGTCCGAACTTGCTTGCTGGATGCATTGCAAGAGACGGAGGCTATCCGGTGTCAGCGGAGTGCGTATATTCAGTTTAGTTTCAAATTTTCCGGCCGAGTTTTCGAAGTTTCAGGCACCCGGAATGCTTGCGGTAGATATGCACCACGTAACTCCTTAGTCTTCTCTTTTATGCTCGTTTCACTTCGCGACCTTAAATATATTCAAATAAAATGTGTTTGTAAGATAGTGAAGCATCAGTGTCAACAGCGATGTTGCTGCCTCTGATTCTGGCAATGATGACGATGTAACTGCTTGCAACGGAAAACAGCTGACAGTGGAGGTGAGCCGGTATAAACCACTCACCACCGCTTCGGCTGCGCGGATGTGCCCCGAGCCGGCTACGAAACCTACGGCTGTGGTTTGATTGGTCAGTATATGGGCCATTCACGGATTCACGGATTACGGATTGATACACAGGAGCGAGGCTTTTGCCCAAGTTTCCGGGTCGGTTTTGTTCTTGTCGTTCAGCAGCTGTCGTTCACCTGAAAGGCACAAGTGAAAAGGGTGTAGCACTGCTCTTAAGTTCTCAGCGGGGCAGTATGTTTGCCAGCGCGAGGACTCGCGTAAATGTGTCTAATAGTGTTTTGAACTGAGTTCTAGAGGGAGCGTGGACAACCGTCTCAGGAAGGTTATTCCACGCAGCAACTACCCGAAATGAGAAAAAGTTTGCCTAATGAAGGTGTGCGCTCTGAGCTTAAAAATCTTCTTACCGTGTCCCCGCCGTGTGTTTGCTGGGTCAACGGTGAAAAACCTGTTGGCCAAGCCTTGTTCAAACAGGGCGTAAGTAAGAATTAAGTCCCCCGGAGGCGACGATACTCCAAGGGAAAGAGGTCGAGCACCACGAGACGCGTTTCGTAGTCCATGGACTTGAGACCGGCAACCATTTTCGTAGCAGCTCGCTGGACACGCTCAATGAGGATTACGTCTTTCGTGCGTCCTGAGTAGACAACCGGGTTGGCATATTCAAGGAGCGGTCTGACATAGGCCCCATAGAGTATTTGGAAGTCCGTGCGAGTAATACGAGAGAAGGTACGCCGAATCATCCGTAGAACAGCGAATGCCTTCTGAGCCGATTTCTCAAGGTGCAGTGAGAAGGACAGGTTTGGAGAGAGCCAGATACCCAAATCTTTTGGCATCTATCCTCGTGATGTCTTCTGGTCCTTTCTCACCATGCATGACAAAGGAGTTCGCTGAGTCTCCTCCAAATGACATATGGACGCACTTTTCGTCATTCAGAGGAAGGTGCCAGTCCAACGACCACTGCTTTGCGGCGTCCACATCAATTTGGAGGGCACTGGCATTGGAACTCCACGATTTCAAGTCGTCCGCAAAAAGTAGACATGGACTTGAAAGAACATCTGGAAGGTCATTGACGTATATCAGAAACAGCAAAGGTCCCAAAACGGAGCCCTGAGGAACTCCAATGGAGACCGGCGCCGCAGAAGAGTAGGTCTCTACCTTCACTCGGAATGATCTGTCTGATAGGAATGCCTTGATCCAGTGTAGGATTTTCCCTTGAATCCCGTAAGACTCGAGTTTGTGGAGCAGAGGGACGTGTGGGACTCGATCAAATGCTTTTGAAAAGTCGAAAAATATGGCATCCGATATGAGTCCCTCGTCCTTGGCTTGGGTTAAGCTGTCCATAAATACGAGCATGTTCGTCACGCAGGAACGGTTTGGGAGAAATCCGTGTTGAGCTTGAGAAATCAAGTTGTTGGAAGTAAGGTGATCTAGAATGGCTCGCTTCAGAATGCGTTCCATCACCTTGCATGGCACGCTAGTGAGGCTTATAGGCCTGTAGCTGCCAGGCGATAGTCGGTCACCAGTTTTGTAGATTGGCGTGACAATCGCTTCCTTCCAAACAGAGGGAAGGTGGCCTTCGTCAAGCGACTGACGAAACAGCAGATGGAAATGAGTTGCCAGTGTGTACGACGTTTCCTTCAGGATCCTTGGGTGGACTTCGTCGGGCCCCAACGCGCAGAATGGGTTGATCTTGTGCAGGAGTTGACGAATGTCCTCCACCGTGAATACCAAGTCGGTTAGAGGCCGGTCGTAGGTACGCCTTGACAACGTTGGATGTGACGAGGACGCTGGGACTGAATACAGACCTGCATAGTGATCTCTGTAGAACTCAGATACCACTATTGGGTCACTCGTGGGTTCCCCCCTGTCCCTCAGGGAGAACGCGGATGGCTTGTTTCTTCGGCGATGCCGCATGTATTTGAACAGCACATTTCTGTTCTTCCGGGCGAGGTCAGAATGGTGGCTTGTTTTCGTATGTTCCATTGGCGGATTTCCGATTTACAGCGGTTCCGCATTTTACGAAATGCCAGCTCATCTTCTGTGTCTCCTGTAGTCAACTTTTTGAGAAATAGTTGTGACCTCTTTTCCAGAAGACGCCGGATTCTTTTGGGTAGTTTACGGCTCATCCGACTGCGTGCTGGTTAAATAGTTGTGACTTCTTTTCCAGAAGACGCCGGATCCTTTTGGGTAGTTTACGGCTCATCCGACTGCGTTCTGTTTTTTGGGACGAACATCGCGTCAGCCTCGTGAACTTTCTGGACAATAGTCCTATATAAGTCTTCCACTGAGGCTGGTCCCAGTTTAACTTGGTTAAGAAAGATGCGCATTCTCGAAAAGTCTGCACGGTCGTTATGTCCCAGTGGAGCGTTAATTGTCACCTGATCAACGAAATGTCTTTCGTTGGTGATGACGAAATCCAGGATGGAAGTTTGTTGGCCCGCGCGGTATCTGGTGGGTGCAACGACATGTTGAGTCCAAGCGCTCTGTTGAACGACTTCGGTCGACGCCGCTGTAAAGGGCTTACTTGATCCGACGCACTGGAGCTCCGTCCAGGGGGCCTTTGGAGCGTTGAAGTCACCTACCAGCAGGAGATGAGTGAAGTGGTAGCTGGAGGAGAGTTGCCCAAGGGTTCGTATGAGGAAGTGGTCATCTTCCGGAGGACTCGAGTGAAAACTCAAAGTGAAAACTTTGACCTTGACATACCCCGCACCATCAAGCAGATTTTGGTTTGACCACGCGGGACATCCTGTGATACCCTTATAAACACAAATACAACTCAGTGCTGGCCGGAGTTTTTCTTTGGCTTCTAGGAAACATGATATGTCTTGATCCGTAGCCAGGCACTTCGCCTTCGAGAAATAAGCTAAATGCCCGTGATCACCGTGCAGCCCTCCTATGGGGATAACTTACCTTCGAAGTTCAAGAGCGTTTGGACGTTTAAGCTCCCGGTGGAAATCTATTTTTTGTTGTGTTTGAGTGCTGCTTCTGACCTGTTTATCTCGACTGCCGAAGTGGTCATCGGTGGGGGGCCTCTCAGGATCTCCGTTGATCAGGGTCTCCGCAGATGCGTGACATGGACAACAAGATGTGACACGTGAGGCTACTCCGTTTCTGTCCCCCTCGTCCTCCAAGACGTCTCCGAAGGTTATGTGACTGAGGGCCACCCGTGAGTATGCGAGAAAGTTTCGCGAGAAAGCTGAACAGCACCGCCACTATGATAGTCCGATTACGAAAGCAGTCTCATTCACCAGTTCATTGGCAGCCGATTTAGGGATTACCCAACCTCCCTGAACGAACTAAAAACGGAACGACGGTCCAGGTACTGCACCAGACCCTCGTTCATGCGCCTTAATGGAAATGTCGCAACAAGAAACCAACCAATGGGACTTCGTCAGCGGATGTTGCGCAGTGAGGTTGAACCTTGAAAGGACGCAGACGTCAACTTATACAGCTCACCAAAACCCTCACTTTGGCCATGCCGCGACACCCAGAGGCATATGCGTAGTGACCCACATCCTTGGGCTTCCTAAAAGCCTTCTCTGCCAAGACGGCATAATCCAAGTACTGCGACGTTCGGCCTGCAGTCGGTACGTTTTGAGCTACTAACTACGGACCTCTAGAGAGGAACACTTTAGATATCTCCAAGAAGAAATTTTCTGCCCCCAAAAAAAGGACGCGTACCTGCGTTTTCGGATGTTCCTACGTTCCTGAAGTAGACGCAAGCCTTACTCCATGCGGTTTCGAACATGAAGTTCAGCTACATGAAACTCAAGTAATCCGGCATTCTTCAAATTCGGCCCAGCCGGAACTTTCCCGCCATTCTGAAAACAGCTTGATAGCACTCTTCTTCATGTAGAACTCAGTGGATAGATCATCTCTGATTTAGACGGTCTACTAGGGTGCGGAAACCTAATAACCTTACGCCCAAAGCTAATGAAATCCAACTCGAGTTGCGGGAACCAGAAAATTGCCGCATTTCTAAACCGATCCCCCCCAACTGCACAGCCTTTATGTTATTCACATTCTGTGTGAACAGTAAAACCGGGACAGTTAACATTGTCATACCTAGCCAAATGCTACCTAGCATTGTCTACGGTGAAGACACGTCTGATATTTGTGAATCTCTCCTAGAATAAATGACAGCTTTCATCGAGGTATATTTTGGTGTACAGTTATTCCGAAAAAGACCATTTTTCAGAGAATAACGTTGCTCCTTTCCTAAAACATTTTCTGCGAGTCCAAACATTGGCTTATACTGTGTTCCGAGCAACGCCACACACTCATGCTTCAAATACTGTGCAGGCGGCTGGTGTTCTCTCAGTTCATGGCGGTGCCAAAACACATTTCCGCAAAAATGTTGCCTTTTGAACCTAGCCAGGAGCTTGATGACAGCTTCGGAATTTCTTTAGCAAAGTTACGACTTCCCTTACCACAACGGATTAGGGTATGAACTATGCGTAGTCTGTCGTCGGACACATCCAGTTCCTGATTCATCTCATAATTACGCTCAATTTTTACGAGGTGCTAATACTAAGTGCTATGCAGGAGCTCGGAACGAACTTGTAATGAAAACGAAGTCACCTAAGGCCTCAGTAATGAACACGTCAAAAAAGGACGTTATTGCAATACCAGCACAACAAACTTTGGTATGCATACGATGGCAAAATTTGCCTTGTGTAGACTGAGTGAAATGCGCCGTTGATGCGGAGTAACCTACCCACCGGGGAATTGAGTAACCGTTAGCGAAATACCTAAGTAAAATAGCTTTAAAGCTGCAGAGTTATGGGGAATATAAGAAGGTTCGATTGTGGTCACAGCCGATTTATTGGACTCCCTGTAATCTCGTGTCCCCTCACACTCAGCGAGCTTTACTGACCTAAACCCATTTCCCCTATTCCAAGGCAAAACATTCTGCAATAGCTGCTTCAAACCCCATGTACGATCATTATCGCCTCGCCTGTTCCGCAAGTTATATCCACGTGAACCTCCAGCTGAGCCAAAATTACCCGTGATCCTACACTGGCTCCGTTTTACCTGTGTGGATCTCCTTGGCCAACCCGAAATCTTGCTGCTCACAGAATCGCGCCTCCCCGACCCGAGCACTCCCACCTCGAATCCGTCACGGGGCCGCCCAGAACATGAAGAATGTTGGTGCAGTGGATACACAGCACTGTCCTACCCGGTCTGATGGCAGATCCGTCACTATTCTCTCCGTTCTCTGGACTTTCTTCCTTTGCCTTCTTGAAACCCTGGCTAAAAATACGAACAGACTGCTTAACTGGTCCCAACCGCGTCTTGGACGAGTTCGTTCAAAGTAACCGAACTTTTCCTTTTGATCTAACCGACTCAGTGGAATTTCATTTTGTGCTCCCCACGAAGTCGGTTTTTGTTACGTACTATGGGTTAGCACAACCTTATTCTCCCAAAGAACTTTTACCTCCAACTCTGCTCCAACGGCAACGTCAGAGGATACCTACAGTTCAGCTTTACATCGTGGTTCTGAAATTGAAGCCACCTTATACCAGTATTGCAAATTCCTCATCCTATCATCGCCACTTAGGCTTTTCGTCACCCGTGGCCACCGCATTTAGGTCGTACCAGTTCACTCGTGACCGCACATGTGTCGGATAATCCCAACTATCTGTGAGGCTGTCCTGTTTCTGCGCCATTCTGAGTATCCACAATTCTTACATTCCAAATCTTATTTGGAAGGTAATATTATGATCATGCCTGACAATATGCCACAAGCCATCTGGGAATACACACTATGATTAGCTGCATACTTTAGAACATGTTCTCATTCATCGTTCCGTCCCGTTTTGGAAATGTATACGGGTCCTATTTTTGTGTTAGTTTAGTTTTTATTCACTGCCGAGACAGCCGGTAAATTTAAATGACTTGGGTTTTGTGGTAGCCCAAAATAAACTGTATAGAAGCTTTCAGCGCGTAGGCAGATTCCTGGGATCCGGTAGAGGGTTCCCAGAACATGACAAAAAATTTCGCAGGCTATTATACACTAGTCTTTTATTCTGTGGCTGTTGACATGCATGGCTTACTACAAGCAAACGGCTTCCGGTTTTAGAAGTCCATTTCGCACTGGTTTAGGACTCCTTCATTCCGGTACAATTCTCCGATCTTCTAGCATCAACCACCTGTTTATTATAGCCCTGCCGGAGGGCGACCGCCAAGGGAATGGAATTGAGCTTTGCTCTACAGTTTAAAGCGCAAGTATTCTGTCGTAGACCAACATCTTTTTAATTCTAAAGATGCGCATCTAAGTGTATCTAACTATGTATAGCATACGTACACTATACACTATACGTGCACTATATATATATGTCATCTATTGCGTGCCACCACAGATGGAATGATGGCGAAGCGACGTGCCTGGCGCTTGGCATTCTTACCTGTTTGATGTTCTCGGATGAAGCTATGGTCAAACATGATTGTATTCGTTTGCTACTTGTTGACTATATAGGCCAAGATACTTCCCTTTAAAACGGGTATAGCCGGAAGTGGCCTGTAATTCATCATACATTTGCGTTGTTGTTCGTGAGGCATTCCGAGGAGACTTTCGACATCTAAATTGACGGCCAAATCTTTCTTTTTGATCTAAAGGCAACCTTATTACACCAGAGACGGTGGCCCTGTAAGGTGAATTGTCTGCGCACCGTCAGGTTGAGTCATGGCTGCCCTAACCGACAAATACATGTCATCGATGTGGACAATAGGCAGTTGAGGTTTGTAAAACCCAGGCAGGCATTAGGACTGCGATGTCGGTTAAATTTCAGAATGCAGGCTGATTGTCGCATGGTTAGCCACAGTGACAATTTTTGGAAGGAAAGTGGCTTAAGGGCTCGCACAATTAGTGCATAATTGTTAGAAAAGTACTGAAGTAAGCGACTACACCTAACAGTAGCCTGACCTCAGAAATATTGGATGCAGTGAGTTTTCTGGCGATCGTGGTGATGTTTGACGGGTCGTATTTTCAAACATCCGTTTTTGTAGATAAGAATCCAAAAGAAATCCACAAAATTCAGCATGAATCCGCATTTTTTATTCTTGTTTCTGTTTAAGGGTGGCATCTAACCAGAAACTCTTCTTTGTTCACCACCGCGACGACGATGTCGTCATGGACCTCAGTCACTATGTCCACATCACACAACTTTGTGACTAAGTCTCCCAAAAGATTTCTAACGCGAGTATTCGCTCCCACCATGACAAACTAAGTTGCGTATTGATTGTCAGAAGGCGCTTGCGCCCCTCGACTTCAAATCGCAAGTAGGCTTTTAAAAGATGCAACCTTGCAGACTACACACCACGGTTCACCTTTTCACAAATATAATCCTGTAGCAGCTGTGAAAAATAGTGCTCCGTCTAGGCATCATTCAGACTAGTGAAAAAATTGGTACCTACGTGCATGGCATTATTCTGTTTTTTATATATAAAAACGCGTTTCACGCAGCCCACATGTTGCAAGACTCATTCACCCGCTTCGCGTTTATTCTAAGCATGAGCATAGGCAAAGCCTAGCCTGTTACGGCCCTCTTTGCTCGAAAAATGACTTAACGTTCAAGCGTAAGTAAAAAAGCATGTTTAATTTTGCAACTGAACGAAGAAATATTCCGAAAAATCACATTATATTTCTGGCGGGTTCTTATTATCTCTGCCTTGACTAGCTCGGTGGCACCAAACGATCACAATATGAGCTTGCGTAGCTATGCAGCAATTGCAAACGACATTGCTAAATGTGGCACACTATCCACCCAGAAGTGAAAACCCCACTGCCTGCCACTACGGTTTCCGAATCAATTTCGTCAGACAGGTTGGGAGCTTGTGGCTTATTGTATTCCAGGTGGTGTTATTTTGGTGTAACAAATTACGTGCAGATGAAACTGTAAACGATCATTATATCAGAAGTTGTATTTAGTGATAGCCGGGTTATAATTCCACGTGTTGTGATTGCCACTCATTTCCTATAATCCTAGATGCAGCCCTAGGGAATGGCGGGCACCAGGGTCCTGATAGCTTTCGCCTGACATGCATTCACCTGCTCTAGCTGGGTGCCCGACCGGAGTTTCATTCTGGGTACCAGTTTTTCTTTGGCCTAGTAAATAAATCAGTTTATTTTACATCAAAAACATCCAAAGAACGTGTCAGTCGCTAAAATGGTTGCATGCGATAGATGACGCATCCTCTCGATTTCACTACAACATGGAACTGTTGTAAAGCGCCTTGACGCCAATGGCCGAGCTAAATTATATTCTTGCCAAAATGACAGTGTCTTGTTTCATGTTAAGCGTAGTCGGAGTTCTTTGCCTTTTTTGTACCAGAACTATTCGTATTGGTTTGTTAGTCTGCTTTTGACATTATTTCTAGTGTGACTGGCAGTTGCATGGTGCAAATAGGTACTCAGTTCGGTCCTTTGTCACCACACGCAAGTTTACTTATCTTGCACGAAATTGATTGCGCCCGCTGAGATGATGTGAACTTTTGGAACGTTTTTTGTCAGTTCCGTAAACTGATCTAAAAACACTGGACAAGAGCTAATGCCCTTGAATTTTCCAAAGAGAAACAGCAATGTTCTTTATGCCAGTGACACGTGCAATTTGACAAGATGATGTTAGAACGGCCAGGTTCTTCCGCCACGTCAGTTTTTTAGAACGAGCCACAAAAGCCGAATTATACTTTTTGATTCAGTTTGTTTTCACTTCTATTCTTGCAACGTTTTAGAAACCACCGGATTATTAAGCTTGTCACAGGCCAATGGTGCAATTTCATGATATTCACAAATGAGTCAAGGCAGTTTGAAACTGAAATGTAATTTGGATAATGGAGTTGGGCGGCCACATTAGTGATTTAATTGCGCTCGTGCCGCTTTAATAGCAGCTTGCTGCCCCTTTTGATGCTTAAGAAACTAATGTGATGTTTCGTTTGAATAAGCTGCCCCTAACCCGTTGTAATCATCCGCGAACGACGGCTGTAAAACCTTGTTACCAAAAAAAGACCCATCCAACATGAACACAGCAGAGCTATTATAACCAAGCGAGTTCATATGTAGGGTGACCTACCACTAATCAAGTTTCAAAACTGAATCCTGGCTCACAGACAAGATGCCGGTGGTTTGTCGACAATACTCCCAAGGCATGCCCAGAAAATGAAGCACTCTCGTCCCTCGCCGATTGGTTCTTCAAGATGCTGAAGTTTGTGGTCTTTGGTTTTGCTGGCGTTCCTCACACACCTTGGCAAATTAGCTGTTCAACATCCCAAATTTAGCTTTGGGATCAGGTGATTTTACACCAGCCTTGGAACCTATGAACGTCCATATAGGAGCATGAGGGCATCATCCGTGAACCATCCACATAACTAGAATCTTCACTTGACAGTTGCCTTAAAAATGCAAACTTTAGGAAGAAACGGTGTTTCCTCTGAGGTGCACGATTGCTGAATTATCGAAATCCTCTCACCTATGCACCCGCACGTATTTTGCAAACAAAACAACTGACTATTTCAGTAAATCTTACTTTGTTTCTGGGTTTCCGCATGGCGAATCACTAAGAACGATCTCGTTGCCGGTAATGTGTCCACCAAACGTGTTAATCTCGCCAGAAGTTACTGCTTGTCAAAGAATTTTCCTGCTTGTAGCCGAGCAACCTTCATGGGAAACTGTTTGGCGGGGCCCGGCAACATCCGGCTGCCAGTGATCGTCGTTGTGGGCGGACGGCATCATTTCACACGATTCGGTTAACTCGTAGTAGGGTAAAAATTATTCAGTCCACCGGATCAGTCGATGCCCTTGTATACAACCACAAGAAACAGTTCTATTTGTGCTGCTTACCAGAACGATGTCTCATTTGGGAAGCGTTGTTGAGTAGCCTGTAAAAACCAAAGCGTAATATGAAAAGGTGACTGTAAAACTGTCGGCAATTTTTCTTTTGGGGCACAGGACTGTGGTTGTTTCTTCACAACGTATTCAAGGACACATCTGCTTCATGCCATTTTTCATTCTAAGTGAGCTCTAAAACGGTACAGTATGAAATTTCTTCTTGCAAAGTTCCAGTCAGCCAAGAGGGGCTCTCCAATGAAACTGAGCTTAGTGTTGATAATAGCCTTTAATGTCACACCAACAGTATCTTCAAGATGAAGCTCATGTTCTTATGGCGCTTAGTTCAGTAAATGCGATGCGCAAGCCTCGTTTGGATATAGAAGCCTGGATGTAGACAGACAACGGGCATCAATATTATGGGGCAAGAGGGTTTGGCTACATGCAGCTTGCTAAACAGTTTACTTCGTCAGATGTTTCAGAAGTGAACTGGGACTTTAGGATTTATGGTGACATAGCTGATTTAGGTTATACCTAACAGTGATTCGTTACTAGGACACGAACAAGTCAGGTGGATAAAGCGAGGTAAAGTGAATTGTTGGCCAAAAGAAAGAAGCAAAACGTAAACAGGGTGGTTGCTGGGTCGCTTAACTTGCTTTTGTCCGAAAGGCCAACAATTCAAACGCGTGTCCGCTTACGTGGCATCATGCTGTGCGATCGGTATTCCTAATTCTGTAAAACAAGGTATTTCTTAGATGTCCGGAGAGAAAAACTAGCCTTACTGACAGCCTCCCGAAGTCTTTGGCTTGGTCTGGATTATCCCTAGGGTAGGATCCAAAAAACTGCATTCTCTATATAACCGAGGATACTTTTCGATACTTTGAAGCCTTGATTGCAGACCAGATATTTATACTGTGTAGTTTATCGTTTGTCTAGACGACTAATATTTCTGTAGCCTTTTGGA
This sequence comes from Clonorchis sinensis, assembly GCA_003604175.2. Taxonomy (NCBI): domain Eukaryota; kingdom Metazoa; phylum Platyhelminthes; class Trematoda; order Opisthorchiida; family Opisthorchiidae; genus Clonorchis; species Clonorchis sinensis. The sequence goes on from CM030369.1 coordinate 105,750,256, forward strand.
CAAGATTTTTCTCTTTCCGAGTGAAAAAACAGCCACTAGGACCACACAATTAGACCATCCAGAGATAATCCCTCAAAGCCTCAGGCAATGCAGTCGCAAAACAAAGTATTGCTAGGAGCTAGGCGAAACTTCAATAGTGCTTACTACACGCCATAGTATCAGGAACCAGATTCGCGAGTTATGCCTTTGACCCTCAAACTGGGCCAATCCTCCGCAGCCTAGTGGGTTGGGCTTTTGAGTCAGGAACTCCGAACGTGCTTTTCAATAAAACCATAAGGCCAACAAAATCACTGGTGAGAAATTCAAGTCACACGTTAAAAGTATAGGTCCAAAATTAAACTATCTCAACTCTGGACTTGGGGTAAAACGCTTGATTCTTTTAGGTGAATAAAAGTAACGTTCATGCGTATCCTATCTTACTCACCAATTTCCAGCTTAGCTGCTCCCTACCACCAAACAACCAAAAACCTGGAATTAATTAATTATCCTTCCCCACAGAACTTGGTAGCGCTCTAAAAATTGAAATCTGCCAACAGCGTTATTCCTGGGAAACTTCTGAATTTTCCTCAAAAATTAAGTCGCCTTTTCTTCAACCTTACTGGTAATCCAAAGGTCACAGTAGAGCGGATCCCTAAACAAGAAGGTTACCCATCCCAAAAAATCTTGTGGATGCCCTCAAAAATAATGACCGTTTTGCTGCGCACTAGCTGCGCTAACCTTCACCAGTTTGTTTCAAAGGCAAACCCGTAGCTGGGGCGCGCTCATCATGTTTCTCTGCGGTCCTTGTGCTTGAAAACAACCAAACGCCCAGATTACCAAATCGGCAATTGGCTAAGAATGATGACTCCACTGCAAAAAGGGTCATTTTTGTGGAGGTTATAAACCAGTTCAGGCCGCGCCTTACTTTTTATTCACGTTGGAACAAGAAGGCTTACCTGCGCGTATTGTATTCATAATTTGGCCGTCAAGAAACCAAACTGGTCGCAGCTGTCGAGTATGGCACAAGCAAATGAAAAGGCGGACTACTTCAGGATTTGAAACGCCACAACCTCGACGTTGCCTGCAGTAAATTTAGAACAAGACAGTTCTTTAACTTAAGCGGTTTTGGCAAGGAAAGACATTTCATGTGATTTAGCATGAGAAACAAAGCGATGTCGGACCAACAGTATAAATTGTGATCTGACGTGTTTTTGACTAAGCAAGGTTAAATAAATAAGATAGACCGTGTCGTTCGAAAGTAGCCCAAATCCAGACTAATTTATTAGCAACAAACACCATATAAATCTGCCCGCCGGTAAGGCATCTAGGAAAGATGGCACCAGAATTTATCGGACGTACCATGTTGTGCTTTGATAAGAGGATAAAACTTTTCTGGTAAAATCGTTTATAAAATGGAAGTGTTGCTGTCGTCTTTATTCCTGGGGAGTACTCAACGCGGAAACCTGGGTTATGAGGATCTAAATTTGGTCACTATCGCTTATGGCAAGACAAACGGTATAATTCTTTGACGGATCCTTAGATTTCCCGGGACTTAGGGGCGTTAAGGTAGAACAAACTCGACGGCTTATGCTCTCTGACTGTAGGTTTATCCCGTGACAACTTTCAAACATTACCACGCATAAGGTCAGCGGTGTCGTTCCTTGGAGGCACAGCCCGAATTTCTCCGGAACCGTAGTTTGAACGATTGAATCTTTAGCATGAAGTTTTGCATTTTACGGCTTTTATTCTAACACTGAAAACCTCCGCATGCGACAGTAGTTTTGTTGGAAGTCGTTTGAACGTACTCAAGGTCCACCATGGGCGCGACATTCATATTTTAGGGTGGCCACTGGCTTCGCACGTTGTCCTTGTGAAGAGGGTTGTATATATTTTGGGACGCTGTGTTCTTCATCCGTCTTCTTTGGAAACAATCTCAAAACTATATGAACGATAATTAAGCCCTCTGTGTCCGCGCAAACTCGAAATGGAGCAGCCATTCGCGACCTGCAAAGAAAAAAGTTTTCTGTCGTCGCAGCGCGCGTCCCACCAGACAAAGCCAAGGAATTCGTCAAGGCTACCAAGTTATTTTCTTAAATAATGGTCAGCACATACTGTATCGGGTGCGCGGCAGGGTCTTATCTTCCTCGATATACTGACCCCTCAATAGTGCCATTGGAAGACTTAGTGATTTTATGGACAGAATAGGCACGCAGTATAATAGAGTGGCCAGCGTTTTGGAATTCTGGCACAAATTCATCGGAATGGGACGGTCTGGTGGGCCCATGTAACACATTCGGTCGGGGAATATTAGGAATACGTTGAACTACAGAAAAGCTTTCAGACTGGGTATGGCAGTCGTGGACAGACCCGTACATGAATATCTTGGGTGAGTCAGTTGGGCTTGTCATGGTAGTTAGGATTGGCCAAGGAATCCTGAGAAATTAAGTATAGCATGGATCAAGTATATTCTTGGGTCCATCAAAGACGTGGTGTGGTTCATTGCTGCCATTCATACGAGGCGATGAGGCAGCCGTATATACATGGGGTGCATAACTGAAAGAGTGTCAAAGTGTCTGCTAGGGTGCGCTGTGTTACGAGTTCGATTGCGGCCCAAAATGGCAGGCAGTCGAAAGTATTCACAAGTTTTAACTTTTTAGTGAGGTGACACCGCATTGGTAAGCGATATTCGGGTGTGAGCATCAATTATGTGGTCAACGCGAAAGCGTGCGGTAGTATGTCATTATGAGGGACGTGCAGTAGCTAAACTGTGCGCCAATAAGGTGGCTCGGAGCGTGTAAGGACAAGAAATCAGAGAAAAACGTAGGCAGTCTGGTGATGTTGCGTGCTTGTACAATGAAGTGACCCCAGATTGACGTGGTTGTACGGTAAAGAAAAGCGTGTAGGCTTTGAAAAACGAACTGTCTCTGAGGCCCCATACCGCGTGTATTAAAGGAGTCTCTGTTAACATTCTGGGCTCTGTTAATAATGAAGTTTTGGAGTCATAGGACGATTTCCCGGAGTAAACAAACAAGGCAAGTTCAGGTCAGCAACACGGGCGTAAGACAAAAGCTGCTTCCAAATTGAGTTTCTCTTTCCTTCATTGCAGAAGACGGAGTGTGTGGTTTAGCGTAGGGTAGGACTGTCATTTGGGAGAGGGCATACTGCTGAAGTGAGAGTTATCAACCGTCAGTCTTTCGCATCGTCGCGTAAAGAAGGTGCGGAAGGACCGGACATAATGCGGAAAGTTTTGGCGGATGTTTAGGGTTTGCACGGTCCGCGAGCTGCTAAAAAACGTCATACATACTATACATATGCACATACATACGTATATACATTCTTATATGCATACTAAGTTCTTTGCATTCCCGGACTTTCGCAGGAGTAAAAGTATATGGGGAAGAGAGTGCTAAGAGACTGGACCTTACCGTTGTGTGACGGTATGAGCATCTCAGAGACACATTGAGCTATATACGGGACTGTCCGCGCGACCCTCACAGCATCCCGTGCCGGGCTGTTCAATGGTTAAATGTCTCACAAAACAGTCTTCTTGCTGTGGGTTGGAATGTGCGGCGACTTGTTCCGTAGGAATGGTAATGCATTTGCATTTTCTGCCGAACACCGCTGCCTTGCGGTTGGGATTTTGAGCCACAGGCGGCCAAAGGACGACCCTAGTCGTCCTCCTATCCAGGTATGGGAGCTCTGACAGTATCCCAATCCACGTACAACCATGATACCTACATCCAACAATACACTTGTGTCACATAGGCCGTCGCATGGTGTCATCGGCCGGGTCACCTTACTTGTTGCATACAGCAGGGCGGATAAACAATAACAGACTACTGCTGCTGCCCCCTCTTTTCTCTTTCACTTAAATGATCTTCTTTCTCTTCTCACGCTATAATTAACTCTCTCTTTACGTGGATGCGCAAGCAGTGCGCATTGAGCAAATGGGTAATAGGGAGTCAAGGTCCGTCGACCAGTTGGAGGACAAAAGTGGGTGTAGTGGCCTTGTGGCGTTGTATGTTCCTTGGATGTGGGTTGCATGACATATGTTCCTAAACAGTGAGATATAGTAAGCCCTGCAGTCCCCAGCTAGATCATCCTCATTACCAGGAGCAATTGGATTTCGTCAGGTGGGGCTGTCTTAGTAGCTAATCTATTCAAGTATTATAGGCATCATTGTGGAACCGAAGATGACGCGTAATGCTTCGGCATAAACGATGAGTTGGATGAGGCCAAAACCTATATAACGAACAAGAAATAGGGCCCCAGTATGGCTTGAAATACCGAGCGGCTTTTAACATGTTATGTGTGTCTATGATATATAAGTTTTTTATATATAGCCGGACGCTGAAAACCACAAAAATGTCTATTTATAAAAGCAACCATGCGAGCTGATCGGTTTTCCAGAAAGGAGCCCCTAGTTGATGAGACTGCTACTGCGGTTGAGCATGTCAATGTCACATATTATGAAGAGGACGACGGGGATGCCGTTTCTGTTAAGCTACGTCGTATCGGTATCGGGAATCAGATGTAGATTGAAGTTAGGATTTAGTGCTTTAAATGAGCAGATTTGACACAAAGTAATCGCCCACTCATTAGATCTTCGCTGCGGTTGCATCAATGGGTCCAAGTTTGAGAACGCCTGCTGTCCTTGGATCCTAGGGCTCAAATCTATACCACTTGACTGGTATACATCTCTCTCTATCTTCAAATTCGTCGCGTTCAATAATGCGTACAATCAATGAACCCCGCTATCGAACCATTGATGTGCACACGGTTTCTCATTTTTGCCAATGAGACTGATCGAGCAAGTAGTAAGTTTACACTTATATCAATAAGACTCTAGCTTCAGCATCGGAAATTGTAGACAACGGGATTTATAAGTACTCGGTGAGCTAGCCACTGCAATTTTGTTTAATTATGTGTTTTCAGTGATATTGCGAAAGACGTACACGAGTTGTAATTGATTACACATTTTGCCTTCCAGAAACCATGTCGAATAAAATGGCCTCTCGAAAACGAGAGTTGAATTGACTACACATCACATCTGCAACGAGGTAACCAATAAATAGAAAAAATAATTCGCCAAGGGTGTTTGTGTATTCTTCAGGCATGTGCTTGACAGACGGATGAAATGTATGTATATGATGGAGCGTCCTTAGTTGTTGGATTAGTCTGTTATGTATAGTTGGGGCCTTATAATCCGCTAAGGGCATGAATACAGGCTAGACAGTTACAGAAAGTCGCCAGAGTGAGCGATAGCGCGAACATGTATGAGTATAGGGGATCGTCGCTGCGTATTGGAATAGGTTACCGTGCATAGCTGATGCCTCACAATCAGCGTCACACATAGACATTAACCTAGTAGTTACGCTAAGCGGACAAGATAGGCGACATCTAGTAGAGTTATGATTATGGCCAGCCGTCGTTGGCCGTCAGATTAGGCTACCAAGCATATTTAAGACCTCATGTTCATCAGTTCGAACAGTTACTTGCCTGACGTTTAGCATAAGTAGCAAAGATTAGCGACAACGCATACAGTTATGAGTATGGGGTCGTTGACCATCGGATTAGGTTACCGGAGATAGCCGAGACCTCATAAGCGGACAGAGCCTAGCAGTTTCGATAATTAGCCAAGGAAGACAACAGCGCGTGCAGTAATCTTGATGATCGGTAGTTGGGCTTGATGACGTGTTCTATCTAAGCAGCACGATTATTTTCACTGGGAAAGTTATTGTTGTGTTGTCAGTCAGCATGCAGTTATTTCATAACGCTGCACTATCTACTGACTAGCTGTGCATACTATCATCAATACCGCACAGTGCATCAAACTATCTTTCATTTTGTATACCGGACGAGAGACAAGCAGCCCAAAAAGTGTGCTGTGTCGAAGTCCGCTGGACAAATTCATTTACTTTGTTATGTTTGAAGGTTTTTACGCATGAAAACGTTGTTTCGCTATTTTTCTAGGCGCAGTTTGCAATGGGTATCCTGTGGATGTTATCTCACTCGTAAAAACACCGCAAAATTCTACAATATGCCAAAGTTTGATTTTTGCTTTATCTTGTAAACCGGCAATGAAATGCAAATTGATATCAGTCGAGGACCTTGAAATTTTGCTCACTTAAACAAAATGGCATGAGCAACACATCACTAAACCGTGCAACTGGAGTAGATCAACTCCCCGTAAAAGTCGCAGCTTAGAAAGGCCCATGGTTTTGTCTAAAATAATTTGGTTTAACTTCTGGTGGGTGGCGTCGGCGAGCGGTTTCTTGGGTCTGGAGTTGTTATTTGTTCCAGTCAAATAGGTCACTTCCCAAAATTCCCCTTTAAAACGGCTCGGAAAGTTCCTGTCACACTTCTTCAACCTTTTTAGTGCAATATCCAAGCAGGAGCACGATTCTCTAGAGATAAGGTTCCTAAATTCATTTCCGAAATACAGGCTCACGAGGACCACTTCTATTACCCTCCGTAAGCCCTTCAAAGCGAGGCTCGTCGTCTTATGCCCGCAGCGTCGAACCCCTTCCAAATAAAGAATTTCATTTAACTGTAACCTGCTGCCTGTTCACGTTCCAAATACCGATGACCTACAAGCATTCTGTACCACTTATTGCTCAATTGAACTGACGTTTCCAACTTTACAGGGTATCCACCAAATATTACTTACCAAGGATCGTCTGGGCTAGTTAGCTGTTTATGCGTCAGCACACTTTGAACTCCCCAAGTACGCACGCAGACTGTGCCCAGGCAGTGACAATGTTCAAAGGTCCGATGAGAAACATAGTTGCACGTGCCGTGATACATCGCTGACCAACCATATGAGACATTATCCTATTCCAGACCCATAACATGTGTTAGGTAAAGAGACGGGATTTTTATCCATAACAGCCTTACGAATCCTGAAGTAGGTATTGTGCGTCCCGGCGTCGCTAACTAATGCAGAAGAGCAACCATTTGCATTCAAAATCTGTTATTGTACAATATATGGCACTGTTGGTTACGAGCTTGCGTCGTTTGCTCCTTTACCTTCTCTGCCATCAAAAAGGTTCGACGTCATTTCATGCATAGACTCTCTTAGCTCAGCATGTGTTCCAAGGCCCTTTTCTTTTGTGATTAAGCAGCATCACAGAGAATAGGGCACCTCTCCGTTTTAGACATTTGAAACGGAAACTCGGTAAAATTTTGTGGAAAAAGAAACTAGATTTCATATCTTCTCTAAGATTTTGAACAGAAATAGTTAGATCATTTTCATTGGGCTCCCCTAAGATACTTCGCACTTCACGCTAAGCATCTCAGATGTATGACGACCTGCAAACAACCCACAATGGACCTTAGTCAAGCTTAGCGCTCCGGCAACTATTCGGCGTGTGATGTTGACCAGCGCCTGCAGGACGCTGACATGGATTAAGTCATTGCGGAGGAGTCTACAAGATTGCATTCAGGCTGGTAGGAGGGCGAGACGATTTGGCCTGCGTCCGCTCTGACCTGGAGTTTACCGTTGCGCGGCGATCGGTTGAAGCAGATCGTCTTTGGAATTCAGGGATAACAATCCGCAGTTTTTGGTCTGCACCTCAAAATATCTCAGTTGCATCAGAGATGTTCGTCCAGCTTCATTTTCAACTCAGTTACGGAAAATAAAGTGGCCACTTGCTGGCAATCACTTCTCTTGGTTAGTGGGAAGCGTAGAGACAAAAGTAAGCGGCCAGCGTGTTATTGTCTTGGCTTGCTTATTGAGAGGGACACATTTTGATTTGGACTGAATTTAAAAAAAAACAACCGTCGCAGGCTAAGGAATGAGGCAAAAAGTCGTGACTATAAAAATCGAACCTACGTACGCAAGAAACAGTCGACCCGGACACGCATTTGTGGACGTAACCGAGGTTTGATGGTTCTGGTATCATCACGGCGGCTCTCTTTTAAATGAGCTCCAGCGAGTGCTCCATTTAGGATACAGGAAATAAAACCCATGTGTTACATTATAGAATCGACTTTCCAAATACCAAAGGTATCTTGGTATGTAAAGCTAAAATTTAGCATCCGTGAGAAACTGTAGCCCCACACAATGAGAAGTGTAGAGTGCTCATGAGTTTTTGGGTCTCCGCAGGCACACACTGAAATCATGTACCACCGCGTCCGCGAAAAGTGGAAGCTAACCACCAGTTGTTGGCTGTAAAAACACCAACAGTTTCTCGAATTACTTGATATGCTGAACTGGACGAAGCAAAACTCAATCTGCGGAAGTAAAAGCCAAACATCATAAGTGGAAGTCATCAGCAGACAGCGATTGCACTGACTGGTTATTATGTGCAGACGTTAAATAGATCAATTGCTAGAAAGTGTACTGCTTCCTGCAGAACGCCACTTCTTTTACGCGAACAAACCAACAACCATATATATACTTTTGTCTTTAAGGTAGTGTACTGATCTTTCCAAATACCATCTACGGCAACTGTCTTAATCTCTGAGAAATTGTTCCCGGAGCTCGAAGACGAAGTGATGAAAAGCCTCTCTAAAGAAAATAAAGCTGATAACAATGGCCGTAGTACTCGTGTTTACTATCCAGAGTCGCCTGGCGGACATGTAGGCAAAGTAACAAGTGTATACTGGATATCGGTGAGCAAAATAGTGAACTTCACGCCTAGCAGCACGTTTTATTTCGAATTAGGCGTGTGTTTGGCACCTGAAAACGTAAAACCTCCTGGTTTACAAATCAGTAACTAAAGCTTGCCTCCACTTTTTGAAATCGTTAAACGGTGCGCAGACTTTACCTGGTCGTTTATATTGTTGTGCATAATCCTGGTGCAAACAAGGCAACTGGTGTCGCTGTCAGTTTACCGGGTACTAAAAGGGTGACGGGACTGTAGAGGCATATGCCTACCCAAGATTTGTGATATGGAAGCCAATGAGGATCATCGCAGAATTCGCTCTGCATTATCGACATGCCGTTTCATCTGAAACAGTGCATCCACTCGCACTTGGCAAAGTGTGTTTCTGCCATACATCAATGCGCAATTTCACGTACTCCTTTTAAGTAAACGCTCAGACACCACCTTACCTGGCTTCTTACAGTGCAGTCAAGCTCTGTTTAGGGCGGCTCACTTGGCACAATAGAGCACAGAAACGCAACGTTTTCCCCAGACCAGCGAACGATTGTGCTGCTCTGTCATCATCATCATCATCGACAGCATGACATCAGTGTTGAACACCGATGCTTCGCTGCCGTACAACCATGATTTATTTGAAAGCCTTATTGTGAAGAAAAAGAATAAAGATGGATGGGGAGGGGACTTACTGCTGCCTTACTACAATCATTCCGAGGTGCCTACACCTCCAAAGCTCATTCAGGCAATCTGGATAGAAACTGACAACAAGATCGCCACTGACATCGGTTGGCAGCCATATCTTGCAGCGTCTCCAACCAGGCGCACTGGGGATCACGCGGTCCCCATCCTGGAAGACGAGTAGCACTGACAGCACCCAAGCGTTTCGTGATTTCTTTCATACTCTTCTGCCAGGTCAAGGGTTGGCCACCTCTCTGCTTACGCCACTCTGAATTGGGCATGGAAAACAGCACTCTCTTCGGCAAACGATGGTTAGACATGCACAACACATGTCCCAACCAACGCAGCTTCTGGTGCTGGACACATTCTTCAATGGAAGTACCCGTTGCACAACCGGAAACTCGCTTTCTAACTGCCTCGTTACGGATTCGCCGACACCATCCCACACGAGCTATGGTTCTGAGACAACGATTGTCGAACACCTGAAGACGTCTCAGTTCCGCTGCTCGAACAGGCCAAGTCTCACAGCCATACAACAAAACAGCCCGCACTGTAGCTTGATACACACGTCCCTTGAGATTCAGGGACACCACTTTGACGCCATAGGTGTCTCAAATTAGCAAACGCGACCCGAGCCTTGCAGATTCGCGCATTTACCTCATCTGTCACACTACAATCAGAACTAATACAACTTCCAAGATATGTAAAACGCTCCACAACTTCCAGTGCCTCTTCCTGGATTGTAAGTGGCGTGTTCAGTGACTGCATGTCCAGGAGCATGACCTTACACTTTTTGGGTGCAAAGTGCATACCAAAGGACGGGATGACTTTGGTCAGTTCATCTAAAAACACCTGCGCCTTCTCCTCCTCTTCAAAGATGAGAACGATGTCATCTGCATATTCCAGATCGACAAGGTTTTCGTCAGAGGCTATTTGAACACCGGGGTTTTGGAGACCTTCCAGCGTTCGTCTCATTATTTCATCGATCACGAAGTTAAACAGGAATGGGAGTGGGCATCCCTGACGGACGCCACTTTGTGTACGGAAGCTTTGGAGAGCTCGCCGTATACTCACACGTCCGGAAGTCTTGGAATACAAAGAGCTTATTATGTTCACGAACTTCCGGGGCATTCCTTGGTGGGCAAGCGTGTCAAGCAGAACAGACCGGTCAACCGAGTCAAATGCGCCTTGGAAATCCAGGAATACTAGAATTGTGGGTCGCTTATACGTATGGCGTTCTAGCACCTGACGAAGTGTGAAGATTTGGTCAACACAACCCCTACCAGGCCGGAATCCCGCTTGCTGCTCTCGAGGCAGTGTCTCACGAGCCACCGTAAGGCGACGAAGCACAAGTGACGCCAACAGTCTCGTTACGACCGGGGTCAAGCTGATCCCCCTGTGGTTGCCACACTCACTACGAGCCCCTTTTTTGAAAATGGGCACTATCAACGACTCTTCCCAGTTGTCTGGGACAGACTCCTTTTCCTAGATGCAGACAAACAGATCAGACAGGCGTTGACTGAGGATTTCACCCCCATCTTTGAACAATGCGGGTGGGAGGTCATCCGGACCAGAGGCTCGGTGGCGCTTGAGAGAACATATGCAGTCATAAACCTCCGAGGCCGTAGGTGATTCCACGTTCACCGTCCAGGGTTCGTCACCTGTGGGTTCCAGATGGGCGCCAGCTGGTGGCCATGACAATTGTTCGAAGTATTCGGCCCATCGGTCGAGACGTTCTTCTTTATTCGAGATGGTCACTCCATTCCGATCCTTGATAGTTTCGCTCACAGGTGGTTTCCGGGGACCGGTTGCACGGATCAACTGAAATAATCTTCGGGCATTACCGGATTTCTGGGCCTCTTCCATTTCCTTGGCCTTCTGTGTCCACCACACTTCGCGGTCGGCTTTCACATTCGCCTTCACTTGACGTCTGATAATTCGTCGCACCAAGTTATGTTCCGGACCGGCTGGGATATTTCTCCGAGATTTAAGCAGTGCCACCGTTCGGTCTGATATCCAGTGCTTGAGTGCGCCTGGTGGTGCCGTGCCACAGGCGAAATTCCCAGCACTGTGCAAAGAGGTGGCAATCTCGTCCCAGTATGCGTTCACATCTGATGGTGGAGCATTTGGAAGAGACCCTAGAAGACGATTCTGGTAAGTTCGTCTAACATCCGGATCTGCCAGTCTCTCAGTTGCCAAGCGATTTGTTCGCACCTTATGCGGTCCTGGAAAACGTAGGGAGAAGCGACTCCGGACGAGCGCGTGGTCGGAATCCACAAATGTGTTCCAAAACGGCCGACAGTCAGTTGCTGATCCGCGCCATCGGTAACTGATGGCGATGTGTCGATTTGAGTTTGTGGTCGGCGTGTCGTTGGAGGACACCATGTGGCCAGACGACATCGGTTATTCCGGAAGTTAGTACGGCATAGAAACAGCCTGTGATCAGCATACAGCTGAAGCAATCGTTCCTCATTGTCCGTGCGTACCGAGTCCAATCCATGTCGACCTCCTAATTGAGTCTCAGATACGCTAAGCCTGCCCACTTGTGCATTCAAATCTCCGGCAACCACCACGATGTCTGAGCTTTTAGCTCGCCGCAGCAGGGCATTTAGGGCGTCATAGAACCTGTCTTTGACGGTATCAGAGCTACAGTCAGTTGGGGCGTACGCAGACACGATAAACAAACATCGATCAACATCCCGCTTGTGAGACCCCTTCACAGACGTTGCCAGACGAACCGCTGCTCTGTGGCATCACCTTTTAACTAATAATTCGTCAAGAGTCTCCTGCCACAGATGAATTGGCAGGATTGAGTGTAGATAGAAGTAAAGCTCTTAACAAACTTTATAATAAGCATATTTGCCTGGTTTTGCCCCAACCGAGTCACTTTCCCTCACTCAGCTGGTCCATCGCTGTTTCGTGCTACGTTAAGTGACCGTTTTTTAATATATGTTTATTATGGTGAGATACTTTCTGTTTCAAAAACGCACCTCCAAAATGAATATGCAGGGGGGACCGAATTCTCTTACTATCTCCACATAATGGCATACTTAGCATCAAAGAATACAAAAGATGACGACGCACTGTTCATTGATAGGTCAAAAGTGAAGCGTTAATAAAAAGGTGGGCCACGGAGTCGTGGTAATGTCCTATTTTGCCTTCCCCATCAACGGCTGATAGAAGCTTATCCAAACAATTCCGAAACGTTATGCATTCTTGGGAGCCCTTCCTTCCTTGTGCGTCCGCAGTTTCAAAATCTGGTTTGAAATCTTTACGCTTACTTTTTATGAGGGATTTGCACGCAATTGTCTGGTGACAACCATAGTAGTCTTCAGTAAACCAGTAAACTGGTCACGCTGGTCTTTGTAAGTTAGGCTCTAGCTGTAGGTTGTCGTTCTGGCGAGACATATTTTCGAATCCTGAGGACTACCGATTAATGGCTGGAATTCTCTGTAGAAAGCGGCAACCAGTGGGTGGCAGTAGTGACAAATGTTCTCCTGGCTGTGATCGTACATCATGTCTTTGAACCCATAGTTACACGATAAATATGCATTATTAAGTAATCATTGCTAAATTAGCTCTGGTTTACCCAAGCAGCTGTGAGCTAAGCGGATGAAAAGCGGGTTACGGCGGGGCTCCGTGAGCCTCCGACCGCACCAAAAGATCCATTTATGTAATTCACCCGTGCATAGGGCGGGGGACCAGATTCGTTGACTGGTGCAAGTTGCGGGATTGCATGTAAAGAAATGTCGCCCAAATAATGATTACACACTTGACTTGTATGCAGGCGAGACATTTATGGTGTAAGTTCATCGGTTCATCCAACTGACAAAAAGTGACTGAGTCCACCATCCAACGAGTAACGGAAAGTGCACACAGACTCAAGAACGGAGTTACTCGGTGAGGAGCTCGTTTGAAACAGTTTAGCAACGAAACAGAAATGCCAGGTTTGAAGGGCTTTTTAAAATGGAATTTAATTTGAAAAATGGAAATTTCTACATGATTAGGATCTAAAGTGTTAAAAAGAGCTAACATTGGTGACATCGCAGTTGTGAACAATGAGGTTGAGAGGAGAGCAAGTGGCCCGAAATTGCTTCTAGAGTAGACTGTATGTGCGTACGAAACGCCTGGGCACGAGATGAAATATAAGTGAAAGCAAGTTGGAGCACGACAAAATCTCTGGGTAGAATAAGTAATCAAGAGAGGCTGATGACTCTCTAGCCCTCCGCTGGATATTTTATAACACTTTACATCAAATTCAGCCAAAAAAGCTAAAGAATACTACACGATGGATAAAATGAAGTAGACAGCACTCAATTTGTGTCGGTTTACAAAGTGCGGCGCTTAATGGAAGAAACTGATCACAAAGTTAGTCTCTTTCGTCTACTACTGGTAAATCAGCCCAGAGGGTCATAGTAGGTAATCTTCACACACCGAGGTCTCCGTAATGATCAATTTAGGTCCGTATGGCATCTGTGGAATGCGGCCACCATCTAGTGGCTTGTTAAAGGACGTAACTACTTCCTGGGAGTCTGCTAGAGGCTGGTTGGTCTGGGTCCAGTGGCATCAAATGTTGGTTGACAGCTTTAGGCTTTGGAGTTTTCTAGTTCACACATTCAGCAAAAATCGAGTCATCTGAGGTCCACGATAACGTGATGATAAAAACAAGAGTGCAGTTTCGGTAGCCTCTTTTTTGGAAGGGCTTCAACCAGGGGGTAGAATCCGAAGGAAATAACCACTGGAACTGCTAACCGCGCATGAATGAGGCTAGCCAGCGAGATAAAAGACCTACAATGCTTATGTTTTCTCCAAGATACACAGATCCGTCATGCGGGACTAGGTAAATTACCCTCAAAAATAATCGCCGAACTACTTTTCCTTTTCCTTGGATGAGAGCGAGATATCAGCGAGAAGTAGGGTTTGATCATTTAATTAGGGAAGAGCAGAAAAGGAAGGAACAGTAGGAGGATGTGACGTACAGCTGGAGGTAAGATAATATTTAACGGACCACTTGACAAACTAACATGTGAGTATACATAAGTAAGGTGCACGGTCTACTGGACTATAGTTTCCAGGGTCATACCGGTCCCCACCCTGATGCATGGAGTGTATACGCGCCTTCTTCCAAGTAGAATAAAGTCTGCTGGCGATGAATGACGATAAGTAAGCAAAGTATGGAAGTTTATCGGCAAACATGCCTGCGCTGTGGATCCTAGGATAAACGCCATTAGACCTAGCGGAATTGTCATAAGCAAAAAGGGAACGCGATTTACCACAATATGTACAAGAAGTGACACTGAGGGATGCTGTGGGATTTTTGTGTGTAAGATGTACAATAAGTGGGTGAAAGGGATGAGGGGTAGCTCGAAAATATCCCCGGATTAAGCGGCAATAATCTGGCAGGATTTAGAAAAAATCAATATCAGTTATTTATCACACGCCCTAAAAGAGAATTTTATGCAGGTGTGGATTTCAGAAAAGCAGCTTTGCGGAGCCTAGGACACGAGTTTGAAGCCAGGTTTTGTTGACGCTTCCATGGGTTTGAATATGCAGAACGCTGCTATGGTCGACTTCTGGTAAGAAGTCGATTTTACATTTGGTTTCGTCCAAATTGTACGCTACTTAGTAAGCAGCCATCAAAGGAGATCAGGGAACTCCTGGTGTTGAGGGTGGCTGGGAATGTACGTGAAACAGTGGAAGTGAAATGCTTCTTGGGTTTTGTACCGTCGTTATTTCAGGGGGCAAAATCCGTGTTCAGCAGAAAATGAATGCAGCGAAGTCATCTCGGTATAGGATGTGCCTGAGTAGGCCAGATTCCTTGGTTGATTTTAACCACGCAGCCTTTCCAAGCAAAACAAAGCATGGCTACTTAGCCTAGGGAGACGAAGTTTTATTTCCTTAGTGGCAAAAGGGTTATTGATAAGTACCAAACCCAGTGCCAGGAGTCTTGAAATGTGGCTTGTCTCCGTGCACCTGCGGCGGTATTCTGCCATCCAGTGGGGAGGATGGTGCTTTAACGTAAAACTTAAATCGAAGTAGAAGCATTCAGGTATCGCCAGTTTGCGACTGGAGTGTTAGAGTTGCCAGCCGCTATCCTATAAAAGGTGTGAAGTGTAGGGGAAGAATGAGGATGAGGGGAAACAAGCGACTTTAGCGGTAGATAATAAGGAGTCTTCTATAAGACAAACTTAGAGCCTGACACCCATTTGATAGAAGCAAAGGGTTTCAGCGTGCAAAAGTGCTGTAGGGAGCACATTTCCATTGGGAAATCCGGTTGCCATGTGCTTAAACGCATACATTACCAATGTTGGTATGATGACCTTATGACTTTTGACTTTTGGATGCAACAAAAGCATGTTGAATAGTGTTGATAGGGCAAGCACAACGGCAGCCTTTTCGTATAGCCCGCCAATTCTGTTCATTGTTTAGCACATGTGACACATTCGCTTTTTGTGGATACAGACGGGGATAGTTGAGAAGGAAAATGGGCTGGCAAAGCACACGCGGGTAGAAGCCGTATAACTGGTGAAAGACGAGGAGAGAAGTCAAAATTTATATGGAACTGACACGCTGGAAAGTTGCACTGGACAGGTGCCCGATGACCGCCAATCATTTGGAAGTGAAAGACTTGGAGTAGGCAACCCTCTGATTGTGTTGCGGAGATAGAATATAGATGGATATTAATAGTGAGTATAGAGCAAGTTCAACTCACAGTAGGCGATGTGGATGTGCGCTTTTTTAGAGTCACGGGGTCTTTTTTGGTACCAGTAGATTGCAGTTTGGGTTGAGGACTGTGGGTTTTCCTGGCATTTTAAAACGCAAACCTCGTGTGTTGTCTTTGGATCCAGAAACATGGAGGTAGTGGGGCTAAGCCATAAGAACAGTAGGTAATAGACGGTTGAATGCTGGCCTATCTTGACCTTAAAAGCTTTCTGGATGTCCAAACGGGAACGGATAGCTACGACCAAGGGGCAAGGCTCACTACTGTCTTTTCAGCGCCTTCTGTAGCATTGCCATATTTGTGTCCTTGGCTAAAGCATCGACTAGATTGAGCACGGTCGTTGTAATGCGGTTTCGCGAGAATCATAGAAGCAGGACAATGCACCAGAGATTCATGACGCCTTCATCCAAATTTCCGACGAATTGAGGGTTGTTATCCGCGTGATATCCTCAATAGTGAGAGTCTTCTAGGAGGTATTGCTGTAGTTGTGCGGGTACAAATTGTTGCTGGTTTATTTATAAAATCAGTTGATTGGAAAGGTAGGAGGAATTTACAGAGGAAAGGCCCATAAAGGTCTGCTCACAACCTCAGCCGCAATTTCCTTTGTCTAGGCTTGGGCAACTTGGCAGTATCCCAGCCCTCGTGCTTCCTTCGGGTGGCATGGCAGTTAGGCACCGAAAGGGTGCTACAGCTGAACGATATCCCCCGGCTACTGTCACCCCAGCACATTAGAAAATTTGTCCTCGCATTACTCTAAGACGATAATCCACTGTAGGCAAGTCCCTCGGAAACTAGAAAGGCAGGGATTTGAGATTTTACGATAGAGAAATACAATGGTACAACATGTTTGTTCAGACATAGCGCACTACTCATTAGTTTGCTGAAAACCCTACGACAAGATGATGTTTCACATTAGATTTTAAACACAAGAAAGATTTCTACGATATTCTTGAAGTTGCTTAAGACAGGTACTTCCAAAACACAGTCAATATGGTGAACAAGGCCTTAATTCTCAAAGACTTTCCAAGTGCTCCGTATGGTCACATTCTTGGTTTTCCTCCAGGTTGTCAAAGTGTCCGTTTGTGAACCATGAGTTTTACCATCAAATGTATAGGTAGCCAATATTTGTCGGTAATACCCAAATGAGAAATCCGTCTTTTCTAGCCCAAAATGACCTTTGGAGGAACTTACCTACTTAGTGCACGTGTTCTACTTCGTCCTGCGAGCAGGTCGACAGAACAATTCAAAACATCAATCTCCTCACACTACCAACTCTAAATGAGTAGCTCAGAGGAAGAACAAAATTCACCCGACCAGTGAAACTTCCATGTGGAAAGTCGTTGCTCGGGAGCCAATCAACACGTATGACTATGTGATATGGATCCCATGATTGAAGGGTGAGCGAAGCCACATCCCGTCTAAGTGCGAGTCAGTCACACTGCTGACCAGCCACTCTTAGCTGAAGGGTTAAGTGCCCAAGCTACTAGCCGGAAGGTCACGTTTCGAGAATCTCCGGATTTTCCTGAGATGTGCCCTGCTGATGATTCCCAATAAGGATGAAATAGCTGTACAGTGCTTCTCTGTTTTTCAGCATAAAGTGGCTTCACTTACAGGACAAACTCTCCACAAAAATTTCCAACTTTCCTACTACCAATGACCAAACAATCTGATAAGAGAAGTGAATGTAAAATATTTGGACAGGAGTTGTTTCATCTTTTTGAGCCATCTAACTCAATGGAGATTTTTCCCCTAAGGTAGAGTTAGAATTTAGGCTTGCTAATATTTGTTGCTAAAATTTTAAATCCTGAGATAGGATCACATAAGCCCTTTGTATCCAGTTTCACTGGCTTCTGGCAAATCAAGTCCAAACTATCCACGAGGCTGACATATCTTTATTCTTTTGGATGTGTGCCACAAGCACACGTTCCAAGCATTTAAATGTGGAGCGAAGGTTCTTTGTAATTTTACCATTTCTTCCTGGCCAAAATTACATGCAATTTACAGTGTAGTGGTCTGGCTACCCAATAAGTTACTTCACCAGGAGTGTGTGGCAAAGAAATAAAAATAATAACGCTAGGTTGGGTATACAATAATAAAGAGGTCAGATGGAACAGACTCACTAATAATTGTCCTCTTTAAAATAGTTCGTCGTTGGCCCAGGTCAGAGGATAAACAATAATCCAATTATGCTGTTCCAGGGGTCTTCCTCTGAACAGTTCCCACATATAATAGATTCCGAAGATGGTCTGAAATGTTCTGATACCAGAGTTAGCACATGAGACACGCAAATGACCGCTGCAAGCGCGAGCGAAATCAGAAGAGAAGAGTCGAAGCACGTGACCACGTTTGTATTGCGTAAAACTGTACAAGTGCGCGTTTTTGTAGTTTTGCGTATTCGAACAAAAAACGATTATGCAATTGATGAAATACGTAGTGTTATAATGAAAGCAAAATAAAGGTACAAAACGCCACACTACTCCCCCACTAGAGCGTTGACCGTGAAGGGGGAAAACGCTCGAATAATTAAGGTAATTAATCGAAAAGTTGCTCACTTCAAGTTTCGTAATCAGCTAAGTGCTGAGGGAAACGGACGCGTCGTCCGGAACGACTGGTGGAAGGAGTGAGGTTGGCGGCGGGGGTATCTTGGGTAGGTGCGGGTGTTGCTGGGTTAGCAGGATTGCTGGATGTGGTCGTGGGTGCTTCGATGAAGGCAGGCTTCAGGCGATCAATGGAGACAGTGTCGTGCTTTCCGCTTCTCTCTAAAACAAGGTATTTGGAGTGACGTTCGATAACCTTGAAGGGACCATCATAACAGGGTTGGAGGGGTTTCCTCGTTGCGTCATGTCGGACAAATACAAATGGTGTAGAAGAGAGATCGGTTGAGATGTGTTCTTTTCGCGTTGATCGTCTGGTCGGTGTCGCTCGAAGGTCGGACATATGCTGTTTCAGACGGGTGACGAATGTGACGGGCGATTCGGGCTGTGCGCCAGAAGTGGAAACCAGTTCACCGGGTAAACGTAAAGTTGTACCGTATACTAGTTCGGCTGGTGAACAGTGAAGATCCTCCTTGATAGTGGAGCGAATAGCAAGCAAAATGAGGGGTAAAGAAAAGGACCATGAAGAGGGGTTCATTTGGGCAGTCAATGCAGCTTTGAGGTAGCGATGGAAACGCTCAACCAGACCGTTGGAGCAGGGGTGATACGCGGTGGTCGAAATGTGATGGAAACCGAATAGTGTGGAAAACTCACGGAAGAGATTACACTGAAACTGTGAACCGCGATCGGTGGTAACGATGGAAGGTGTGCCAAAGTTACTCACCCAATGCTGCAAAAATGAAAAGGCGACCGTTTCAGCTGAAGTATCCGAAATGGGTACAGCTACTGGCCAACGGGTAAAACGATCGATCATGGTAAGGATATGAGTGAAACCGTTTGATGGGGAAAGTGGACCAACAATGTCGAGATGAACATGTGTGAATCGAGCATCAGGAACTGCAAATGAACCGATAGGTGAGTTCGTATGCCGAGTTACTTTGCTGCGTTGACAGGCGATGCACTGTTTGGCCCAGGATGTCAGATCCTTATTCATGAAGGGCCATACAAAGCGTGCACTAATCAACTTCCTGGTTGCTCTGATTCCTGGATGAGAAAAGCCATGGAAGTGGTCGAAAACAAAAAAAAAACGATTATGCAACGATGAAATACGTAGTGTTATAATGAAAGCAAAATAAAGGTACAAAACGCCACAACAGCCATATTTTTTTGCATTATACGCTTGGACCAGTGCCAGAAGCCCACCAGCTGGTCGGGCTAAGATTAGAGACGGTTCATAAACACCAAAATACTACTAGGATGGGAAAGTGTATCGTGCACCTGTACGAGATGATAAGGTATACGTTCAGAGTATCTTCAGTGGCTCACCGCTTCTTTGGGCGCTCAGAGCTAGTTGAGCTTTTCAACGCAAATAATCTGACCCTACCAAGCAAGCCATTTATTCTACTCTCATTCACTCTTGCATACTCCATCAGCTGTGGTTGTCTTTATGATTGCACTTATAAATAGCACTTTTCGGACCTCCTTGGCGATTATCCCACAAGTTTTATCCTTATATGCCCCCTCAGGCCACTAGTTTTACTAAGTTCCCACTCTTTCGTCATCACTATCAGCCTGGTTTATATTTTGATGGGGTCACATGTGAGTAACGAAGCTGTAGTTTACTGCTCATCATCCAATCGATCGATGACAGATGGAATCGCCAGCTTCCATACTTGGGTCACACGAACATGTTCCGGGAACA
The DNA here is from genome assembly GCA_003604175.2 of Clonorchis sinensis. Classification (NCBI taxonomy): domain Eukaryota; kingdom Metazoa; phylum Platyhelminthes; class Trematoda; order Opisthorchiida; family Opisthorchiidae; genus Clonorchis; species Clonorchis sinensis. The sequence goes on from CM030369.1 coordinate 105,770,536, forward strand.
GGGACTGGAATGGAAGGGACCTCAATAGTTGAACGCCTGTCAGTAATTTGTTGGAATATTGGTAGCTCGGGCGCATCAGTTGGTAATTGGTCAGGTGGCTGTTGATCTGTTCGCCGAGCTTGGCCATTGATTTGCAAACGTTTCGTCACCACCCAATAGCGCACTGAGGATGTCTCCTCAACTATTGACGAAACGTTTGCAAATCAATGGACAAGCTCGGCAAACAGATCAACAGCCACCTGATCAATTACCAAGCTTGTCAATGGTCACAGCTGTAACCTGGCCATATTAGGAGTCCTCGGGAAACCTTTCACAATAGTACAGTTCATCCACCAGAAAACGCTCAGCCTCCGGATGTAGAATGTACGTCGGAGTCGACGTTACCATGGGCAGATAAATGTGTAATTGAATGTTGTGGATTAGCTATTAGGACTCAGGAAGTGCCTACAAATTGGAGGACATTCTGAACGGTCGATACGATATTGGTTCACTGCTCTGTCTGTGTTACAGCCCATCGATTTATGTCATGCCCATGAAGACAACTTCCCAACAACGAACAACCTAAAAGAGTACGAACAGTCACAGTCGAAATAAGCACTAATTCACACTGTTTTTGGTGCGATATTCTAAGTACCTTTTTTTAGTGTTGCTACGCTGACTAATAAGTGCTGTATTCCTCTAGTAACACAGATACTGCTTTTAGAGGTCTGTCGACACGATTTATCGAGTAAAAGTTCAAGAGTAATGAAACCAAGCTCTATAATGCAGAAAATAGTCATAAAGCTTTTATGTTTTATGTTGGGCCTTCGTCAATTCGTCAACGGTAAAACGTGGGCGCTTGTATGAAAACTTGTTTACACGGAATTGTGATCCGTTGGTTTGCTGAGACAAGGTTCAACTACTTGATTCACTATCGCAACTGAAACCTTCTCCGGTTTTGAATTATGCATACGATCAGGCACATATCCCACGTTAAAGTTTACAGGGTGACATCTTGCGAATGTGAGTAGAGCGTCCAGAGAAGGGGCTCGCCATGTATCCAGAAAATATCTGTACTTCACCGTAAAACCAGGCAGGCACATATGTTATGCCGTGCTACTACACTGTGACAAGGTCGCAACCACGATTGCCTGTAGCTAGACCTATAACGCAATACGAGAATCAACAAACCTTTGCAACCAAATGGCGCCGAAGTTGTTGCACGCAAGAAACCCACAAAACGACGCGGTAAACAATGATCACTAACAAACATATCAATAAAAAAATCTTGGAAAGCCTTTGTTTTTCGCGGATATGTGAACAAAAAGCACAAAACAAATGCACGTTTGCACTTTTACCAAAGCGCACTCTATCGCAAATGTATAAAGATGAAAGGCAGCAGATGGTTGCAGCTCAACATCGTCGACAGATGGCTCGACGTATAATCAGTGCCATTCAAAAAAGACTGGTAACCTGCGGTTGCCTTCCTAGCGTGTAATTCCAATTCCCCAAGTCTTTGGACACGACCGGCTTAGATGTGAAAATCCGAAAAACTACAATATTTGGTATCGTGCCGATGGATACTTCACAAATTGCATCTACTTGTTTAGCCACTTAGATGTCACAAGTAGTTTATGACCAACTGACTTCGTAATGTCTATAAAAGGTGTCTAGAAATGCGGATAATTCTCGTTTTCAAGACTCCCTCGGGTATTTTTTCATGAAATGTACCATAAAGTTCTCATGAACGATGTCAAATTAACTATCCGGGACGATGAAAATGTAGCAAGAGAATGTTTGGACCTTAAAACCGCAAATCCTGGCGTTACGCTAAGGCCAAAATAAAATAAGTAATTGTAGCTTCTGACGCAACTACAAATCCAGAAAAACGTATCAATTTATTTGAAAAAAAAGTTTTTGTATGTTCGCAGAACGCCAAATCTACGAAGAACGACACATACTTCGCAATCCGAACACGCAATTTGTACTCCTTGCAGAAGCGTTGATTAGGCTTTTGAAAAAAAAACACAAATCCACGTCAACAGGGAAACCGATGGCTCATTAAGGTACGACGGTGGATAAGCGAAAAGGTAAGTCAAGTGCGCGCAAAAATTAACGGTTTAGGCAAATCCCAACATTAGGCAACATTAAGCTTCTCAAGGAGAGCACTTCAATTCTGTTTGAAAAGCCTTTTGAAGCGCTAAGTAGTTGTTAAGACATCTTTGGTTAACGCCTCGGCGCTCTATACAAAACATCTCTATTTTCCGGTTTAATTACTTATATACTAGGGACAACAATATTCGTGGTTAACTTCTCATTTTGGGACTACTTAAATTACTCTAAATGCTCCCATATGTATTGCAAACTATACCGTAAATACCGATGCCTATTAAAATAACAGATAAAGGAGATTGATATGGTACATACCCCAGGGTCATTTGAACAACAGCTTAGGCAGAAATGACACGGATGACAGTTCTCTCACACAAAACTAACAACACTATTACTTACGCCCATGTAATTGTAGAAAGTACCTTGTGATGGATTCTGCAGAGTGGTCACGAAAGAGCATGGCACCTGAATTCAACTGGCTGCTGTCCAGGAAATTTTGTCACGCCAAGCCCGTGCATTGGGATGTCGGCCTCTCCTCCACCAAAACGGTTGTAAATACACACAGCACAAGAGGACTTCACTGTTTCCCCTGGAATTCTAAAGCCTCACACCACAACATCCACGGCTTGAACAGTAACATGAACTTGATTCAGCCTCTTTTACCACTTTACATCTCATATGTTCTATCGCTCACGAAAACGTAAAAATCCGGCGAATTCACATATCTCTACATTTATGGCTACTTCGTACGTCAGTGTCTATTTTTCAGAGTCGGGATTTGTGGTTACCCTGATTTCTCATTTGTGTTCTTCACCTATCATCCTCCGAATGCGGTCCACCTGGTTATCAGTAGTTCGTCTCAAACTATCCTCTCATCCAATTGCTAAGTATGTTTATTTTGTACATAAGTCACCTACTGGTAACGATGACAGCTCACCTTTTCTCCTATTAAATGTTAACCTCAAACATACTGAAACCCAATGTCCTTGCTATACGTTGTGGCCACAAACATAAGGTTCACAACTATGTTTCCTACCGCAGATAGACGAGACCAGAAGTAAAGTTGGGCTTCACACAACCACTAAATAGTTACCTTAAGTTAGTTAATTTCTCAACCGGACTTCTCGTCCGCGAAAGTAGTTCAGCACAGATTCTGACCTTCGTTTTGGTCGCTCGTCCCTCATAGAATTGTTTTGGCTTCAACCTTCATATAAGCTCCTCTGACCACTGTATCAGTATCTGTTCTCACTTGGCTTCCACTATTCTCCATACACTTGTGTCTCGTCGTTCGTTGCCTGGAATGAGATGCGACATTTCTTCGGCTCCCAGTTTTGATATTCTTGCAGCTTCAGTGATTCTACTGTTTGTGTTGAGAACGTCATGAGTGCGTTTAGTGACGGACTTGTCCAATTTATACTCCGTTTTTGTAAACCCAATAAACTATCATTTGCGCACGGGCCTGATCATTCTGTTGGCGGATTACTATTGCTAGCACTTTCTCAGCTGCCATTATCAACAAGCTCAGTGACTGTCATTTGAGAAGACCGATTAAACTTCACTTATCTCTACTGAAAATCAATGAATCTACAATCCTGCAAAAGTCGCCCTATTGTTCCCGATCCAAATGAAACTTGCCAGGATGCGCCCAGACATGATAGTACCTGTGCAGAGAACGACGCATCCCCAAAGTCATCATCGGTAGCATGAGTTCCTCATGGCAGGTGCGCTGGCGGAACTTACTAAACACGGCTCAGCAGCATGTGACCAGCGGAACGACCAGTAGGAACGTCGCCATTGGCTGGAAATAACGAACAAGTGAATGACCATATTTGGCCATTTAGCTAATTTGCAGAAGCTCTGTATGTTTGTCCTGACAATACAGCCATGTCCCGGGTTCTCTGTCTTCTCCTTATGGCGTAGTCTGGCAGGTTCACTTCAGGCATAATCAATAGACAGCCACCCAGCATACAACACCCCCCAAGAGGAAACCAAAGTAGTCACTATTTTTCCGCTTCACAATTTACCCTTTCTCTGCAGACTGTCATCTCTTTCTGTTGCGCATCTCCCGTCATTTCAACTAGGGCTCTTCGCCCATGACCATTGTCACCAAGCCCATCCAAGCCTCTAAATTCATGTGATGATTTCTCTGTTTCACTCCAGTTTTACTCCAGAACTCGCTCTAACCATAACTTGTTTCCTAAGTCCTTCCGCAACGTTCCGATGTGGTTTCACATGTTTCGTGGTGTTTTTTCATCTAACCGGAACAATCACGTCCCATTTCTATCAATCTTCTTTTGTCTAAAACTCTTTACTGGCAACACAGCCACTTGATCCGAGGAAAAACAGTCTCCTGAACATCCAATAAAATGGGCTCATGCCTCAAAGGTAGGCTCTTCTGTTCGGGACTGATTTGGTTAAATTAAAATTCGTTTGGTGCCTCGAAGGCTTCCGATCGAATGCAGGAGGAAGCCTAGATACCGGATCATCAAAGTGCGGACTGTATTCCGACCTGATAAATAGGTAGCAAACTTATCCATGCACTGTTCTCTCTCCCCCTCCGCCCAGTTCCATATTATTTAGTGATACTAGGCCGATCCCTGGCTTATCCGGTTCCAGCCTCCAAAGAGCGAGTTCCACAGGTAATTTTCGGAAATCCAGGAAAAAGCTGTGCGTTTTTTCCAACTGCTCTTCCTCAGATGGTGATCTGTCACTTCTAAAAGCTGCTCCTCCTGATTTGTCATTGCAATCGCCGAGAAAATTGCTACATCGAAGTCCACTCTACCGTCCCAGCCTCACAGTATTTAACTCCGAATTGATCTAAGCTCCTCAAGTCAACCTTATCAGGTTTTATTTTCTCGTTGCCAGTCAGGGCTATTCAATTTCTTATTTCTCGTAAAGCCGCCGTCTTTGAAATACCTCCCCAATTCGTCATGGCATTCACAGTTTCCGGACTCAGGTTACCATTTATTCGTCCAAGTCCCCATTAAAATTTACAGACCTGCACCCTTTCAACAGCCATTTGTTTTCTATTTATTATCATACGTCAGGCTCACGTCCCATTGACTGTTCGTTGGTTTTGCCAAGTCGATATACACAATCATCATATAGGGTCCCCTACCATAGAGTTTCTCTTTGCCACATAAATTAGTTTTGTGAATAGTAGTGAGGAGACGTTACGGAGTCAGGAAAACAGCACTATTCGTACTTGATTGTTTATATTACTAGCCCTGTAGTTACCATCATCAGACACCCAATTTTTTGTAGTTAATATTACAATATTTGGAAATCTCGATTATGGAATACACATAACGATGGCACAGTCAGGCAAGGCAGCAAAAGTTGGCTGCGCACAAGCTTTATACCGAAGGTACCAAACGACCACGGAGTTGGGTGAATCATCCTGAAGCGTTCCATTCATTCATTCATTCACTCATTCACTCCCTAGTAGTTGGCTGCCATCCGCTTCTAAAGTGGCGTGTCACACGGAACTAGGCCGATGGACACCCGCACACAATGAATAATGCCACATACGCTCTGCTCTGAGATGCACGCGCATCCACCTGTACCTGATGCAGACTCGAGGGAATAATATCACAGGCGAACAGAATGGGACAGTTCCCGAACTATCGGCTTACACAACCGTTTGTCCATGGTTTTTATTCATACATGCATACATACGTTCATTCATTCGTTATTTTGTTTGTTTCTTCATCCTCCCATTCAGTAATCCCTTCGTTTCTTCGTTCAGTCTTTTGGTTGTTCACCAACTCATTCCGTTATTTGTTTGGTTTTTTATTCATTCGAACGGAAATTCTTCCGTTTTCGTTCCTTATTCGATGGCGTCACCCCCGCAAAGTTTGTCTCTAAATCCCAGCTACATGTTCCAAGGTTTATTTTAATCCACTTGGTGAATGGTCATTATCAATTTTTCCACAAACCTTTTCCCAATTTCATGTAGGAAGAACTAATCAAGCTGAAGGGAAAAGTGGTTGTTTTCTGCTGCTGGGGCCATAAAAGTGTACATCTTCCAACTGGAGTTGTGTTTTCAGAATAAATATACGCAGAATTACGGAGACTCTCATATGCTATATTCATACCACAATATTTGGTAGGACAACAAGGCTACTGCAATAGACTGTAGAGGGCTAATGAACCTCTGCCTCTTCTTGATGGTTACGAACAGTCCCTTTCTTTTGTTTGTTCGTTTGGCTACATTCTAGAAACTGTGTAGAATCCATTATTACTTCCTATCGTCGTATTTTTCAGAGTAGGAAACTGTGCATTCATTCAAACAAAATACGCCGGTTATTCGTCCATCTAGTCAATTTCTGGTATGCGACGCTGTGCAACTACAAGAAAATACACAGCCAGAAATAACTGTACCCCACCCAAAGCCACCGGTTTGCAGTTTTTTGGGGTGAGGAGTTTCACTTTACATATTATCTGCCATAACCTATGTTACTCTCGTTTACAGACTTGAGGATCGACGCGTTTCATACTATTAAAACTGGATCTCAATAAACTGATGACATGTTGCTATCAGCCTGTGAAAAATGCACTGTCTTATTACAAAAATTAGCTTATAAAACAGGGCACGATTATTAACTGATTAGGAACACAAAACTGTGAACCACGTCAACAACGCCGAACTAGAATGAGCCAAACCTATCGTTGTGGTTGTCAGCCCAAATCTAATCCGTAAGATGAATACTACATGATCCAAATGATTTCAACCACTTTGCGCGTTGTACTAGCATAGGGTGGTGACAGTTCAGTTCGCTCAACCGAACATGTCTGACCTTCACAGCTTGGTAAAAAAAAGCACAGTTCTACGAACAGTCAAGCCAGCAAATATATCACTTTCGCTTATCGGTTATTCGTTAATTAAGATAAACAACCCACCGGATAGAAATGATGGCTGAAAAGTATTTCTTTCGTGCAGTTGGTGGATCCAGACAGCAACTAATTAGTGAAAATGAATGTCCGCGAGTCGTGCTTTGTGTGGTATGCTAACCTATAAGTGTTTGCCATATTCTAGATGGGTACGTATGTTTAGGCTAAGTTTTGCACTTAAACCAACTTAAAACTCCTAACTAGGTCTTTCAATATCTGTGATGAGGTAAACATTAAGATGATAGTGAAAAAAGGTATGAAACCAAAGGATTTAGTAGTAAACCTGCTTTTGGCAAGTCTTGGTGTTGTAGCTCTAGAATGTCATTGTAAAAATGTTCAGTTTTCTAAGTTTGCAGACCGAGGTGTTTTAGTTTCATACTTATATGTATATTTTGTTTTCCAGCTTGTAATTTGTGCGAAACTATGATGAATCTAAAGTAGTGAATTCTTCGTGGTAGCTGATAAGCACACAGGAGACTGTCATTTAATGTCACGGTTATGAATTCCTTCGTCATTAGGGAAACCAGCTATGAAAAATATCCTAGAGTTTACCTACGTAACAGAAAACTTTATGCTGTACATTAATAGAATGACACACGGATCTTCATTTGCACTGAAGTTTCGATGAACTGCATGATCACGTTGGGGTTCAGACGTATTCAGCCGTGTACCTCAATGCTGCGCACATGTGCACAGTCGTGTTTAAACCTACCCAATTCCTCTTTTTGTCTTTTTTCTTCATGCATTTCGTTACAATTTGAAGTACAGTGAATGGTTTGTCTCCACTGGTAATTTTTCGATTTCCACCAAAGGGTACTGGCTGGAACAATCGAAATGCTCACTCAATATACTCATTTCCTTGCCCCCCTAGTTAATTGACTATGGGCACGTTTCACCGGTAAATCACACAAACAACACGGCCGAAACACTTGATTCGTCTTCTAGTGATGAGCTAGAACCATTAACAGAACAAATCAGTAAGAGAGTCCTTTTCTTAATAACTTAATACTAACTTAATAATATATGAAATTCTCGACAAACTAAACAAAAAGACCAAAATGATCCGTCTGAGCGCGATGTAGGGGTGGATTAGTGAACCAGAAATTTCGAGTGGCCATTTTCTGCGTCAAACACTCATTCGGTGTTAACATGAAACCCTGTGGAATTCTGTCAAATCTCTAGTTTTATATATTTGATTTTTATTTATTTAATTCAGTTTAATTTAAAAAAATTTAATAAAAAGAAAATTCCGGCGTCTTGAAAACGTGAAGCTCAACAGCACTTGGTAGGTCACTGGAAACTCCTCTATTTCTCACCATCAATTTTTTGTGTGAAATGTTTCTGGAGATAACAAGACATTGAACAGCATTCAAACCAGTGAAGAAGTTAACACTCCCATTAGCATTTTCATTAAAATGTACTCAGTTAGTTTTGGGTGTAATCGGCTTGTTATTCCCGATGAATTCGAAACATTTGCGTTCTGATGACAAACTAATCAGACTCATGTGCGATGTCATTGATTTATTTACACCAATGAGAGTTGTTTGCCAGTCGCTCTGTAGAAGCGATATGGAGCACACTAAAAATTCATGGGTCGGGGATGCACCTACAACCCTAAGCCATGGTTTTCTCTGACATTGGGTATTTATCTTGGGTTCTACAGAGTACTGGCATCAGTTTCTTTAGGTCAAAAATTTCACAGACCTCTGTTTAAAGACAGTGACCGGACCGAACATGTACAATTGCTTTAAAAATTGTCGAGTGTTTTAAAATTACAGAAGATGCGGTTTTTTATAATGTTCAGCTTAAAGCCTGAATTATGAAAGTTCTTGATTATATATCCATACTTTTCAGTGCATTTCCCACCGTTTCAGGAAAAGCTAAGCGCGTTTTGAGGTTTTTCTCAATCTGAATTGACAATGTTTTCTTCAAAAAAGTAATTTCACCGTTCTTTGGAGAATGTTTTTACTACCTTCAACGTGTGTAAGTTTTCAGCCCCTTTTTTGGTTCCACAATACAAAGCTAGTAGGCCAAGAAGTACGTAAATTTTCTGAGGAATATTGTGTTAACTACTCATTTTGAGCAAGCCGATCAGTTTTAGTTCATGATACCTAATTCCTAATCAATATTTCTTATTCACTTAGTAGAACATACCAAGCGCTTGCATTTCATCCAAAATTTACCTCCGTGCTCTTTGTTATGTGGTTTGCTTCACACCAGTGTCAAGTATACTTTTGAAGACAAGATTAGTTTCATTACAGCAGTGTCATTTATTGGGAACTTTTCCGCACCTTCCTACTGTTAACTCTAACACAAATTGGCAGATAAGTGAGCCCTACAGACTGCGGCAGACCACGTTGCACGATCAGTTGGTGCATCAAAACGTAGAATACTTGCTTGAGCAATAATGAACGCACCGTCGCTTGATAGGACAGGAAAGCTCGAAAGGCGAGAGAAACCCATTGAAAACGATCGATGCGTCTGTGTGGGAATTTTCCGCAAGCGCAAAGAACACGTGTATAGTTAGGAGTTTACACTAAGCCACAGGAATACGGTGAGTTCTTGAGACAGCGCCATAAGAGTAGACCGAGCTTACGGAAATTACCATATACCGACTTATTCAAACATTGCTTTAAGAGGTTGCCTGCTCATGGCTTCTTGATCAAGCCGCTGAAAAAATCAAGCACCTATGTTAAGAATTTGTTCCCAGTGTAACGCACGCACACATACACCAACAGTCATAGGTCTGTTCCCAAAGAAAGAACATTCCTTGAACCTTGCCTTCGAATACTTGTATTGTATATAACGGCTTGTCTTAACTGACCTGTGCTTACTCAGTCAGACGAACGAATTTAGTCTAATTTTTACCCACATGAACATATGAAATTGGACCGTGGTCGTAAGCTGTTGTAAAGCAGATAACTATCTCATGCGCATGTTTAAGTGAAGCTATATTTAAACTAACTCGTTTATTTATTCTGGGAATTAGTGCATCCGCAATTTCACGACCTTCAAAACATGCTGTAATTATTGCTGCAGAAAATTCGAGTTTTCAAAATTCTCAGAAAAGCTCATGTCCAACGGACGAAAAATCGCAACAAACATTGCACAAGCTTAAACCTGTGGACTTACGCTCCGCAGTTCCCTCTCGAATACTTAAAATTTCGATCCATGTGTGACTACTGAAGTGGAAATCCGTCGTGATACAGTAAAGCCAAGACAGTGAAGCTTATTTGTTTGTTTGCTCGATTGTTCCTCACAACCTCTCCTTAAAATAGACTATCTTCTGTCAAAAATAAGGGAGCATAATTGTTTTACGAAGTGGTGGTACCCGTCCGTAGGTGAACGTTGCTGATTTTTCTCAGGCACTATAATCAGGACAGCATCCTCTAACATCATAGTCATAAAGCAAGAAGACCCGCTCACACAGTTAACTGAAAAATTTCCGGTCTCCCTAGCAATATGACGATATATGTTAGTAATTTAATTCCTAATAGTTGCCATTCTTATATACCGTTGATTTCAGGTGGCTGCGTCTAACGAATTCCGAATAAGCTAGTTACGAAAATCGTGTCAGCCATTCACATTCATATAGTCAGATACCTACGAACAACAGGAGCATAATACGGCATTACGCCATCCTTTGTAGCTAGATCGTATTAACGATCTGCACCCTCTCTAAACATTGGAGCATGCGGTTTCGAAGCAATTCTTTGCAGGCCCATGCCAGACTGCGGAGACACATGCGAAAACAGTGTCATTCGTCGTTGCTTGGCAGAGAAGTGGTCCGACAATTCTCCTAATTATCCCAGTCCAAAGCATCAACTTAAAATTTTGTTGGATCCATAAAGCCTGAAGCTGCATCCAGCCCATAGATAAGCACTGGTTACATAACTCTGAAAGTGAAATGTGGCCTCATGCGTGAAAAACAGCATTAAGCTTTTCAAAATATATAAACCAAGTTTAAAAGTTGTGCCTGATGGCTGAATCGCACAGGTGTACCTCAGGGACCCGTAGCCTTCCAAACCGTCCAACCAGATACTCCTGTCAATCACCCAGTAGGTCGTTTAATGAACTTTCACAGATGAACCCGTTTGACTCCTGCGCGCAGTCCCGGTTAGAAAAAGATAATACGGACCCCTCCACCTGTTAAGAAGATGGTAACAAGCTGAAAATGACCGCATTCAATGAGTCAGTACAACTAAATTCATGCAACTTGTGTTCACTACTGATTTACTTACAATGCAGGCCCAAATCGGCTTTTCGTCATGGTTATAAGTCACATGACGTGGGACGTGGTTGTTTGTATGATTTTGGCGTGAGTAAAACTGTGATCACATAGCTGGGTGAAGCTAAGATTTGTTGGGGTAGCCGGTGTGAGTCGGTTTAAGTGCTGGATACCGGACAGTAAATTAAACCCGGTTTAGCAGCTTATGCAGTGGAAGCAATGTTTGCAGAGTTCCACTGACGACAGAAGTCTAGAACATCGATATAACAAATACCATTGTGATGGAACTGTACAGCAGAGTTACGGAGCGAATAAAGTAACCCACTAAGCTTCGTTTGACGTGATCTGATAACATTTGAATGACTAAGTAACGGAGACTATCTTAAAAAAGCTGAATTTGTTCTCTTTTAGTTAAGCAAACAGGTGACTAATACATGTTTGTTGCCTGACTACGTGGTTCTATCACTGGACACAGCAACCGCTGCTGTGCGCACGGTAACCGTATGTACGAGCGCTCGGACCTGGGGAAGCGCACCTAGGACAATACACATGACGCCTGGGTTTACAACACTAGATCCTGCTGTCGAACAATCAGTCGTCCAGCTGTAACACACGTCTGGTGCCTGACTGCCACGTCACCGGAAGAAAGCACGAGGGGTGGGATAGCTAAGCCTAGACAAGGGTAGTCGAGAGGCAGAGGTCGGGTTCGGGAACCACTACCTTCGGATCAGTAAATTCGTCCTCTAACTACTTCAGCCATGTCACCCGTGCTCTCGAACGCATTCCTTGAGTTTGCTCACAGTCAGCCGAATTCTCAGGTTACCTGCTGATCTAGACTGAATAAGGCAGTATCTTCTCATCTTTAAAAAGAAGCTCCGAAAAGCCCGCAGTGCCAACCCTGACGGGAAGTAATGTTCTCAAAAAAGAAGGAAATCATGGATCCAATTGCTGGTCGATCGCTATCCAAGGAGCCCTTCAGCACCTGGTAACTTGGCAAGAAATCTGTGATTAGGGACTATATTGCCGCCTCCTGCCTGGTTGCCAGCTATTCACAAGGTAGGGCAGCTAGTCCTGGCAGACGGTATAATGTTAGATTACTGATAGGAAAGTCGTCGAATCTCTCTACAGATTGGCTAGCTATGCATTGTTGACCGTTAGCAAAAAGGATGAAAGTCCTTCACGGTTTGTCTGAGTAATCTTTGATCGCAGAATGAAATCTGGAATAAAAACTGGCACTCATAAATTTCCCGAAATCCAAGGGATTACGAATCCAGCAACCATCGGTTGTGCATAACTACCCACCTTTATTGCTTAAATTGTCTTGTGCAGCTACAAAAATATAATCTGCTGGATACATTTTATTGATGCAGGAAGAACAGTTTACCAACTTTTCATTTATTTAGTGTGATCAAACATGAACGTCACAGACAAAGTGAATTGGCTCAATAACTATACGCATAAAAACAGTGACTTCCTGTTGGTTGGGTCTGTGACATTTCATGTCATAATTTGCCTCAGTCCTGATTCATCCGGCCTCATCTAATTTCATCGTGACACAGCAAAGAACCGATTTTACTGCGTTCTCGATCGTGAGTTTACACTAGATTTCAAGAGCAGGTCTTTTCTGTTCACGTCTGCAGTGTCTAAGATTTGCGATGTGCAGGGCTCCAAATACACAGGTGAAAGTAGTGCGCCCAAAATACGATTCAAATGGTTTCCTCACACCATGCCTGGCGTGAGGGCATGCAAGCCCCTGAGTTGGAGTGTGAATCCTGGTTCAATGAAGAGAATGCCACAAAAAGTGCAGAATTATTCGACTAATTATAGCATGGACGACGATCTTCTGGCCATGAAAATATTTTACGAAGTAAAAGCGCAACTTATCGTTCAAGCTTTAAAGTGAGGGTATCCGTCTACTGGATACAGCAACACAGTTTCCACAGATTAGCTAAACATATAAACTTCGGTCAAGCTCGTCAGTATCAACGACTAAAAACTGCCTTATGTGTCCCAAAGACCGTTAGTTACGATGGAAAACTTTAGCAGCGTTCCCCAGTTTGCGAAGATGCCTTGTCCCGGGGGACTGTTTGGAGTTTAGTGCAGTTGACGTTTTCAACCGTGCGCATTTTCTTTGTGCCCAGGTCAGTTTTCGACAATAGCTTATCCACCTTTAATCTGTATATCATTCACTGCCAGGTCTGCTCGAATCACTTTACTCAGACTCTGAATCTCTATTGGTGTTGCATAACACCGGGTATTCCCAACAATCGTTTTTGACAAGGCCTCGGCTGGTGAATACAGTTACTAATGGAATAGGCAGTTAAAATAGCTGTGCACAAAAGCGGTCTCGGATGTATTTAAGTCGCTAAACTGAAGTTAATTGAAAGCCTTGGTTGGTCGGGCAGGGCAGGGTCAACGCTTTCACGTGACGTTTTCTTGATGGCAAACTTGTTTGGGGTAGCCTATCACGTCTCTTGTAGGGAGTTCATTTTTGTAAAGGCCTCGGAACAAATTGATGACACTCGATACATCACGTTGGACGGTCCAGCCGGATTGAGTCCTGTCGATCAGGTGAACTACAGTCACCCTAGTCGTGTCGTCGTGTTTCCTTTGTCCTGTTACACTGGGGGCGTGCACTCAGCTATTCCTTAAGATAGGTATCGAGTCATCCAGTTGACGTAGCTTGAGGCACACTCACAAACAAACGAATATATTACCACGGGAGAGTCGTGGATGGGTACCTCATCCTTGGTGTTTGTTCTAAGCAAACGACCACTAATGACGTGGATCCTCAATTAAGCAGCATTGAAAGCTCTTCTGATTGGAATCATTAATCTGCGCTTGATTGTTTCGAAGTACTGTCGCTTCTGAACGGTCGCATAATGTAGATGAGTATTTCCAGGAGCGAGAGGATTCTATCTTCAGCTGTGAAAGGCTTATTTATGCACTTTATCATAAACATTTCTAAAAATCCGTTTTACATAAGAGGTATTGATATATACCTCAGTTCTGCCTCTATCGTTTCATCTATGTATGTCTCACAAAGTCTATTTGCTGTGGAAATGTGTGTACTGACCAGACCACGTTGATTTCTAGTTTGCTCGTTGCTGAAGCGTCCCTCGTCGTCTCCGGGCCATAGCAGTATTGGAAAACTGACTTCCAGGATAAGGTGAATTGCCCAGTACGCCGAATTAAAAGTGTTCTACCGCATGTTGGCCAGGGGACATAAAGCCGTCGCAGATATCACTAACAGACAAACTTCATCAGGGTTGATCTTCATTCCTCACCAACTCAACCTTTCAAAAGCAACACGCAGAGCGTGAGTTTGTGGAACCTACTGCATAGACAGTGAGGAAACGGCATTATGTGATGCCGAAAGGAATAGTTGCTCACACCAATGCCACGCCACACTCACACTCACTCCGGCGACCAGTCGCAGTCCTCCGCTTTGTATAGGTTAGTGTACTGTGAAGCTTGGGGTTGCGCAGGACGTCACTTTTTGTGCAATAACGCACACTTTTCTCGCGGACTGTTTGCTCCAATAGAAACTACACTATTCAAGAACATGGTCGTAGATTAGAATCTTCGCTACGCCTAAAATTTTACCGCCTTGAGTTTTTTTCAGTTTTTGTTATTATTGACTCTGTTACGACCGCCGTTCTCCGAGGTTTTGCTTACGGTAGCAGAGGAATAAGGCTTGATTGCGATCAACTTGAACTCAGTCTTGAGGAGTTCAAAACACCACCAGTTTATTCCCTCGTGAAACGGCTCTCTTTAGTTATCATCCTATCTTTCTAGCTGACTTTTTAGGCTATCTGCAGCGTGGCTTATAAAGTAGCAAAATTGTCTTAGAAGAGACGACAAAAGCATAAAACAGTGATAGCGTACTAATCTTGTGTTAACCTTCATTCGCCTTGACCTGTTATTGTAATTTAGGTATGTTTGCACGAATCTGATATCCTTGGAACAGCATAAGTAGAGTTGAAAATGTCGTACGAAAGCTGAGAAAATCAGTTGCTCACGAACAGTACTCTGCTCGAATGTTTCCCTCTGAGTTCATATGCACGATGAAATTGCAAGAAATTGAAACTTACTGGAGTCTTTTGTAATCAGTGGCAAACGGACATTATTTCGCATAATATGCGGTGCACATACCACCGAGATAATTGTGCTGCCCGTTATGCGGAAGAATATCTCTGTTATTGACTGTGAAGTACTCCAATGTGTCTTCGGCAATTTCGTCACGCATATGAACTCCAGATCAGACAACAGATCAGACTGTCGTTTAAGTCAGAGATGGAATCTCTTAACTTCGTGGAATATGTTTAACTGGCTGGCCCTGAGCAGCGTGCAACTGGTGTACATCACTGATGAAAAATGAGTGTCCGGTCAAGTGTCAACGCTCCGCATGTGATAGAGAAGCAATTTGTAGCGCTTGTTTACTGGTGTCTAGTATTCAGAGAACGTCCAGAAAAGCTCAAAAAGACGTTTCAGCATGTTCACTTTTCAAAAAGGCTGTGCAAGGGTGAATTTTACTTTCGTGTTTAATAGCGTGTAGCCGCTGAGTTCTGTTGGCAATCGCTCCGTATTGCTTATTTCAAAGATAAATAAAACCACATTAACGTTTTTTGCAGCAAAACCTTGGGGCAGCCTGCATACTGCATATCGTTCGACGGAGAAGCAACTACAAAGACGATCTCCCCCCGAGTCTCCAGCTCAAATACCTTCATCATTCATATGAGCCCAATGTGTAGTTTGTTGACAATGTCGTTGGCGGAGGTTCAGCATAAACTAGACATTCTCGCTGACCAAAGTATAGCACAACGGTCTGCATGCTTGTATGTTTGCAACCAAAATTCCTTCGTGGTCCGCAAAAGTCAGTAAAGTTTGTCTTTCTGTTGGTGAGTAATCTATAGTACCATACTAAGTATCGAGCACTGCTGAATAAATAATCCAATTACCAAAACATGGTGCTAGTGTCAGTCAGGGCAAGAATTCTTTAATGCAAATTTGAAAAACATTACCAATTTTTCTTTCGGGAATAGAGGAGATCAAGGAAAGTCTAACGATATCGGGTTTCCATAGGCTAAGGCTTCCAGCCGCCAGGTGAACTTCTGTAGCACTATCAAGCCCAAAACATGGGTCAACAATGTACCATTTGATACTGTAAGCAACCGGCTACAGGATATTTCGCTTCGCGAAATGATATGGGCTAACACTTTTGAATCATCAATGCCTTCGGATTTTGCTGCGGCGCAAAATTACCTCAGTGGCTGTGGTTTTTATCAAGATGACTGACGCACATCATGTAAACTTGGTGGCTCGAGCATGAATAAACTTAGGCAGTTCAAAGTCGATCTTGGAGACGGTTCTGTCGTCATGTTTTAAGGAAACAAAGAAAATATTATACAGCTAACGGGCCTTGTCATGGTGATTCTGTTTCCATTCGCTTACTGACACGTTCAGAAAGGAGGTTTGATTAGCCGTAGCTAACGATGCAAGACTAGAAATCCCCCACATGGATTTACTCCAAATTTACTGTCATCATGATCAGTGAGCTGTGAAGTCAGGTTTATAGCTCCCGAAATTTGCAATTCAACTTTGTTTTCGCGAGTAGCACGCTGTGCACAAGTGTCCCTAACCATCCTCAGCTAATCTTTGATTCCCACTGTCTCGGGCAAACAGGTACTATTTTTCAGTGCACACTGCTGTTGTCCTGCAGCTGCACATATCCTCCCTGTCTGTGGATACCCTAACTTTACGCTTATTGAAAAACACATATGTAAGCAACAAGACTAGAATTGTTGCAACCGGTCAGCATGCGGACCCAACCTCTACCATGCACCATGACTACATTCTGTGGTGAACCTAAATTCATGGATGCTGATTGATTGAACACCCAAAGCTGAAGCCAGGGGTACTAAACTCTGTTTTGTCCAAATTCTTGCGTTATTTTTTATCAGGACTTTATATTTTGGACAACAAAACTAACAAACTAACTGGAAAATTTAAGCACACAATTTAACGTATGAGTCACCCGTAACCAAGGCTATCATAAACACTTCATTATTAGTAGCTGTCTCAGAAGAGCTTTAAGCCCTCTAGAAGACATACGAAATCCCTGCTGTTATTTTTCTCATGATACTGTCAGTTTCATGCTAAAACTTCCTACGTTAAAATGACATTATTTGGTCTTGCACCAATGCTAGGTCGTTTTGTTTCTATCGCTATTGTTGCTTTTTTAAACGAAAACTGGTGTGGTTAGTTAGCCGAAAATTTACGCTGAAGCCGTTGTAATCTCTGGGACAATTTGTGACAGTAGATGGTGGTTCCTTGATTTTTACTGTCTTGGTATTTAGCAGCTGGACTCCGAAACTGCTGGCGAATAAATCTACCACTTTGAAATCGTGACACTAAAGATAATCGAGCTGACTGCAACTTGGTGGTTGTATTGTGTAGTTACCTTTGGTCTATTGCTCTGTCAGTTTACTTTTCCTAAATGAACGATGTACGTGACAAACACAGAGAACGTCCGAGACGGGCACGGTGACTTAATCCCATCTAACTTGATAAAAAAGCAACATCTAGAGCCCATGAGTAATCAGACCATGGCGGGGCAATCTTTGGTATTCTATTCAACATCTATAGATGATCTAGCTTGCAAGGTTACAAAACAAGACAGAAGTTACACGAAATGTATGAGGTGTTCAGTTGTGTTCACGTGAAAGAATAATGGATAAAACATGCTGACTAAAAGACAATCCGATTCCTCGAAGTATCCCTTATTTTAACAAAGTATGCCAATGATGTTTCTTCATAACTGGACTCCTTGGCATTTTCTACAATCTGTGGAATACAACTTACGCTTATTGAAAAACACATATGTAAGCAACAAGACTAGAATTGTTGCAACCGGTCAGCATGCGGACCCAACCTCTACCATGCACCATGACTACATTCTGTGGTGAACCTAAATTCATGGATGCTGATTGATTGAGCACCCAAAGCTGAAGCCAGGGGTACTAAACTCTGTTTTGTCCAAATTCTTGCGTTATTTTTTATCAGGACTTTATATTTTGGACAACAAAACTAACAAACTAACTGGAAAATTTAAGCACACAATTTAACGTATGAGTCACCCGTAACCAAGGCTATCATAAACACTTCATTATTAGTAGCTGTCTCAGAAGAGCTTTAAGCCCTCTAGAAGACATACGAAATCCCTGCTGTTATTTTTCTCATGATACTGTCAGTTTCATGCTAAAACTTCCTACGTTAAAATGACATTATTTGGTCTTGCACCAATGCTAGGTCGTTTTGTTTCTATCGCTATTGTTGCTTTTTTTAAACGAAAACTGGTGTGGTTAGTTAGCCGAAAATTTACGCTGAAGCCGTTGTAATCTCCGGGACAATTTGTGACAGTAGATGGTGGTTCCTTGATTTTTACTGTCTTGGTATTTAGCAGTTGGACTCCGAAACTGCTGGCGAATAAATCTACCACTTTGAAATCGTGACACTAAAGATAATCGAGCTGACTGCAACTTGGTGGTTGTATTGTGTAGTTACCTTTGGTCTATTGCTCTGTCAGTTTACTTTTCCTAAATGAACGATGTACGTGACAAACACAGAGAACGTCCGAGACGGGCACGGTGACTTAATCCCATCTAACTTGATAAAAAAGCAACATCTAGAGCCCATGAGTAATCAGACCATGGCGGGGCAATCTTTGGTATTCTATTCAACATCTATAGATGATCTAGCTTGCAAGGTTACAAAACAAGACAGAAGTTACACGAAATGTATGAGGTGTTCAGTTGTGTTCACGTGAAAGAATAATGGATAAAACATGCTGACTAAAAGACAATCCGATTCCTCGAAGTATCCCTTATTTTAACAAAGTATGCCAATGATGTTTCTTCATAACTGGACTCCTTGGCATTTTCTACAATCTGTGGAATACAGCACGATGAAACATCCCTGACCATGGTTCATTTTCGCTGCTCTAAAAGTTTGACTCACTGTCCCAAATGAAACAAACTGAACACACATATTTTCTTCACTAATGCAAATTAGAAATGCCATACAAATATATTGTAACTGGCGATACCTAACACAAATCCATGTATCACTAAGCTTTTTTGTTGAATGCAGTTGAAATTGTATTTATTCACGTAACAACCACTTCTCATCGTCATTATGGAAGAGCCACTGCAATACAGAACCACGATAGTGAAGTATTATCCATATCCGCCGTCAGAGTCAGTTGACGAAATGTGCCCGAGAAGCATCCGATGTCAGTCTCGGGGCGGAATTTCTAAGTGCTCGGATTATACCTCCTAAAGCTTCGGTTGGTTAGCTACATATCCAAGAATGAGTTCCTGGACTAGCGTTTCAACGAACAACGAACCATGTAGAACAGTATATGTTGAAAAATAGCACAAACTTACCTGTCTGTCATTTACTCCTCTCAAGTATGTTTTTTTCTAAATATTCTCTAACGTCAGTAAACAAACAGTCATATTACTCAAATACTTGCGAATAATCAACAAATGCTGGCAAAAAAAACAAACAAAAACCAGTGTAAAAGCTCAACTCTTACACACTTCAATTATTATATTTCACTCAAAAAAGGGGCACTTTGCTCTACATTTCGAAATGTAAGTAAAATTTGCCTCAAATTCGCCATTGAGGCTTTTACGATGAGTTGCGAAGTAAGGTTTTCGCTGTTCACTGTTTTTTTCTGTATCCTTTTTGAGGCACTATTGTGTGTACGTGTAGGACAAGTGTTACATTTCTCAATAGAAAAGGGCTAACTAGGTTTATGTTCAAACGTCTGTAGTTGTGTGTGCACAGCATGACCACACTTGAAACAGCAAACTGCACCTTACTAGCAAACTTCTCACCTGTCCATCAAAAGAAACCAGGCAGACCAACAAAACAGAATGCAGACAAAATATTACAAGAAAATTCGATAAAGTTGCAGTCTATTTACTTACAAGCCTTCAGAACGACCGCCTGCAAAAGTTGATTATTGGCGTTTTTCTTTTGATTTTTCTCCCAGGGACTCTAGCCTCATTCTCAGAAACTGACACATTGCTTACTTGTTCGACGCACCTATTGGCAATACTGGTGGGGTAAACCGCAGTAAATGATAGAGGAAGCAGCTTTGTGAGTTGGTAATTGCTGGCAATCTGCCGAAATTCACGAAAGGAGTAACAACAAGAAGCTGACGCGAATTGTTGCTTCTGGCAAATCTAGCCGCTTGATGGGTTCATTATATACATCACTAATATGTAAAGTCAATCAGATAAATACATTACTTTCTGAGAAGCCCCTCAGAGAGAAATCTGCAACATGACCATTTTTGCTGTATTGAGCTCTTCCAACATAAGCTCTTTTCCAGGAGACGGCTCACTCCGTACTCATTCGGGAAAGTTTCTCGTTCTCAAAATTTTTGACGCATCCCTTGAAAAAGAACATCACAATGGTATTGCTGGTGGTTCAAGTGTGCTATTTTTTAGCGTCCGTTTATGCTGACAGTGTTGCTCCAACATGGCACGACACCAGCGAGCCCTTCTTTGCACACGTCGATTTGGTCAAATTGATGGTCTACAGCAACACCGTTTTCAACTGCTTCACTCATTTTCTACAGACAGTTAAAATAAAAGAACCAGAAAGTAGAACGGAGCGACGCCACTAAATCTTGTATACATCAGGCTTCCACAAACTGCATTTTCCTCATATATCCAGTTGACGGCACAATCCTAATTCTAATGTGGCGAGACCACACTCTGTTATTCATCCAGTCAATGTAATAGACTGTGACCACTTCGGTGTACGCGCAGACCATTGAATCACACTGGTAGTTATACGAGTATCCTGTTTCGTAATACTCCTAGTTCTTGCACTTTTTTGTGCATTTCGCCGTGTGAACACCCATCGAAAAGCCCTTGTCCCCTCAAACACCTATCGGGTCGTCGGGGCGGAAACCTACTCTCTTCAGATTCTGCAAACTAGTCAAGCTCCTGAGTAATGTCCAAAACTTTAAAATCATCGAACGCAGCAGAATGTAATCCTGTTTTATATGCAGTAGATAGAAAAACCAGGTCAAATACTTTTTGAAAACGTCGGCACAGTGTGAGAATAGCAAACAGAACGAAACTAAACCGCCAATGTGATAATCTTACCCTTTCATACGCGGGCCGCTTTCTAGGGACACTATTTGTTATAGAATGAGTACCAGAACTGGTAATCCCCGATATAAGAGGATCTGAATCGACAGCACTCTTCTTTCCCTAATTATCAGCAAACTTTTACTATGCTTGACAGCTGAGCAGCGACATCACGCGTTTGGACGTTTCAGGTTTAACTTGCAAAATGGGTACTGTTCAGTTTTCATGACCGGTATCCATGTCTGTGGCAATAATTCCACTCGGTATATACCGATCCTTTACAACCACCACACAACTGGTCACAATTCCTTTGTCATTGGGGCACAACTGATAGGTTTTGATGTGCTGTCAAGACAGAATAAGGCTCATTGGAAGCAGTTCTTGCAACTGTAAAGCCCCAGTCATTGTTGGGCTTACTCAATCAAGTCTGAACACAGGGCTTCTCAAAAGCTGGTTTCTCTGCGCTAAGCAAGTAGGTTAAACATGGCGACATTTGGTACATTGTTTAATCTGCAAGCATGCAGCCGACCGTGTTTTCACAAAGTCACTGAGATATAATCCAGCCAGAAAGAGTGACCCCCGATAAAACCTGGTATATCTACCTATGTAACTTTGTCCGTGGTTGCTCACAGGCAGGTGTCCGTGGGACGAGGACATGTGCACCGATCTCAACTGGATTCCTGGATTATAAGTCAAAGAACGAAGGTTCACGCGATCAACTGAAACCGAACTTTTCCACAACGGAGAAAATGCTAACAAACATGGGATGATGAGCCTTGGGATGATGGTTTCGTGTGGATACCGACAGGCGAAGGAAAGATGACGTAAACAATATCACTGGCGCCGGAATTTGGGGGCACCGCTATGACCACTGACAATACAATTCGACTGTAGTACGGTTTTTGTAGAACATTTTATGGCCGAATGGTTTTTATTATTTTGCATTTCACTATGCTTATATCTTCCCCGTTCATTCCGGCTAGGCAACGTCCTGCAGGCTGCCTTGGTGTTTTCTGAAATCCAAACTTCGAATTTTAATGAGTTGTTTGTGTTCATACAACTTTATCTAACATATTGCTTCGTTTCCATGAGTCAGTTTTCTAATCGGCACGAACGGGTGTTGATGCTCTCAGCCGGTGGACTGTCCTGCCTGGTAGATCCATTTATTTCCTAGACGACAACAATCCTGATAAACTACAACTGTTGATAAGCTACAAATTCTGGTTCGTTTATATATCTGCTACTGACCGCAATTCATTTGAACAAAGCATGTAGACGCTGAGAAGAGTATGTGTATTCAGAAAAGTGAACTTACCAACCCGAAGTTCGGTGATTACTTGTAAACGGGAAAACGGCCATTGGCAGGCGCGCACCCAAGCTAGCTAGCGTCGCACAGGAACCACTGGAATTACAGTATTCCAATTCAATCAATTCCGCAAGAGGTTAGAGCAATAAAGTACAGTGACTCTTCAAAAAGGTATCCAGAACTCAAACGTGCTAGAAGAGGTGAACAATCAGTCAATGTGAGTGCTCCAACTGATTGCAGTGGGGCAAAAACATTCAAACAGCATGTGGAAATTGTTTCACTGTTCAGTACAGAACACTGGTACTTTGGCAGCTGTCAGTGGTAGGCGTTTTATTTCTCGTGTGCTGTACAACGCGGAACGCAAAACTGTCTAGCGTTGCTCTGTGTAAAATTTGTAGAAAAAATAACATTTTCTGGTGTGTGGATCCAGAACGTACCGAAAATCAGGAGTCCCTGTCCGTTTCTTACTTACTACTTACTTACTTACTACTACTACTACTTACTTACTTACTTACTACCAGTTTCAGCGTGGCTTTAGAATGCAGTCATTTAAGCAAGCACAAGTAGTATTCCTATACATATGGTCGCCGACCAAATCACTCGGAACTCAACAGGACGATCCATTTTGTGTTGTTCTAGAATGGAGTTCACATATGACAGGCAATTATTCCAGAAGAACAAGTAAAGCACTGGATATCCTGGATCATGAATAGCCAGAATGCATGCTCGGGAGTTGTGAATCTCGCCTGACTGATCTACGGATATTTTTCGGGTTAATGATAGTTGCTCAAGCGGAGGAAATGGTAAACCGTATTGAGCTATCTGATGCCACGCTGTAATAAAGACTACTCTGCCTCTTTTAGCTGCAGACAAACAGTTGGCCCAACCTTAGAATCTGCAGTAACGTTGGATACAAAAATATCGCTAGCTGGTATCTTGAAAGAACAGTAGTCGGTCGTTTTGAACAACGCGACAGCATGGCCAAATTAAGATATACTTTTAACATGTGAATCAAAATCGCATATCAATGGGGTGAAACCTAGCGCTGCAGTCTGTGTAGGCGGGGATGTCTCGCCTGATAAAAATCGATTATAAAGATTGATCATCGGCAGACAGCATCAGTTGGCAAACGCGTATAATTTTCCACAGGGATTTCGACAGAAGAGTTGAAAGTTAATTTTCTCCTCTAATTGACCATATTTCACCCTGCCACTACCAACACGTTGTCTATCCGGAAGCTCACTTATCATGCCGGTATCCATGGCAGTTTGCAACGCAGCAACAAAAGCGCTCAGTCACAATGCGAGACCATAACACAGTTAGAATATTTGGAGTTTGTGTGCGCATAATGCCGTCGGAGGCTCTTTAACACTGAGAATGGTACAATGATTCACTTGACGTAAACCTACAAGGTCAACTCTCCTGATGAATGGCTTTTGGTTCTCATGGACCGAACCGACGATCAGCACTGGCACTCATGAAGTCAAAGGTCTTGATATGGGATATCATAAGCTTCCAGTTTTGAAAAGTACGTATGTCTAGGATTTTACCCCAAGCAAATGTATGCAACAGTTTTTCCCGGTAACTATTGCAATAAACATGCCGTCTAAAACCATGACAAACCATCATCAGAAAAGTATGGCAGCCATTAGTTCATGTGGTTCAACTGAGATATGCTTAACTATAAGATGCGACCAATATTATCGTAGGGACCTAAGTGTGCATCGATGGTCAATAGTCGCTTTGATGGTCCCTCGATCACTATCTCTAACAGCACACCAGAAACACAAATTTCAGATATATTCTCCGCTCAGCTTTTTCAACTAACCCTCTGGAACAAGTACTGAGGTCGATATAGTTTTGGCACCTTGTTAAATAGGATATAAAGCTCAGCGCCATATACAAAACGGTGTTTATGATAACTAAGGTGAGAACCGCATGTCATGAACATGTCACCGGACCTATAAGAGCCAGTTCTGTAGTGACTGTCATGGCAAAGGCAGATGATTGCTTTAAATGAAACAGTGAGTGTATAACAGCCGTGTTCAAACATATTTAAAATTTAAAGGTACTCTTCCAGATGTAATACACTCCTCATAAGGTTGCTGAAAGTCCTTCGACAGCCCTTCTTGGAGTTCACCAGAGTTTCCCTCAAACTCATCTTTCAACTGAACCCGAACTGGACAGCCTTTGACAAATACATTTATTTGCACACTAATTTGGTTTTTAAAAGAGAAGGAATTCAGCTAAAATGCTCGTTTTTACTGGTCCAATCGGACTCAAAAGGTACCGAAGTCTTCGCAGTAGATTCGGATGTTACACGTGCCTAGTGCCTATTGTGTAGGGTTCATTCTCATGTGTGTAAATGCTCGTTTTTACTGGTCCAATCGGACTCAAAAGGTACCGAAGTCTTCGCAGTAGATTCGGATGTTACACGTGCCTAGTGCCTATTGTGTAGGGTTCATTCTCATGTGTGCTTAACGCGTATTTTCCATGTCGAATCAGAGACTACGGCTGCATCCCAGTAATCAACGCACGTTCGCGGTATCTCATAACTCGAACTGGTTGTTGAAACAGGTTGCTTTACCTCTTTAAATTTAGCCAAACAATTTTTTTTCTTATTTCCACGTTCGCGGTATCTCATAATTCGAACTGGTTGTTGAAACAGGTTGCTTTACCTCTTTAAATTTAGCCAAACAATTTTTTTTCTTATTTCCTAAGTTCCCAATGGCTTTGGCAGGAATTTTTATCTGCACTCACAAAATAGAGTAGTCAGTGTTAGCAAGCATCAGGTGGGCGCACTGGGTTCATTATGTTGGGGAATGAAAAAGCAGCATACTCCTTTGCTGGGCAGTGTTCACCATCAGATTGTAACTTTGTTTCAATATCATCCAAAACCCGCATTCATGTGTGAGCTGTTATAGTGCCATTATGGACTCAATTCCATGCTAAAATAAATACCTGGTTAAGATCCTAACATAGCCCAATAATTATTCAATAGATTGAAAAATGGCCAAAGACAAAATTTAGCCCCAGTTCTTCCTTCGCATTTCTGACTATCTGGCATGATTCGGATCATAGCAGCTGGTTATCTTAAACATTTATGTATCACCTGCTCGTATAAACTAAAGACGTGTGACACGCTAGTTAGAACAGAACTGGTTCTAACAGACCGATCGGAAATATCGTCATTTAGATGCCACACAACAAGGGCAGAAAAAAACGGGAAACTGCAACATTAGAAAATTAGTGCAAAAACAGCCTGATGTCCTGAAGATCACGCCGGAATAGAACGCCACCTCGTCTATGAAAAACCAAGTGCGCGACAACGGACAAATCTTAGCTTAGCACTCCGAGCAGGAGGCGATTGTGTGCTTGCCACAACGACCAGTCAGTGTCAAGGGCGGCGGAATAGCTAGCCAATAGCAAGTAAACTCACGTGAATTCTAGCCCGTTGGGCAAGAATATCTCATAGCATTCATGTTGATTCTAAGCGATTGAAGTTTACTCTGCTACATTACTGCCTATGACCCGCGAAAGTTTCGGCAAGAATGGATTGGAACACAACACAAAGTTTTCTTTCAATATATGTCGGTTTTTTTCATTCCTATTAGGTGCTCCGGCTATTGCCTATATTATTTTGAAAGCATCAGCTGAAGATAAGTATGAAGTCGTTCAAGTTTAGTTCGACTGCAGGTACACTTCTTATTTGTCAGCGTTCACTCATAGTCCACTTTGGATACCACTCCTGGAAAGATTAGCGACGCGCGTGACGCGAGATACTGACAGGGATCATGGGAACATTTTAATCTGAGACGGAAGTTCGTTCTAGAATAGTAAATATGCTTAAATGACTTTAATATGATCGTGAAATATATTGCCCCCTTCTTGACCAGCGGATATCGATTTTAGTTTCCGACATCGCGTGTTTGGAGATGCGGCTGAAGGTGGTCTAAAAAGCGAGATCGAAAGAGGCAGGTAACTACAAATTGTGTTGGCGATTTCTATTCGGCTCTCTCAGTAGCTCAGGTAGTCAACTCTGAAACAACAAAATTCACAAAACAAAGTCAGCCGAAGGACACTGAAGGTTCGGTCAATAATTAGTTATTGAAAGCTTTCTCTAATTTTGCATATTTCCCCACAAGCCGGTACGCTGATGATGGATCTCGAGAATTACACCCAACGAGATATTACAAATCCCTCTCTTTGTGGGACTCTCTCTTTTTTTCGGGGAGTAGTGTGTGTAAAAATTGGGTTGACCATCATTCACTAGCGACATTTTGAGCCTACAATTCTGACGAGGTATTTTGCAGTTTCCTCGAACGACAAGTCTCCAGATTTTCCGCATGATAAAACGGGCACAAGTTGCAGCATGTAGGTTGCTATTCTTTACCCCTCAGTAATCTTTTATGCAAAAAATGGGTTTGCTTTCTGGAAGTTACTTAAACTACATAGAACAATATCTGTAAGTAAAGCTGTTGTGGCTGTAGCTTCTGACTTTAGCCTGCCGTTAATTTTTTATCCGAATCAGCAGCGTTCTAAACTGCTCTTATTTCTGGACACTGCATTTTCTGGGGGGGGGGCGGTCATTATATTTGAAAGTAATTTACTGATTTCGTCTCCGCCAAGTTGGCATTATACTTTGCGCTGCTGGTTGGAATAGCTTTAATGGAGGACCAGAGAGGATCAACCTGTATTGCAACTGGTACATTCGGGGTACATCACGCGGAATCGAGCAATAAAAACCAACCAGTCGTATGAAGGAAATGAGCTCATTTGCAAAACGGAGTAAATATTTATTACATCTGTCTTGAGTGAGTAGTGAACATGCAAAATACTCCGATTCCTGAACGAAGCGAACCGGTTTGAACTAACGGTTACAAAGTAGAGAAATGACGGGTTTTCCCCTAACACCTCTATGCCCCAAAAAGAACTGGAAAGCATGTCATGCCCCACTCGTACGCCCTAGGCCTCGGACCAAAGTGAAACAATGAACAAGTGTTCTGATCCGCGCCGGACAGCTATGATCAGTTAGTCCAGTTTATTTATGGAGAGTGGGTTTTCTAATGAGGCGATCTGGTACAAACTACGCACTTGTACAGATAAATTTTTGCAAAGTTGTCCGTGCAGAACTTATTTAAATATGGCAGTTCAGGGGCGACTCTCATGACTGAAACGACCAACGTGACTCTGCCACGGAAGAAACCAAGAAATGTACCTGAGTAGCTGTGCTTTGTAGCTTGTTCTTGTTTACACAAAGCTTTTTATCCTTCATTCGGCTTAAGAACATACGGATCTGGTAGTCTAGCCCAAAACTCGAGTTATCAGGAGACCTACGGCATATTGTACTGCATTAGTCATCACCCAGATTACATCAGCGTCAGAAGTCGTCCTGCTAGTAAAATGATGGGTCCTCTGACATCTCTGACAACATCTTGCACTGCAAAGAATAAACTATCACGATTAGCATAACTCTGTCCCAGTACCATGGTTTAGAAAACTTCCAGTCTGTGGAAAATAAAGAATTTCTGTGGCGAGATGGAAATGCACGAATAACCTTCATAAAGTTACACGACAAAAAGAACAAAGTTCACTTGACGTAATGCGGTGATTATTGTTCAAAATTGTTTCAAAATTAAGTTACAAAGAACCATTTTTCCGGTAAAAGTTATCAAGTGTATGGTCGTTTCAAAATTAAAACTGAATAAGAGCCACGCTACAATGTCTACCAATAATGAATCTAGTCAAGTAAAACAACCAATAAGCACCACATAAGCAATTAGAATTTTGTCTTGATTTATGTCCCTTTGTGAGGATGGTACATTCAAGCACGTAATAATTAAACTAACAATGAGACAGTCGCACTGTTGTGTACAGATCTGGACACCGGTAAACTTCACCAATAGGTCACGAATGGTATATGGACGTGCCTTACAAAAAATCGCCCTGCACATGTTTTTTTTAAACTCATTATCCCAAATCCCCATCGATTTCTGACGATCGCTAAATGTACGCACCGACCAATGTGTGCCTAGGCACACTACTTCAAGCTAAGTAAACTGTCTTTCGTTCGACAATCTTTCGAGTTTGTATCCAGGGTCCTAAAGTTTCACGTAAAAATAGTGAAATTCAGTACATTGGTTGACCAGTATGAAATCCATAACAACATAATGCACTCTGGGGTAAATGAGTTTTTGTTTCCAAGTTAGGCAACACAATATGGGCATTGTACCATTCTTGTCCAATCGTTAGATTACTTACTGACTCCATCGAACTAAACGTTTCGGTATACTTTTTCGCCCCAGCTGACATGGTGGTGTTTATTTCGTGGAATCAATGTTGTTGCGGCACACACAGTAATCTTCCTTTCTGGGAGGTTTCAACTTTACATCTTTGAATGTTTGTGCTTTCCGATCTTCAGCTGCGCTTCATAACAGTCTATGATTCGCAAAGTATGTCCCCACATTCGGTCTCTTTCTCTCCCTTGTGACAATACACAAGTGGTAGCATTCAACCTCACAGCACGCGTTAAAGAGGCAAAACCAGCCGAGTTCCCCTGAAAAGTGACAATCCCTTACCATGTGTTTGTGTGCTTTGAAGGGGGACATATCGGCCTTTCTTTCTTTGCGTATCGCAAGGGTGAGATGAAATTCAGAAGCAAAACTGTCGGATATTAATACAGCAGTTGTTTCAGGTGAATGATGCAGCGTCTCTTTTGAAAAAAAGTATAATTCGAAAAAGAATCTCAACCTCTAAAATGGTCTTTAGCTGAGGGAGGAAAACAACAGACGCTGTTTCCACGGTGTAAAAATATTTTGACTGGTCGAAACGCTTTTAAAGCATCGATTCTACGATTTTTTGACAAGCTTCGAAAAAACTTACTCACAAATAATCTCACCACTTGAGAATAACCCAAAAAAAGTTTGGAGAGAATGATTAAAGTATTGTCAACTCTAGTTAACGAGGTAGGTAAAGCACTAAAGTTGTTTTTTGACATCTGTGTGAGAAAAGTAAAGGAGATTTCAACAACAACATAAGTTCTTGCAAAGTAAGACGTTTTTGTTCCAGTGCACATCGTCATGGTTTCATAAAGCACTCTTATAAATTTCTCTGCCTTTTCTTATACGGAATGGGCTGTACCATAATAAATCCGGGCACCCGAACCACCGAAATTATGAGCAGTTGCTCACTTCAAGGGAGCTTGCTCCTATCCGACGGAAAGAGGTGATCCAACCAATGTTTGTATGTTCTGCAAATGCAGTTTGTGATCATTCTACTTTTTGACAGTTCACAGTTAGGGCTTGGTCCCCGACATTTCAGCACCCTACAATTTAACAGTTTAAGTTGGGCAAATTTAACGAAACCAGTCTCCCACCACACTCCGTATCAATAAAATTAGCACATCACCGTTTACATTCCGTGAGCGCTGTAAATACTCGTTCAAAGATTTTGGCCACCGCAGGCTTAGGCAATGGGTACCCGATCCGCGATAATAACTATGTACAGAACCAACGAAAGTCTGCACAAGCTTTTCGTAACAGACGTAATACTGACTGCAAGGTGCAGTGATGATGATCCGCAATGAAGTTTAAACAACCATGCAGTGATTTTTTTTACTTTTCAGCTTAAATTGGTATTACTAATAGAACGAAATTCTCAGTTGAAACTTTGCAGGTATGTCCACAATACTGACAAAATAAAGGTAGACCAGAAGAATGATTTGCACGAAGAGTAAACCTTCCATTTGAGTAGCAGTCACCCAGGGAGCTAGCCAACATGTAACCACATGATAAGGACCTCGTGATTCAAAGATGAATGGCGTTATATTTCACCTAAATGTGAGTTGAACGCACTGTTGATCAACCGCTCGTGGTCGAAAGGTTAGGTGTTAAGACTACCGTACGGGAGGTCAGGTGTTAGAAGCTCCCTGGATTTTCCCGTGATACACACTGCTGAGGATTCCCAATAAGGATCAGACAGTTGTACAGCAATTTTCAATTTTTCGACATACGTTGGCATCAATTTTCGGGACAACATTTGCATTGAAAATGCGTGTTTTACATTGTGGCGTCTACCATTGATTTATCTGGTGTCTCAGCTTAGGTCAGTTTAAGCATAAGTCGCTGCACAATGTACGCCAGTGACCTGGTGAGGATGCAGTTTGTTAAACTCAAATTTGACAGATGTGTATCATACCCCGTTTGTCCAGCAAATCTGTAGCACTAGTGGAAACAGTGTCAAACCAAAGACACCTGCTTTCGAAGTTACGTGGAAGGTCTCTGCAGGACTTTTCCTAAACTATGAACTGCGGAACCACCACATCTGTCTTCCAAGTATTGGAGACACGTTTACTATTGTTTCACTAAGGAGGAACACAAGTCAGAAGACAGAAATCTGCAACTGTAAAAGCACGGTCACAATGGAGAAACCATGTGCTCAACTACTCACTGGTGGTGCCCCTTGAATGGTTGACTGCCAAACTCGATGAACTGACCAACAGCCACGTAACCAAATAACTTGACGAGCCCTGATTTCACATCGTCCCCATATAGCATTTTCAAGCTGAAAGAAAAATAGTGTCGTAGGTTTGTTGTGGAGGTTACTGAAAAGCCATTCTCTGACCAGCAAAAATACAACAGATTTCGGCCTTAAGATGAGTAGTCCAACTATCGGGATACTTACCACCCAGAGGCCAGAGAGAACTACATGTGTTCCACAGCACATGGAAACAATGGAGCCATACCAACCACGAGAGCCGTAAATGGTCAGCAGCCT
Organism: Clonorchis sinensis; assembly: GCA_003604175.2. Taxonomy (NCBI): domain Eukaryota; kingdom Metazoa; phylum Platyhelminthes; class Trematoda; order Opisthorchiida; family Opisthorchiidae; genus Clonorchis; species Clonorchis sinensis. The sequence goes on from CM030369.1 coordinate 105,802,001, forward strand.
GATACATCATTGAAGAGCTATTAAGTGGAAATTAGTACAAGCAGATTTGACATGTTGTGTACCAAGCTGCCAAACCACTGTATTCGCCCAGCCTGACGTTGTATATATTCTCGTTTGTGTTCATTTCTGACTGACAGCACAGTAAGCATTAGACTCCGATTTTTCGAGAGTCTGACTTGCCGTATCCCTGAAAGCCTGGCCATTGAAAGGCATAAATGAGCCACGATATCTATATCTATGGAATTATTTCCTAGACTCTTCCCCCAGTAAGAGCATCTAGGATTTTACGCTTGTACGCACTCATAAAATGTCCATTTTTGTCAACGCAAATTCTAGTCCAAGCTAGACAACACAAAAATCAGTGCGCTTGAGTAAGTCTTTTAGGATAATACCGTCAAGTGTGTCGTCAGCATACTCAGAGGCATTGCTCAGGGGTATTCCACATTGATCACTAGAAAACGACATATTGTTCAGCCCACAGCAAAAGTAAAATGTACCAAAGATAACATGTATTTTGTCTAACTCTGTCAGCTGTGAGTAATCACCGCACACAGGAGTACGAGCTAGCTAGGTGATAACCTTGCATGTGTCCCCACCCACTAGCGCATGTTTAGAGGCGGCAAAGCCGGCGAAACAAGCAACTAGTAGATGCTGTTTTTGGTTTCCGTTCTGCAGAATGGGCAAAGTTCTGGCCAAGCTGTCTCCCCTTGGAATAAATTTTGAAACCAAAAAGAGGCTCTAAAATAGATTAATGATGCAGATTTTTTTCTGCGATGTATGCCGTGAGTGTTTTTACCTAGTTTCGTCATCTGTTGAATACACAGCAGAACCACAAGTTTTCAGCGGTTTGCTCATTCCTCTTTAACATGCATTGTGCCGGTATCTGACACTACACTGATTTTGCAGATTTCCTATACAAAATTGTCTTTGTTAAAACGTTTCCTTATTCAAGGTCTCCGATGAATCCCGTTACTTCTTTTCTGGACACCTTGTAGGTCAAAAATATTAAATTGCTCTTTATTCGAGGAATCATATGAATATCTCCGAAAGCCTCCGAAATTTTTCCCAACCCGACCATGTCACAGTATTATCACAAACTGATGGTTTTTCATAGGAGATTACCACTGACAATAATAACTAATGCCTTGTAATAAAAAATAGGACGCGTAGGGTTGTGAACCGAATAACCACATCACGTGACCACATTGTATGGATTACCTTCATTGATTACCAGAATTCAACACGGTGTATCCATTTATGGTGATTCATCATGCTAGTTCAAATTTGCTGTTTTATGCATTTCACCCAGATCTACTAGGCATGACTACGGATGCGAACTGCGAACATTATCGTTTGAATGAGAAAGTTGAAGCGCATCGTTTCTGATATCTCAGTTCAGCAAACTACGCAACTCAAACTTAGAAGGTACATATTCTCCGCATCTATGGTAGATTTTTACCCGCCTATTAGGATGAGTCTCCACTCCCACAAACCTACACGGTCAATCCTTGCTTTCGCTGCTTGGTGACGTGCGCTTTTTGCTCAAGTTTTTGTGGATTATTTGTTGCTCGTTATTTCCATTCCCCTATCATTGTGAATACAGTACCTGGTGGTCGGAAATGAAATGAGGTAAGCTTTGCTTTGGTGAAATGAGATTTTCCGTCTTCATTGAATTGCGCATTCGAAATCACGTCAAGTCGGTCCAGTATCAGTAATCGGTGTGAATAAAAGAATAGTTGGTTTTTCCAGGGGAATAGCTTCTTTGATCCGCACCTTAGGTCACAGCTGACTAGAAACCCCTAATGGTAATGACTGATCTTCAGTGGGTCTTGTTTAAGAACTTGTTCTATATTGTGCGGAGGGTTCACTTAGGTTAAAAGATTTGTCTGGCCTGTAGATGTTTAAGCCGTCACTGATTCTTCCTCTTATTTGTCTTTCTGACCACACGGAAACCTCAAACAGACTGCAACAGTGTAACAGCTCATAGATTACACACGGACATCAATGCTTAGATCACGAGACAATGCATTTCTTTAAATAAAAACGTTTTTTTCTGTTGAGAATGCTACCCTGGGGAGTGAGCCACCGGCTAAAGAAAAGTTTAGTTGAAACGGATACAAAGTTGCGCTGTTCTCATTGAGTTTCCTTGACCTTTTTGAAAATTTGCTAAACATCGCCAAGTGCAGAATTCAGCACTCATTTCCGAACACAGTTTGCCCTAGGTTGCGACGTAAATAAATCAACTTGTTTGGTCGTATCAGACCAGATCTTTCATATTGCCTGCAGACGAATACTATGCCTCCCCGCACAGCCACTATTTATGTCAATCCAGTCTCTGTTTCTACCGATTATTCAAACGGTCAGCGTTTGAGGAGGTGAGTAAAAACATCAGCGATGGACCCAGAGACTACTCCCTATTGATAAACTGAGCAAATGTGAAAACAATTCTTTAGCCAGGACGTTCATTTACCAGGTTATCACCAATCCTTCTGGATGTATGTGTATCAGCATATTACTAGGTAAGATGTAGCTGAGGGTGCCCGGATAGTGTATTCCTTCTCCCCAGGAGGAGGTAGTCGATTTAGTGGGAAGTTTCAAAATTATACGGTTGAACAATTTTTCCGCGATTTAAACAATCGCCAAAGCGCGAATCTCCCCGGACATTCGTGCGGAGCAAACTGTTGATGATTCTCAGTGAGGACGAAGCAGCAGTACAGTGATCCTCGGTTTTTCGACATCGAACGACTTTACTCAAAAGAAATCTCGACTAAAACCAGTTACTTGCAACATCCGATGGTTCATTATGTTCCAGTGCCAGTAATTAGAGAACCAAACTTTCCTTCAAATCTGGGAATTTAAACTTCTGTTATCTTTCTTAGTGACGTGGACTAGTAAACAATAGAATGTTCGGTCGATGGGAAAATTACCGGAAGTTACCTTCAGCTAGCTGACACCTCAAGCAGGGTGGTTGGGTGCAGCGGTTCACTGCCTCTCCACCAAAACTGAAATCACATTGCAAGATGAACCCTAAAACCCAAAGGGCACGAACAGTTCACTTTTACCCCAATACCTTCAACGACTTTAGGGCTCATCTGGTCATGCATACGGTGACACAATATATTAACTAGCAACAGCTGGTTCTGTCATTTATAGCTCAATTTCAAGCCTGTATGCTTGTCACCTTCATTGTGGTTTGATAACGTTCTTCTGGCTATTCTTTCTCCCACGAGTTTGTGACAGTGTTATCCTTAGCTGTTTTGGCTGGCCAGTGTGCTTAATTTCAGCTTTATTAAACCCAAACTGCTTCTAGACATTTTATCAGTTGAATACCTATTCAAGTCGAAATATGAGAAATAACAAAATGGCAACTTGTTTCTCTCCCTGCAATTCAAGAATATGGGGCTTCAGACAAAGCAACCGAGTTGTAACTGTCGAGCGATTCTCACGCAACCAGCCATTCGTCAATGTCTGTTCAAACACGCAACCTGATCTCCGAAGATTTGACAACACGTAGTGATATGTTAATCATGAGATCGGACGTTCTGAATTGGTCTTTTGACTCTGTCGAATTAACCAGTACGTCAACACTACCTGAAGGCTTCAGCGATTTCCCCACCTTATCGAATGAAGTATTTGGCCCGATGAAATCCTATGGAAAAGCGTCCTTTACCGAAACAGAGCCCTGTATCGACCGTAACTTGATTGCTCAGTTCTTCCGTAAGGCAGGTTGCCCACTCCCGGGGAAGACAAAACTCGTATTAACCTGCATTGTCCCGTCTTCTAGAGAATTGCAAAGACTTCGTCAAGCTTTTTGTGAATGTGAATCTTGTTTATAAAAGTTCAGTAAAATTCGAACTGCTCACGATGAATATCTATTCTTTTTAACTTGGACCACAGACTTCCTGAATTAATATATTAGCCCAGATATCTTGAGATTCCGGAAAAATTTATAGCTCGTGTAATTGAAAATTGCTATCAGGAGACAAAATAAACCACGAGATATCATGGAAGGTTCCTAAATGTTCGGCGTATCCAACACCCGCGAAATATAAAGATTTCATAGTGGCTTTCTTACACCAATTACTTGTGACACTTGTAGAATACTTCAAACTTCAGGTGAGCAACAAGTTCGAAATGACCAGTAAGGGGTCCGAACCCGTGTCGTGGGTACGGAGGTAAACTATATTAACAACTGAACCACCCAAGGTCAATAGGTAGCCGAAGGTGTGTGCGGAGGTTTGTCCACAATTCAGGCGCAAATTTTTGACTTGATACCTAGAAACGTTACATATGACATTCGCATTAAGGCGGGCACACGTCGCATTCCACGTGTAGAGAGGCATACAAACCGACATTGGGGACAATCCACTATTTTTGGTTTAGGGATGTTGACTACGTTTAGAATGTTGTCGTCCTGAGCAAAGATCTTACAGACATTCTGTCGTTGAACGTACTGGTCGTCACGCTTCGCTGGTTAAACTGGAAAGGCCTAGTCGTTTCACCACAAACACGGTCACTTATTCTAGCCTGGTTGGTGCTAGCGGACAATACGTAAACCAAGTCTATCGGTTGATTATTCAGGCCCCGTCGCTGTGCAAAATAACGAAGCATGCTATCTCAAGTTCGTCCTGCACAAGTTCAGAAATCGGTCTTCAAACGACACCTAATTACATATGGCTGTAAGATCTGGATTCTTCAAACCGACAAACTTTGGGGATTCAAATTCCACGGACACCAGTACTTGGATAGAATGCCAGAAATACCTTGGAATGACACAGTATATTCTAAACATATCCCAGAAAGCCTACATAATTTTGTGAGCCTTCTCAAACTTATCCAGCCACACCGACTGCAGAGGCTCGGAACGTCCACTGCAAACCGGTCATCACTTGACCAAGTTTAACACACCAAACGTTAGATGCGCTACCTCGCCATAACACCATTTCCCCACGGGATGTAAAAAAAATGAGGTAGATCTATTTTATTTTGGTGTTATTCTGAGTGATTTCATCAATCCTGCTGCACGTTACTGTAGTTCCTATGAGCGGCTTCTTCATATGGCCGTTTTCGCTCTATAAACTGAAACCAAACTATGCGAATGTTGCATTTTTACGTTTCGGCAGAGAGAAAGTCCGAAATATGTCAGCAACTTTCGATGGTAATACATGAAACTTTTCAAATCACTACAGTGTCTCACTGTCCCTATTTCATGTTAACAAGTACCTCGGATCACGCAAACTCAAGAAAAAAACCTCTTAACCTGGTAACATGGCCTGTCACCGATTAGTAAAAGGCTGACAAGTGAGAGAAACTGGACATGTTTTCATTCACTGTTGCGAACCAAAAACGATACTGTTTCGTCTTGCATTCTTACACGTGCTGGAAAGTTAATTCTCTACAACGACACGAGGAAACAATCGATTCGCCGTACTTGAAACTCAGAGTGGTTCAGTAAATACAACTACAACGTCGGTCGATGATGATGAGTGAGAGAGGTCCAAATTCAACACAACAATTACGGACTACAGATTTCGAACTTCTCCTCGCCCAGCGTGCTGAAAATAGGCCGCTGCATACAAACAACTGCCTTATATACAGTATGATCAGTTCCGCGAAATGCAATGATTCGAAGAATCATGTGACCACAAGGTGATCCAAATTCTTCTTGCCGACAAACTGTTTTGTCTAGAGGTTTTATAAAGTTGGTAAAAGTCTGGTGAGGCCGACAACGGCATTTGTTGTTCAACTAGGCTGGATTTTACCTGATGCACATTCTTTTGTTTATGCTTGCTGGGTTGGCAGTCTAGCTATAATTGCCTATCCTTTTGAATCGCGTTTCATAGGGACTTATTTACCCGCCATTTTGCTTCCCCAATAAGGTAACAGCTAGAGACCGGTTTCATTTTTTGAAACTAAACGGTATACTATTACCAGCTTGTTTCAACTCCAGTGTTTATTTTTCACTGACGAAAAGAAACATTCACCCTTTCTCTTTTAGTTATATCTTCTATACCAGTAGTCTTAAGTTCCACATACTCCGCCGAAACATGAAGTGAGTCGTATTTTTAGTAGTAACAGCTTATCTTTAACTTCGGTTTCAAAGCGCTCGTCCCGAAACACTTTGCTCGCAGCTAAAAAATAAGTAAATATCCCACTTGAGTTTAAATAAGATAGTGAGACAGTTTTTGTTTGAAAAAATCGCTTTCTTAAGTCGGCTGTTCCAACTTGACGCCGGTGCTCATATGTCCAAAGGTATGATATCCAAAATAAGAGCAAGCACACTGATCAACTGTAACACGTCAGAATTTCCAATCCCCTTTCGGTTTACTTATTTCTGATCACCACAAAAGGAAACGGTATGGTCACTTGATAGTCTGTGGAAACAGCATTGGTAAGATCGTCTCCCATGTCATCACCTTTTTGCTTGTTTAGAATGTGTTGCCTAAGATTGTTCTTAAAATGATGCCCAACGGATTTGGTCTTTTGTACTGACACCTGAAAAGTGTTCGTTTGTGGGACCAATGACTCTGCGAGTATCAGTCATAACCACAAGTCGGACTGAAGAACATATCAGCTATGTACGCAGCCTTTTACTGTCATGGAGGCACCAAAAAGGCACTTAGATTGCGGAACAAGGTAGTTTAGACAGCATTATTTCCTTTCAAACTGATTAAGCTTGACTCTGCCTAATGAAAAAAAGATTTTGAAAGTAACCATTTCAATTGATGCCTGTCTTTCTTACCTCTGAAGATATACAGTAATAATTCGTGCCATTTTTTCACCCAGTTGAAAAATAATTTTGCAGCTTGTTGGATTTACAACCATCTTGAGTGAAGTTGCCCAGTACACAACAATGTTCAAACTGCCTAGAAATCAATGCAACCGTCCATCAAATCGCCTCAAACCGTTTATTACGGAACCGTTTTTTAGACCAATCTCTGCCAAGTGACTGGACACGTTACCTGGTCTCTCAGTCAAATAGCTTTCTGCATACTAACCAAACCATACTAACCAATTTCTTTGTGCACCGTTTTAATCTAAACGACAGTCTCAGGACATCGTCGGTGCGTTTCCTCTCTATCTGTTTGTTCAGTCTACAACAAATTAATTGTCTTAGAAATTTAATTCATCAAGATAAGGCTCACCTCAGAAAGACAGACAGGAAGGAGAACAATGACGTGCCTTTGACCTTAGCTGACACATACGTAACTCAAAATCCACGCACGCGGACAATTTATGGACCTTCTCTTAACTAGTAGTCGCCGCTGCTTATACAGGCAAGCGACGCACAGACTCAATGCAAATCTTCAAACTCAAGATGAGTGGCTAGATAGCCGTACGATGCTCTAAAAGGATTTCTATAGACAACTGACATTTGAAGATGCGGTGTAAAAAACCTTAGTGAAGTAGGCATATGAAACATGTTCACATCTGTCTATGTTGACGTACTCCAAATCTACCAGCAAATGTAAGATGGAATGAAAATTGAGCTTTTACCTGCACATAATTGCACTTTAATCGTGGACGACGGTGAAGGGAAGATATAAACACATTGCGGCATTCAATTCCATTATTCATCAAGTCAGGCTCCTTGTAAAGAGCACTGCTAATTCGGCGGTCGGTGCCGGATCAGCGGTTTCATTTGTTTAACAACCATGGGCAGTAAACGACTGATCGGTGTTAATTCCATATATTTGTACATGGATATTTTGCCCTCTTGACAAAACGTAGAAATTGAATTTCTCTTTGTGAACTTGAGCTCCGTCATCTAGAATACTGAATACTATTCAGTGCCCCAAAGAATTATTCCTCACCGGTAGAACGAACAACTCACATCGGCGTGTTCTCCGTCTGAGCGCGGATTGCTGAGATGTAAACAGGCTCCATACTGCACCCCACAAAGCCACCCTATTATTGTGTTCCTAGATTACCAAAATATCATGAACGAACGTTCGTTACTTTGAAGGGCACGAAACCACCTTGAGTATGATATGTGTTATTAATTTCATCAGAATTTTTTATGCTCGCTTTTGAGGATAAGCAACTTTGGCCAAAAACCTTGAATTCCAGCTGTCTCGTTATCAGGTCGACATGTTGCCGACCCACAAGGAACTAGACACAAAGTAATAAGAACGTCTTCTCAACTCCAGTTCCCTGTTTTACAACACGAGCGCGTTCGCTAAAACCATCAAGTTATATACAAACCCTGTGGGTTTACATCTGGTCCGATGTGAATGTGCGTCTGACATGACAAACAGCATGTCACTATTTCACCGCAACATGTCACTCAACCAAAAACTTCACTCGGCCTAAATAAAAAACTTTTGAGCTGGCTCATTTTAAGGTCACAACTTCCTTGATGTGCGTATTTAGTTTGTGTGCCTCATCAAGTGGTTCAAATGAACAGAACTTATGTTAAAACCTACAAAGTTCGCAGGACCTAAATGTGCATGAATCCCATTTTTGGACCGCTTCCCAAGGAACTTCCCAGATGATTATCAATCAACTGGCAGTGGTTTCCAACAGTACATGTTTTCTGGCAGCTTTTTATCCGAACTATCAAACTCACCAAACATTCAAAATTTTTACCGCCATAAGATCCAGTTTATTCTTTACTGAACAAATATGGCTGTTTCTATATTTTATTAATTATTTTCAACGTCACCATAGAAACGCTTTGTTTAATTCGACAAAGCATCATACGCTTGCTAACCATGCCCTAACCTACCCGAATGAATCAAGTGTGTGAGCAGCGATAACAGCAAAAACAAAATGTTTCGTTGGGTATTTGGCTTATAAACATTAGCGATCAACATGTGTGCTGCAACACCACCAACCACTATTTACTTAGAACGGGTTTCTTTTGAGAGCGGCATGTCAAGCGTCTTCAGAGTTGACAGTGCTCCCATAGGTATCGGTGATTCATCTTTGTAATTAACTGATAGCTACATTGACTTATGACAACAGAAAACGCTGGTCATAAATCATGACATGTTCATAACTCGCGCTGTTTTTTTTCGGGAGGGGGTGCTCATTAACATTCTGTTGTGCTGATTTAACAAGAACTCAAAAACAAACTAACACTCCTTTCTCCATATGAGTTGGTTTTGTATGGATATAGATTTCAAATATGGACTACTCTGGCCAATGGAAACAAATCGGTTATTTTTGCATCGTTTGCCTGATTTGTTCAACAGAGTATTCGATAACAAAGGATGGTCCCAAGACTCCCAAATAACTGGTTGGTATGTCAGTTTCACACAAATTTTGACCTTCTGTCATTTTTTCTGCGGCTTAAAATACCTGTTCTAGTAATGCATTGGCCAGTGACTGGTAAACCATGCTGACCGAAACGCCAATTTCCCCACTGACTCCGCAATCTAATGAAACGCAACATGCTTGCGTTTTCGGACAACGCCAGGTATACTGTACGTGGATGCGCAAAACAAGTAAAACGGGAACTAGTTAACAATGCAACTAGTAGACTGTATATTATGCTCGTCAAAGCCCACTAAGTCAACTCACTGAAGAGTATCATATTATCAGATTTCGATCAATTTTCAACTCCAGTGCTGGTAGCAGGTGCACCAAATAACGTGAACAGCTGACGTCGAAATTTAGGACCGTACTTCAATCTAACTAGAAGCGAGCCGAAGTAGTAGCCTATGACTACAATAATCACACTTCAACCGGCGGCTCGTCAATTAGTCTTGAGAAAGTAGTCAATTATATCTTCAAGAAAGCACTCACGAATAGGAAATGATGTTAACGGATATATGATGACCGTCTTTATTCTCTAGACCCCAAGCCCCCAAACCGGTAGTAGGCTGTCCAAAATGTTCATCAACCTTAGAAGTACTGTTGAAACCCTTACAGCCGATTTTACAACCACTTTTAGAGACTATCTTCAAAAACAGTAACTAAGAAAGAAGACAGACCAACGGTCAGAGATGCGCTGCAGTCGTGAAGCGGTAACAACAATTCAGCCATGCAGAACCGGTAGCACCGTGACATCCGCTTGAAGATCTCCCTATAAGTATACTGTTCACCTCTCAAGGACTCCAGTATAATTTCGATAAATAGGAGCACAAAAGCAAGACCTGAATTATCCTACAAAAACCAAACTTCCGCATAAAAGTAGGATAATCCAGCGGTTTGATGAATGAGCCAAGAAACAGGTTCACAAATTAAATCCACACACTACACAAAAGGAGGGTGGCCAGTGAGGGACAAGAAAGGCTGGTTAAGTTAGGATACTAGGGCCACGTGTGCGCACATAAAGGTAAATGGAGTCTATGGACCATACGATATATTATAGGTGCACTTACATCCGTATTACTACAGTGCATTTACAAACTACTTCATATTTCACGAGTCAAAATGTACTCAGATTTGCTAGTGAATCTATGCGACTTTCATTAGGGCGAACGAGATATCGTAGAACTATTCGATTTACGTGTTACCTAAGTAAGCATACCACACCGGTTTACTAACTGGTATTCTCAGAAATGACGGGTTCTGGGAGAAAATATTTACATGTCAACTCAGTGTCTGTAGGACGGAAGTGTGAACGTAATTTCATCCAACGAAGTTAGCTAACTTTCTCATGTAGCAGTCTTGACAGCAAGCCAAACCAAGTTCACCTTGCCATCATCAAAGAGCATGTTGCACATACTGAAAGTACTCCAGCGCAGCAGGTGTCCAAGGTATTTCATCAACGCGTGCATTATAAACCAGCGCACCGGAAATCAGTTTCACCCTCGTGTATTGTAAGATTCTCAAAGGTCACACAATGAATTACGAAGTGCTGTGGGATTGACTCGGCACACAGACCAGCCTCTTGGATGCGAACTCAACTGTGCCAACTAAAATACCGCATCTCCCGGTCTACAGTCGTCTACATCAACGTATGCAGAGACTGTCAGCCGGCTTACGCCAGGTAGTGAGACAGAAATACCATGGGGACGCGTCTACACGAGCATTCACGATGGTCCATGCGAATACGTGTGGCAGTATTGAAGTCAAACAGTCCGTGTGTTCCAAACTATGCATATTTATTTATTNTGCATCGTTTGCCTGATTTGTTCAACAGAATATTAGATAACGAGGGTGGTCCCAAGACTCTCAAATAATTGGTTGGTGTGACAGTTTCACAGAAACTTTGACCTTGTCTTTTTTTCTGAGCTTAAAATACCTGTTCTGGTAATGCATTGGCCAGTGACTGGTAAACCATGCTGACCGAAACGCCAATTTCCTCACCGACCCTCCAATCCAATGAAACGCAACATGTTTGCGTTTTCGGACAACACCAGGTATACTCTACGTGGATGCGCAAAACAAGTTAAACGAGAACTAGTTAACAATGCAACTAGTAGACTGAATATCATGCTCGTCAAAGCCCTCTAAGTCAACTGACTGAAGAGTACCGCATTATCAGATTTCGATGAATTTTCAACTTCACCAATTTTCAACTCCAGTGCTGGTAGCAGGTGCACCAAATAACGTGAACAGCTGACGTCGAAATTTAGGACCGTACTTCAATCTAACTAGAAGCGAGCCGAAGTAGTAGCCTATGACTACAATAATCACACTTCAACCGGCGGCTCGTCAATTAGTCTTGAGAAAGTAGTCAATTATATCTTCAAGAAAGCACTCACGAATAGGAAATGATGTTAACGGATATATGATGACCGTCTTTATTCTCTAGACCCCAAGCCCCCAAACCGGTAGTAGGCTGTCCAAAATGTTCATCACATCATCAAAGAGCATGTTGCACATACTGAAAGTACTCCAGCGCAGCAGGTGTCCAAGGTATTTCATCAACGCGTGCATTATAAACCAGCGCACCGGAAATCAGTTTCACCCTCGTGTATTGTAAGATTCTCAAAGGTCACACAATGAATTACGAAGTGCTGTGGGATTGACTCGGCACACAGACCAGCCTCTTGGATGCGAACTCAACTGTGCCAACTAAAATACCGCATCTCCCGGTCTACAGTCGTCTACATCAACGTATGCAGAGACTGTCAGCCGGCTTACGCCAGGTAGTGAGACAGAAATACCATGGGGACGCGTCTACACGAGCATTCACGATGGTCCATGCGAATACGTGTGGCAGTATTGAAGTCAAACAGTCCGTGTGTTCCAAACTATGCATATTTATTTATTTATTTATATTCGTAAAGACAGGCTCAAATGAGTTTTTCAGTTAACAACTTTCATCTAGCAGTCAATAGATTCCATGTGGAATTAGCCCATTTAGACTCTGAAAAGTGTTCTTGGGCACAATTTCCGCAAATTTTGTGCGTGACTAACCTCCATAGACTAGTTTAGAACGCTTTTTTACGGTCTAAGCTGCGCAATCGGTTGATCAGCCTTTGTTTACCCGTGACGTAGCTCCGAATGCGGAATAATGATGAAATGCAAACCCTTAGTACTACTGTGGGCTAAATTCGTTCAATCTCCTTAACATCTATCGTTATTAGGAGATCAGGCAATTCAACTGTTGCTGCATATCACACAGGTCTTAGAAACTATTCACAAACCACAGAAGACAATCACAGAGGGTTGGAATTCTTAGTTTGCTGATTATCTGGTATCCCGTGAAGACGAGCAAAAAGCTGGAACCTAGGAATAGATCACTATAAATGTAAAAAAAAGTTGATCAGCTGCGAAAACGTTTCTGGCATTAACCTAGTGGGAGGTCAAAATAATGAATCGTAGTTCAGCTAGCACATAATCCACCCTGTATACTCCCAAGATAAAAGTTCGCAATTCATTTCAGACTGCTGTTACAATTACTACGTTTTTCATAACTGAGGATGGATGATGACCTTACCGGGTAGTTGTCTTCAAAGTTGCTTAGAACATCCTTGACATGTTAGTTCTGCTCCAGTATTCAATGAGGCATATTTCTACCGGCGGTTTCTCATCCATTGGAACCGCCCGAGCTTCGTAGCTCTCACTCACGCAGTGCTACGCATTAAATTGTCCCGTGGATAGGCCCGCCCTACGCCTGTACTTGCTGGCCGACATCAACGTGTGCTGGAACTCAGAGCTTGAGTTCACTCTCTTCTGGCAGAAAACTTCTGCCAGAAAATAACAAAGTTTTCTGTATCTGCACTCTGAATGGACAATAAGATCTGTCATGCAACCAAGAAGAAAGGGTGAGACGCCAAATTCCATCCAGTTGAGATGCTCCCCGGGCATGAAATAAGTAAAACTGAAAAAATAAGAAATCAGCGTTCTGACGACGATTTTGGCTTAAAAATACAGGTCTTCCTATGCTTCGGGTGTCCTTCCCACTGTAGTTTACGTGTATATATACAGCACCTGTGGTCAGTATATGTGCTATATCAAGTCCGTTTAAGCATTCTATCTTTCTGATGATTTTTCAATCAGAAGCGTGGACCTCAGTTTGCAAAATTCTTTGAGCAGCTTCCGTACAAACGTTTGGAACTGCGTCTCTGTCAACATTCAGAGTCTATCAGGACAATAGTGTGTGTGAACCTATACTCCGCTGGAAAGATACTGGACCTTACTATGGTGTGGTGGTTTTTGTACGACTGTGAATCCTCCATAGTTTCTAATACCAGGCTGGTCACTGGATAGATGTCTGACGAACAGTCTCCTGGTCCTCCAGCCTGAGGGTTGGACCAGACACACCGACATCTTCATTTAGAAACCTTACCAACGTAGTAGTGTCACAGCACCCACTCGATGCCGTTCACTCAGATTTTTGAGCCGCAGCCTTTGGTCGAGAATTTTAATCGTCCTATTGTATATTTTTTGTGGCGCCCTGACAGTATCCGGTCCTCCAGAACGTCACATCTGAAAGTATAGATATCTCACATCGACCATTGAGTGGTTTCACAATCTGGGTCGGCTCACTTGCTACATACATCAGCATGCGTAAGCGAAAACACTCCGCTGCAGACGCCTCATTACTTACATTTTCGCGTATTCCATATCCTGCTCCACCCACCCCAGCTCGAATACTCTTTCCGTAGGTCCCAGCACGAGGAATGAGAGCCTTGTTCACCATGCATCAGCCTGAGTTTCAACTTCTGTGCATCTGACTAACACTAATAACCCAAAACTATTCGAAGTCCGTTTCCAAACACCGGGATTCAGTCTACTTAGGTGCTTTTATTGTTCACACACTGAAGCAAGCAGTACAACGAGTGGCTCTTGCTCGTACGCTGGACTTCCTCTGCATTGATGTATGCTGTCCGTCAGAAACAAGGATACAGGAAGCAAGTACTGTATTGGAACTAAGAGCCTCCACCCTGTCTTTCCGCTTCCGGCTACGCACCTCCGACACACTGTAATGCACAAATACGTCGACTAAATTACAAAATATCACCAGAATAACATTTAACAGCAAAGTTTAGAGTTGGACTTAGCAACCAAAATAATTCTGTCACCTTATTTGACCTTAACCTACGATCGACGTCGATCTTGTGGCCTTTTGCATTTTATGCCAAAGCTGACTGCATTCGGATTTTCATGTCAGTTAACCAATTGTTACACGGTATACGTGTGTTTGGTTGCAACGTTTGTTTTGCCCTGAACTCCAATTCTGGATCCGCTTTCGGCTGCCTCTAATTCTGTTGTTGTTGAAGTTGGTCATGGGACAGCTTTATTACTTTGCAACGTGCGCGCTTCCGGAGTCATCTTTTTATCCAGTTGCACGTCAGACTGTTCAGTCTACTTTTGCCGACTGTGCGGCGTTGCATCAGCTACGATGGCAGCCCACTTACCGGCCGGCAAGCGCTCGTCCAATGGAATTTGGCGGGTCAAGGCCAGGCGAGGCGGCTAACGAATCCCGGTTGGGCAAATGGATCGAGTGGAAATTCCACTCGCGATTGAGCGTTCAATCACATGCCCGCATCCAATAATAATAGTGCGCCGTATGTCTCAAACAGGCGTGAGATAGAACATTGCTCAGTCGACAACAAAGGGACATGACTGTTGCATCGAGCTGGTGTTTTTCAGCTCCGTCAACATTCGAATCCAAATGAATGAAAGTAAACACGTTGTAACGAAGTTTGGATAAATGTGAACAACTTTTCACGTTGTTACACATCACACACAACCATTGATCAGTTTGGGTCCTGCTCAATAATCGACTGAAGTGGATCTTGGCGAAATTCGCGCATGGATCACTACCAAGACCGTCAGTTAGTCCGCAACAATGATGAAACTGTGTCACTGAGACTAACATCAAAGCATGATTCTGTTACACACTATCTGACAAAATCGAATAAATTATCCCGCCAACCCCCAACTCTTCCCGGATATAACACGGTTAACATTTCTTCGACAACCACCTTGGAGCAGAACGGTCTTATAAAACGAGAAAAAGCGCGTGCACGAAAACGTAAAGCCTACTTGACCTTTCCAAAGTGCAGGAGACCTGTGAACATTGTCTCTAGATCAAAACCTGGCACACATGATTCCTCAGCCCCACCTTCAAACCGGAATCACAATCCCACATTATTGGAACAAACTCGCACCACCTTACACACTGCATCCGAACTGCAACCTGAGCGTGGCACCCGGAGTTATACTGTCCTAAGCAGACGGGTTTTGTCTCAGATACCCAGTGATAAGAACCAACCGTCAAACCGTTACCATGTGTTTAGCTTTAAACAAGTTAAACACCTTGATGAGGTCCTGCAGACTGTGCTCACTGTTTCACCACGTCCTGTAACATGGGATTTTATGGTGTATCATCCATCCAGTATTCACACTGAAACATGTCCGAGGCAGCTTCTGGCCACAACGGATGATTCGTGTGCAACACGGTCATCTAACGCGGTTTCGGGGAACTCCAGCTGCACTTGTGATCACATCTACTGTGAATCTCTCCCTCGGAGGGCTTTCAGAGAAGTTATTACGAAATGCGGCCACCATCCGCGTTCAGGACTGGTGAGCTGTATGCCCCTTCTATATATCCCTTTGGTTCAACTCATCAGAACCATACGTGATCGTCTCACAGATGAGCAGATAGTGGTACGAGAAGTCCGTATAAACGGAGGAGCCGCTGGGTGTGTGATTGGTGAGTAGATGATAGTTATTTTTATTGCATTTTTGCACGTCCGGCTTCTTTGGCCAGCTCTTTTTCAGTTTCTTTGGCCCCTTAAATCAGTTTGCACCCTCAGGGGGTGCTCACAAACTGCGCTAAGTTTGTCTATAGGAGTATGAAATCACTACAATCTCATCTGATGATGAGCCAGTGTTGTTGTGTCAAACATCTCCATCCCCTCTAACTCTGAGATTTTCAACTTTGAGCTTATCATACTTGAGCTAAAATTTTGGGTGAATACATATTTTTTAGCTAGAATTCCATACAATTAATTTGTCTCACGAAAATATCTCTTACTTCTGCCTTGTTGGCTTGAAACTAATGTTTAACTAGAAAGTGACAGGTACCAAACTCTAATTAACAACAGACGGCAGATTCTTATGCAATGGATCTTTTTGTCAGACAATGACCGCTGGTTAAAACAAGATGGTAATCTCTCAACATGATTGTATGACCACCAGCAACGACTTCATCACGAAATAGTCGTTATTCAGTAATACAACTGATCACATCTAAACAGACATACACAAGTGGAACAAATTTATCCAGCTAGTGGTTTGGTAGGCCCATGTTTATGCAAACGTCTGGAAAAAACGCGTGTGTGTAGCAAGGTGGCCGTACCAACTAAAATTTCGGGAAATCGGAGACAGACACTTTGAACTAGGAAGTGTTTAAAGCAGATTTTTTCACTGTTTTTTTAGGAATAGGCCAGACTGAGGTAGTCCAACCTCTCCAAACGGTCCTTAAAATGTTACGCACTTATCATTTAGTTTCGTTTTGACCTTCCGTTCTTCTGTTACTCATTAAGGTTTCAGTAAGAATCGATCCCAGGCATCGTACGAGTAGTATGATGTCCAACCAGCCGGTTGTTTCATTTTGTACCAAAAATGTATTCCTTCTCTGAGTTCTTCTGGCTTACAAAGGCTCACAGTGGAAGTTAAAGACACATGGAAAGGTCAGCTGCGTAATCACCACATATGTTTTCCTTCTGGATGGGCTCCGTCTTGCTATCTTCACGGTATGTGCCTTTTGGATGACTGAGTTATTTTCAAGCGAAGAATTAATTAATCTTTTGTAAACATAGCACACACCTAGTTCCAGTGCGGTAAGAGCATTGTGTAACAGCTAAGACTCATGAACGAGGAACTGAGCGATCGTTTTGAAAACCATTTATCGTTACTTAACAGCATGTTTCCCGCGATCATAAAAAATGATACCGTAAAGGGAATCGCCCCATAGCAACTACTTCCCGATGTGACCATCAAAACTGCTTTACAAGCCTATTTTTTTAGTAACACCAATGAGCAGACTTGTCAATCACGCAGAAGCTTGCAAGTTTTCTATACATCGGGTCCCATTACACACAAGGCAGAAACCCCTCTCCATACAGTGAATAGAACAAACGCGTTACCTATCCAATCGTCCAGCCTCGAAGCACTTTCTCAGATTGGTGCATTTGACACGAGAACTGATACCATGACTGTTCAATGGGGTTTTATGGTGAAATCAACAGTTCCAAAAACTGCAAGTTATGCCACGGTCATATACTGAGTATGTGCTTTTTGCCAATATGTGTGCTATCGAATTCCTGCAGGTCTACACAAGGGCGCATCGTTTAATACGACAGAAAACTGCTCAAGTGCCCACTGGTGATGTAACCTCCTGATGAGGAAACGTTTGCAGGACAATCGCCATACTCAGAGAACAACTCTGCCCCTAAGATGCCACTCTAATCAAAAGCACACATTCAAGCAGCTTCAGATGACTGTATATATCAGGAACCAGCTTTTAGTCCGTTGCTTTTTCTTTGGGTGCGCGTTTCACCTTAGCTACACAAAAATGCCAGACATTTTCCAATGGAAAAATTATTGGTACGCTAACAACACTGACACTCTCGTTAAGGCCATGGGCTTTACTTCAGTTAGTTCATTAACTTAATTTGATACCAACTTGTGTGGCGGTACAATCAGCGATGGCGTTGAATGTAGCTGGTGAGATTGGCAGACCTTAGAATGTCGAGATTAGGGTCACAGGAACAGAACTCTGATTTTATAATGCACGGCCACATCAGAGCATATTACGTTTCGCAGCAGCTTGTTGCCAAAATCATCACAAATGTAGGCTTAAATGTGGTAGTTTCTACAGAACTCAATCACCTAAGCTCGACAATTTCTTCGTACTCTCCTTTTTTGTGGGCATTTTTCTTTTCCTCCGCAACGTTTTTGAAAATCGGGCAGGGTAATCAAGCCAGCGCTGACTTAGGTGGTTTCAACCAAGCCAGAAGTTGAGGTTTTCGCCCAGGTGATGACAAATTTCCAAAGCACTGGGGGGCATAGAAACCTTTTGATTCGGTAGTGAGCGCCATGTTACCCACTAACATGTTCTTATCTGATAAACTGTCTTGTTTAGCTTGTCTAGAATTTTCCGTAAACTGGGCCTAGGGTGCTCTTTGGAGTACAGATCAAAGGGACCGTTAAAGAAGGAAACGTAGGGTGCCTGTGAACTGAAAATATGTTGATAATGTCTACGAATGCAGTCCAGCTGGGTCTACAACAGTGTGATGGTGCCCGGTAACATCAGGCAAATCATCGGACCAGCTAAGTTATAAAAGAATGTCCAAGTAGCGCATAGCGCAGCGGAGAAAGAGTGTCGGGTAACTCAAAGAGCCCTGAGAGTGGAATGTATAAGTTCATAGAAAATCCGTTGGAAGTTTCTTGAGTAGCGGTCTCACATTCAGTAGTTAAGTAGCGCATGCACCTCTGTATCAAACACACGCAGAAACGCATCAAACCTCTTTGCGTAAGTTACAACACAACTGGAACAAAAAATCACAGGACGGATAGCACACAACGGATCACAGATTTCTAGCATATTGGTTGCATCTTCTAACAACAAGATTTACGAGACACAAATTCAAACAAATTTATGATTTTTCCTGGCAGCGTACACTATTGAGAACGTCAGGGAGATTTTCCTCCTTTTCGGGAGACTAAATATATAATTTGACCAGTACAGTGCTTTGTATTCCTTAAGAACTCAAAATATCACTTCAAAGTTGAACTTTCTCTGCGGAAAATCAGAAAATCAAAGGAAACCCAAATGATTGCAAAAGCAGTTGAGTACGGTTAAGTTTAAAACTATTTAATAAAACACAGGGTTCACTGGAATATTAAATGACTTTTTCAGATTTTCAGGAAAGCATATCCCAAAGTTGGAGATCAAAACCAGTTTGAAGTCCACCCATCATAAAAGGCCTACAACTACAATGCAGGTGTTGTTCCCGTCAGCTGATACACACGCCCTTCATGTGTTTCCCGAGATTTGAATATTTGTCTGATTGGGTGACTTGATAGCCAGTAGGCTGGAAGAAATGTCTAACCAAAAAAAACTGCAAAGCACCTTCATATTCGAGCATTCCATTTGAATCACTGGAGCACCTAGGTGTGCTGAATGCATCAGTCCACGCGCGTCATCCCATAGTGGCTTGCAGTTTGCTGCTTGCAGTTTGTTGACTTTCTGTTTCCGAAAACGTGAAAGAACGTAAATAGGAGGGAACTTCGACAAATTTACCCTTTAACAAAGCCGTGTATCAACTATGCGGAGATTTTTTTAGCAGAAGTAGAGAACAAAAGTTTCTACCATTATGGTTCACAAATATAACTATATCTGAATAACGCAGGATGACCAAGTTGCAACAGAATTCTATCCCAACATATGTTTTAAGCCTTTAACTCAGTGCCAGAACTACCAAGAGAACGCTGCCTAAGTGCGATCTGATATATTTCAGGGCATCTATGTGTATATGCATGTACACATATAACTCTTATCATTGTCAACAGAGTCCTTTGAACCAAGCTCGCCAAGTCAAATCGTGTGACTTGACCAGGTTGCGAATGTTCAGCTGACACATGAGTGGAGGAAGCATGGTCGCAAAAAGTATTTAAAAAACGACTGAGATATCAGGGGTGACTCGTTGCAGGGTGGAAAGTAGTGTTTTTTCTCTTGACATACGTGTACACCGGAAAAAAATGTACGCGACTTAGGTAGGTAGTTACTTACCCAATGGATCTCCTGGGGGTACTACGCCCTCAAATGTTGAGATAGATCGCAATAAATCAGTGTTCCAGGGCCAAGTAGAACCTAAACTTTCGCATGCTCTACATCACTTCTAAAGCAAGGCCTATTGGCCATGCGAGCGTTAACATCTGGCTCACCAAGCAAGACAAAAGATAGTGGCAGGCACTCACTGACAGACATTTACTGTTGATCTCTTAGGCGATGATTTAGTGAATTAATGTAAAACTCGAGCGCATATGCGCAAATTGAGTCAGCTAGAGGTTAAAAGTATTCTTCTAGTCCAAGGGCTCTGTCTCTTTGTTTGAATTAAGTACACTTGAGCCAATATTTAAAAGTCCAAAAATGTGGAGTCTGGTGAAATGTTCAACAGGAGGCTTGAGAACGAGCCTTGGTTACTTTCCCCCCATGCAATGCACAGCGTCCGCTAAACTTACTTCCACCGCGAAAGCAAATGTGAACAACTGTGGGACACCATTTTACCCTAAATCGTGATTAATTAAATCAATTTTGCATTCAAAACAGTAAAAAAGAGGCTTACTTTACATTGTGAACATCTAGTAAAAAGCAGGGTCTAATTCAACAGACTGGTCATTATTTTGCCAATATCTCAAATCTCATGGTACTTTTTGTAGAGGCTACACTGATTGATGCAAATTTCTCATGACAGAATAAAGAAACATCTCCGTTATAGACTTAGTGCGCTTAATCCTTGCTCAAACGGTTCAACTTGAATTACAATAGCCCGGAACTCTCGAGATTTTCATACATATTTCTGCTCTACTCAAGTGATCGCAGTCGTTCGGTTTCATCAGCTGAAACCTTTAAAAGCATTGGTATAAACGCACAAGGTTTGAAGCAAAATTCAATCTCATTTTAAATTTTTTTTAAACAATTTGTGCGCAGCGATGACTTTCAAGGAGTTATTAAAAGGCTATACCTAAGTTGCGCTTAACTTGCGGGGTTTAAACTTCGCTGCAAATTAATCTAGAGCTTAGGAATAAACTTAGCTATCTTGCATATTCTTGACCCAGTCATTCAGAGAAATTGCGTGATCTCCAAAATTGTGTGAAGGTCCTCCTGCTTCTTTTAGTAGGAGGCTCCAACGATGGATTAGTACACTAGTACCGCAAAATTTTTTAATTGATTCTAACAGAATATATGCATCCAAATGCAACGGGGCAGCAAAGTGTTATGCTATTTCGGATGGCCCAGCCAAACCACCGAAACAGATCTTGATCAACAAAGTCGCAGGAATATCTGTTCCCGAAATTGATATCCTGTGCAGAAAGCTGTAATTAGAGAAATAGAAAAATTATTTTTTGTGAAGGAAAGTTGGGACTACAGGGGACCATGAATAGGTTTCATACGTTTCTGAGACACACAACATAGTATATCAGAAGAAATACAAAGAATATTATTCGTTAACCAACAAAAACCGGTTGATTAAGCACTTGGCAAGCCAAAAATCAATCTAGGGATTTTAGTGCGCTATTTAAATCCTACCATTTTAGCCGAAATGAATAAAGTTCAAAGTAATCTACAAACACTGCACACAGCCATCGTGAAATGCATCACCCTCTTCCGTTTTTAGATTCAAAAGCTCTTTATTCGTTTTGTTTGGCACCTGTTGATGAATTTCATCCGTTTTATATTGACTTTAGCTGTCATGTAACTCGTGAGGTCATTAGAACTGTGCTGCCCCAAAAGCACAGACCTAAACAGAACCAAGTATGCTAGACGATCTACTGAAAAAGGTTTTGGAGTTTCCATTTTCGAGCAACTAGCATATTTCACCATAATGCACCCTGTCACTCTTTATGTGGTGTTTGGAAAAATTCCTCAGGTCTCTTCAAAAGTCTCCAAATGCAATCACATGTTAGTTTTCTTTTATATCGCGCGACATCTAGGATTTCCATTAGGGCAACTTGAGAACTCTACATTGTCATCCGGATAATTTTACCGGAGCATATATAAGATAATTTCCAAACAACTTGACGTAAAAGACCATGCTTAATTCTGAAACAAAAATATATGTTTTTGGCCAAAATTGAATTGATCGTGTTATTTTGTGGTGCTCAACTTTTGGTCCCTCTTTAACTACGCATTCTTCGGAAAGCCTTAGTAATTAAAGTCTGACACTGGATTAATTTTTTTATCGCTCAGTTACCCTTATGGGTAGTTGCTTTTTAAGCAAAATTTCAAGGACTGTTCAAACACAACGCATAGTTTTATCGTACGCTTTAGATTAAACAGCTACTATCCAATGCGTTCAAAACTCTTTCATTCCAGGGCAGAAATAAGTAAGGAAACGATAACGAATTTCCGCCATACCTACCGCCCGATTATTTGTACTTTTCACTTGACTAGTGAGTGCCTAGTGAGTAAATCCGTAAAAGAGGTACTCGGATTCTCTGTACATACAAAATCATAGATTGTAAGTGCATATGCGACAATAATGTTAGTTTTGTAAAATGGCCACTCATGAATTTGACATGGGCTAATGTGGTGTGTGGCGTCATACCCTTACATTAGCAATGCTTAAATAATAGCGAACCGAATAGAAATGATACACAATCTCTAAAGTACTCCGTAACTAGTTGTCGTGTGTCACACACAACAAAGAGGCATGCGTCAGGACAAACAGGTAAATTAGGGACCCAGAAGCATTGAAAAATAGACCTCTGGGCTCATGAGCTTCAACCGAAATCCAGTACTTTCTAATTACTTATAACGACTACTCACCCACCACCAATTTTCACGGTCTAAAATTTTATTTAATTCCGGACAGTACTTACACTGATTACAAGACCGGTTTCCAGAAAATTATCAGCAGCACAAATCTTTTATTACATTAGAAAGTGGTTTATTCTAGTTATAATCGTGTTGAAGTTTTAACACATAGTATATCCACCTATTTATTTGCTAAACGCGGAAATTATCTCAAACTGAGCAGCTTGTGCTGTGGAGAATTGATGTCTGCTTAACCTTAGCGCTGATACGTTCATGTCACAGAAAATGCGCCACCTCATTTATCACCATTTTGCATCTGTTAGTACTCATACGACAACAGACTTAAAGGCGGAAATAATCTTGCTTTTGGGATTCTATTAAAATGTTTAATTCCACTGAGTTACCAAAGCTGCCGAGTAACCCACATGAATTCTGGGCGTGCCAGCGTGTGCTTGACAAAACTAGGTTCTCTGGCGGAGTTGAACGGAGGAATTAGACCGAATTCCATAAACCAGCACTCATACAACATGCAGTGAAATTCGCCTGCAGGCAGACGTTATTGATTTTATCCAAGCCTGCATGTACCATGCAAACGCATGTCTGTTTGTCGCTCCCAAGAGCTGCCATTCCAGCGTACACGTGAGTTGCTTCTGTCCAGCTGTTTGGAAAATTGCTTGATGATGGATTAAAAGGTAGAATCAACATGGAGGAAACAATGACTATTACTGATGCGGCTATGCTCCGGACAACAACTGAGCTAAATGATGTTAACAGGTATTAAACTTTCCGTGACAGAGTACCTGTAGGTGGACATTTAAGGGGAAAATGGTCAGCAGACTTCGAGATCACTAGCCAATAACGGACTTAAACGTAGTGAGCAAGTGTAATATAAAACCCCTCATGTGAGGACCTAGCAAATAACAACTCACGGTGAACATTTCAGTGATAACCTTTTTCCTATCAAGGTGTTCCTCACTTGCAGAAGCAACTTTGACGCTTACCTTAAAGAATATTGAAATCACCGCTTAATCTCTTTCAATTCCCGATAAGTTAGAACAAAGTCTGTAGTTCTATAAGCCTGTCTGTTTAGCGAATCAGTTACACTGCCTTGCCCCCGCTGCACAGGGGATGGAGATGGAAAATCCCCACGGCTGACTAAAGCGGATTGGTCCACATTTGTACTCTCAGTTGCGCGCCTATACAAGTCCTTGGGACTTTTCAACTTATGTTAAAAGAAGCTAGGTACACAAGATACCAGTCATGCTTGGACTCAATTAATCAGTCCAAAAAAGACCACAGAGTCAGTGCCATGCGTTGCAGCTGATTTTCTGAAATAATCAATCACGAGACTGTTTTATCTACGAAATCTGCAAGTAATACAAGTATGCACGGAAATTCGTGTGTGGGGAACATCCAGCGCACTGATAGTTTAGGATGGTCTCTAGATGACGTCGATAGCTATCCAGTTTACAGTGAACCGAACAGAAGTGGTCTTTTTATTGAGGAATAATCCCTTTCGTAAGAACTCGTCATAATAATACACGAACATCAAAAGTGACTGAGTTTTCCAACTTGTGCTCCATGCGCTTGATCGCATGTAGATTAATGATGGTCAGTGCAGAAAATTGACTTAGTTAGCTAAGGGTACTTTACAGAACATCCAGTTTGATTTTGAGGAGTAGAGTTATTGATACATGAATCGGTCAGCTAAGATCAAGTTGCCGCTTCATTTTTTACGGAATTGATGTAGCTTATGGGAGGATGCACAAGTTACTATGTGGTGATTAGTTGTAGGTCCAAACGCCAACCTCGTAATTAAACTGAATACGTTCGTTCAGGCCAAGAGCAAACTGTAGTTTACGCAGTACTGTTCAGTGGATGTCACGAATATGGGATTTGCAGCCAAACTATGTTTTGATATTAGTGTAACGGAAAAGTTTATTTAAGGCGATGATGTTTGTTGGTTTGTGTTTTGGTCTGGCACTTTTGCTGCAAACGTTCCACCGTCATGGCAAGGGGGATATGTTCAGTGTGTCCTATCAGTATGGATCCTTCAGGTGCATCCATAATTTTAGTGAAGTGCGTAGTTTGATATATGTTGCTGACCCGGAACAACCTTCGATTATGATAGGTCGTTTGGTTGGAGGTCTCCAAGTCAACCTGTATTTGGAATGGTCGATGTCCATGTGATTTTAGACTTGGATTCGTCTGCTTCAAACTGTTGCTTAGTACACTGTGACCTAATGATCAGATGCCTGTGTGTTCATTTAAATTAATGCAGCGTGACTGTCTCTGTAGCACGAAACGGTCTCATCCACAACAGTATTGAACCAGCAGCACAGGCAAACTATTTCCTTCCAATAATTTCCCCAGTCACTGTACTCTACCAGGTTGGCCACTGGTTAAAATTTGCCTATCTTATTCAGATATTTAAATATCTAATTTGTGAGAACCACTGCGTTATTTCTTTCACTGACTATTGCAACTGCTTGCTGAATTTATGAACAACAGTGACTTTTATTCATAAAACCAAGGTTACAGCCCCCGCTGCACAGGGGATGGAGATGGAAAATCCCCACGGCTGACTAAAGCGGATTGGTCCACATTTGTACTTTCAGTTGCGCGCCTATACAAGTCCTTGGGACTTTTCAACTTATGTTAAAAGAAGCTAGGTACACAAGATACCAGTCATGCTTGGACTCAATTAATCAGTCCAAAAAAGACCACAGAGTCAGTGCCATGCGTTGCAGCTGATTTTCTGAAATAATCAATCACGAGACTGTTTTATCTACGAAATCTGCAAGTAATACAAGTATGCACGGAAATTCGTGTGTGGGGAACATCCAGCGCACTGATAGTTTAGGATGGTCTCTAGATGACGTCGATAGCTATCCAGTTTACAGTGAACCGAACAGAAGTGGTCTTTTTATTGAGGAATAATCCCTTTCGTAAGAACTCGTCATAATAATACACGAACATCAAAAGTGACTGAGTTTTCCAACTTGTGCTCCATGCGCTTGATCGCATGTAGATTAATGATGGTCAGTGCAGAAAATTGACTTAGTTAGCTAAGGGTACTTTACAGAACATCCAGTTTGATTTTGAGGAGTAGAGTTATTGATACATGAATCGGTCAGCTAAGATCAAGTTGCCGCTTCATTTTTTACGGAATTGATGTAGCTTATGGGAGGATGCACAAGTTACTAGGTGGTGATTAGTTGTAGGTCCAAACGCCAACCTCGTAATTAAACTGAATACGTTCGTTCAGGCCAAGAGCAAACTGTAGTTTACGCAGTACTGTTCAGTGGATGTCACGAATATGGGATTTGCAGCCAAACTATGTTTTGATATTAGTGTAACGGAAAAGTTTATTTAAGGCGATGATGTTTGTTGGTTTGTGTTTTGGTCTGGCACTTTTGCTGCAAACGTTCCACCGTCATGGCAAGGGGGATATGTTCAGTGTGTCCTATCAGTATGGATCCTTCAGGTGCATCCATAATTTTAGTGAAGTGCGTAGTTTGATATATGTTGCTGACCCGGAACAACCTTCGATTATGATAGGTCGTTTGGTTGGAGGTCTCCAAGTCAACCTGTATTTGGAATGGTCGATGTCCATGTGATTTTAGACTTGGATTCGTCTGCTTCAAACTGTTGCTTAGTACACTGTGACCTAATGATCAGATGCCTGTGTGTTCATTTAAATTAATGCAGCGTGACTGTCTCTGTAGCACGAAACGGTCTCATCCACAACAGTATTGAACCAGCAGCACAGGCAAACTATTTCCTTCCAATAATTTCCCCAGTCACTGTACTCTACCAGGTTGGCCACTGGTTAAAATTTGCCTATCTTATTCAGATATTTAAATATCTAATTTGTGAGAACCACTGCGTTATTTCTTTCACTGACTATTGCAACTGCTTGCTGAATTTATGAACAACAGTGACTTTTATTCATAAAACCAAGGTTACAGCAGGTGGCGCTCCAGATATGTGGGGGAACCATGCAGAGAGTATGGAATCCAGCATTGTTTGAAGTACGCTGTGCTGTATATCCCAAAACACCGAGAACTTCGAGAGTGCATTTTTCCGTTTTCAACTTTCCTCGTATGTCAGAAATTGCTGTCGTTGCCGTTGCATTTTCGCTGCCATAAATTGCGTCAAAGTGCTTCTAAGGACAAAGTAAAAGAAAGTGATCACTTATTCTAATTTGTTTTTGTCTGATATGGACGGCTGAACTTCTGCACCTGCCAGACCTAATGTTTCTACTGAAATGAATTCAGCTGAACTGTACTATTTTTCCTCAAGTTGCTTTGCTCGGAACAACTTAGAAGTTGGGCTTAAACTATTTCTTTCCCTTAAATTGCAATTGCCGCCAGCCAAAAATACACAAGCAGTATTTTGCTCACAATTTTTGCCACACGTGAATGCATAATAACAGGCCTTGTGGTAATACCCTAAATTTGAAGCACACAGAATCAATTACTGGATGCCAACAATACTCAAATCTAAGTAAGCAGACCTATACGACTTGGACAAACGACGTCCGGGTACTTGTGATGTGCAGTAAAAATATTCGCATTCTGAGGTATAATTTTTGTTGAGCTCTTGATTTTTTATGAGACAGTAAACAAAGGGATTGACTGATGCAACTATTCACCATGTTGGCGCATAGCTATCACCAAACGGTGATAGGGCTCAAGGACGGAAATAATGCAAGTATGTTCAAGCCTAGCCAATGCTTTGTTGAGAACACGAGTTCCCTGGGCAGTAGCTCACTACTCATCTACCCGGATATCCCAAAAACGTTAATTGCCGTATCTGCGTCTCTTTTTTGGAAAATACTCTTCACAATTCACTGGTAGGCTTAGTAATTTATTTTATTCACATAGTACTTTGGCAATGTATGTGGAGTAGAGATAACCTTGAACTGATGCTCCCACCCATATACTTCTGGTGTCTAAATGGTATAAAGTTAACCGATTATTTCCCACCCTACTTGTTACAGAGTTGTACATTTGTTATTGTTACAACACAGATCACGCGTTTTTATAAACGTTTTGCGGTATGGGAGTTGCACTCAGCCCAAAGAACAAGAGCGTTTTACCGGACTGGAACTTAGTAAACAATCATCCTTGCACTGTGCGGTTGTCCGACTCAATTAGGGTCAACGCAGATCGATGCGGCAAAAGGCTTTAATTTGTCGCATCGGCTTATTCTCCGATACGCAGGTTTTACCGAGATTTGTCGCGGCGGCCTTGGCCAGAAAGAACGGATAGGATCATTCTGGTCGATGATATGAAAGCCCAACTGAAACAACTGACCCGGGAAGATACACAGTTCGGTGGTAGATTTAGAGTCACTGTTCGGCGTATGGATAGTGGGAACCGACATCTTTACTTGTTTGCTGATCATAGCGGATTCCTGGCCAGTGAGAAAATGGAACACAATCTCTCAAGCTACTTGGAGTCCACCAACCACAAGACAGTCATGCGTTCAGTTGGACCATGTGACTATCAGTTAGTAATGGATAGTCTCAATTGAAGATTGTCGTTCCTTGTGGGGTATGCAACCCTACCCCGATCATGCAATTGTGCAGGCCTGGCTGTTACCTCTTTAAGCATTCCGAAGCAGAGCAACTCCGTTCACCAACACCATCAACTGGATTCAGCTAGAAAGATACTGGAATGCTGATGAAGAAACTTCGCTGGAAGTTGGACGGAAGCGAGTCAAAGAAGCTATGATTCCGTCTGTCAACGCCGTCTGACTCTACAAAATAAGCGCTAAATATCGTCGAGGTTGGCAAACTTCGCTGCTGCCGGAAAATCAACACCAGCAATTGGCGACTATGATTGCACACGCAGATCCATCAAAGGCCAGATAACCAAGCGCTTCACTAGTGACAGGGAACGCTGTTGGATTGGGAAGACCTAGGATTTGACCACAGGCCAGAGCCGCATCCCATTTTAGCTGATTCAGTCAACCGGCCAAAGGAAAACAACTTTCAGTGAGACGATATACAAAAAGACGAAATGGCGGTTTATTCGCACAATCGTCTTGAGCGATGAGCTAGACACATTAGGGTGCAGTTCAGCTGATTTCCCTTAACAGGACCCATGGAAGCACCCAACGGGTATGATTGGAACAGTGACACCGGTCCGCCATCAACAATAGAAATCCAGCACAATAAATCATTCTTTCAAAGAGATAAGGCACCTGGCTCGGAATGACTGCATCCCGAACACTTTGAAAAAGATTGCGACGTCCTGATGAACAGTCTGACGACCCCACTGCTGAAGATTTGGAACGAAAACAGAATACCAGTAAGATGGAGCGCCCTGACCGTGATTCTAGTCTTCAAGGAGGTCGCAAGAACGTCCTGTGAAGACTATCGTGGCATCATCCTAATATTCGTGGCATTTAAGGTGGTCTCTGGCATTGTTTTTTGCAGGTTGATCGATTGTTGGGGGAAACAAACCCGCGATAATCAAGCTAGATTTTCCGAGTACGTACCGACCATATCTTTAGCTTGTGATAAGTCCTTGAACAGCGCCACGCTTTCAAATGTCTCACATTGGTCGCTTTCCTCGATCCGAAAGCTACTGGCCAGAAAATTTCGGTGATGTCTGGCTGTCAAGCAGGTTCCTCCTAAATTTATATTCCCTCTGAGGGACATTGTTTGCGAACTCCTGGAAGTGCATACGAATATGCAGCAAGCGTTTCCTTGAGTTCACTACTACCCCCTCTGACCGTCCCCCGTCAGCTTTGTTACTGATGTGCTTCTTGAAATTTCCACCCTTGCCTCCAAAACCTCGGAGTCGTAATGCTCTCAAAACACAGACAGTGACTTCTTGGATAATAATCCCTTCCTTGGTCTGGATGCAACAAAAATACAAACCGTTGTAAATAACTTAAATACTTCTGCCGTGGAGTCTGTCGTGCGCTTCACAGCTGCAATTTGTATAGTGACGCTATATGACTAGGTGAGATGAAACCTAGACTTCATGCTTGCAGACGAGAAAGTCGACGTGGTAGATAAATTTGTTTTTCTGAACAGTTGTATGAGTTCCGGTAGGTCCGTCGAACGTAAAATTGTTCCTTGTATTTCGAAAGCCACACTCCGACACCTATGGCGCCGACGTGACGTCAGTTTGTCTGTCAAGGGTAGAGTATACACTGCGACAGCTCAATACATGCTACTTTATGGATAAAAACATGGCCCATACGCGCACAGGCTGCAATAAACCTACCCGTTTTTGACCATCGTTGTCTCCGAATCATTGGAAGGGTCTGGTAGGAACATCGGATTAGCAATGCTGAGCTACGCCAGATAGCTTTAGGAAAAAACAGCTCTCCCGAGATGGCCGAATTACTCATGCTTTGTGGGTTACGCTATTTCAGACATGTTATCCGCATCCCAGAAGACGGTCCGCCTTGCAGGGTTTCTTCTGTCCGGCCTAGTGCTGAGTGGAAGCGACCGAGAAGTGCACAGTGTATGGCCTGGCAATGAGGTATGAAAGCACTGCCCAGTAACCTGAGTCGGATTGACAGTTGCCACCTCTATAGATGGGAATTCAACTCAGCAATGGTTAATGACACTGGCAGACATGG
Source organism: Clonorchis sinensis (assembly GCA_003604175.2). Taxonomy (NCBI): domain Eukaryota; kingdom Metazoa; phylum Platyhelminthes; class Trematoda; order Opisthorchiida; family Opisthorchiidae; genus Clonorchis; species Clonorchis sinensis. The sequence goes on from CM030369.1 coordinate 105,832,506, forward strand.
CTTAGCCAGGCAGTCGGTTGCGCTCGTGCATCGAGGCTGTCACCTCCAATGCCTAGCTGTCCAGTTTTCCCGAGCTAATTGATCGTGCCATTACCCCCAGTGCTTGGCTATGTGTCCCACGCTCCCCAATGCTCCGGTGATCAAAGCTGTAGCAGCTGGTACCGACAAACGGTCTCTACATAGCCTACATCCGATAAACTGAACAAACTGACTTTTTGCTGTGATACCCAATCGATTTCCGCCATTGTAATTTATAGATGAATGACCGTATCTGATTTCTTAGGTTTGCTTATGCTAGAGTCTTTGTTACATCGTTCAAAAATACAAAACCTTTACTTTTTTCCCGCGGTACGCCATCTGCAACCCAGCTGCTACCGAGATAGCCAAAGCTAAGGAGGGATTAGCAACGCTGGCAGACCGAACCTTATTGTTTTGTCTTCATTGGTTGAAATGACATTCAGCTTCTAATTTTTCGTTGGATAAAAGCAAATCTTAATCCGTCTGTTATGTGGGAATCTGGAATTTAGGTGATATTTGGGGAGGGATCTTGAACTCCCGTAGTCTGTATTTGTAATGAAACTGGCTTTGAAATGGATAAGCCAAAAAACTACTTACGGCCAATTCTATCAAATTTCTTTTTAAAGGCATATATTCTTGCTAATTGTGATTTTGTCCAATGAGGCTACACAAGAACATTCAAAACCCTTACAGACCGACTGTATAGTCTTCACAGGTCGTTTTCTGTAGGTGCAGTGTACTTCATTATCGGTCATTATTGTGTTAAAAGTGCTGGACAATTATGTAAAATATATCTAATATGTTTAGGGTTTACCATTCACCGGGGCTTAACGGATACCCAGAAAGCTGAAACCCCATAGGGGGGCACATTTTGGTGATGGTTTGTTCTGGAAAATTGCTCTCCGTTTAAAATTCTCCCACGCACTTCGACTGTGTATCCAAACAAATAACAGCGATCTTGGTGGAGAAACGGTTGATCCACCGTAATTTGCCTCTTCGTGGTCAAAATTGGTAGGCAACGCATATGGGTGATGTGCCGCTCAGGCATTATTGTGTTAACATAAACTGACTGACGATTCATTGTGATCAACCACAACTTGATGTATATCAGTTATTTCAACCGGAGGCAACATTGACCACTCGAGATTACCTGGTGGTAAAGGGGGGCAAAGCTAATAGCCAGAAGGTCCTATGTCGAAAAGGTTTCACAGACCAACGATTCGTTTTATATATCTGACCGCAACAAAGGGTTCTTTCAATTCCTGGGTCGTTAAACTTGAGGAAGTACCAAGGGCAACGGTAAACTAATAGAGGCGGTAAACGCGTTTACGAGATTTCTGAAGTTTTAATTCAGTCACATCATGTAGTTCTCAAAATTTTTAATCCTCACATTCTCACACAAGACCCGATGACGGCACTACCCATCTGCAGAGTAACCTACACAGTGCCTAAAAGCATCACACTATTCTCCTGAGAGTTCAGCTATTTACTCACTAAGACAGTGAAAATAATCCATAATGCCTCATTATGATGTTGGCGACATCAACCCGCCTTAGTTAGGAGTTCAGAGCACGAGAACGATCACGATTGCCCGGTCTGGACGGCGAAATTGTGTATTATGACTAAGTGAAAATAGTTTTCTTGTGTTGCAAAAGCAGCTATTCGAATGCTGCCCATTACCGGTTTTATTTTATTTGACTTTAAGATGTAGCCGCAATCATATTTCACAAAAGGATATTTTGGGAAAAGGGTGCGGCTATTCGGAAAACACATTAAGGTCATTACAAGGTTCTGAATGGCTACAGTCAGCATGTGCCCATGATTGCAATGCATTTTCCTTCCGCTTGCCGTGGCTTGCTCCGGATTCCTCTAATATCCAAATCGCTCACTGTAAAGTCATATAGAGGTTATGGGTCCTCTTATTTGCCTGTGAGGACACTTGTCTGAATTTCTCACGATGGCATTCAAGAATTTCTCCACAACCTTACCGACAGGTGCATAACGCATAAATGTGGTCTCCAGACTCGGAGAATGTAATATTATCTTGTGCACGAGCGTTTCAATGTGTCCGGTCGTTAGTCAAATAACCATTTATCCTGGCAGCCCTAATGGCCATTAAAAATTCTGATCTAACTACTTTGGTTTACAAAGTTTCAAGAGAATTTTACCATCACCGGAAAGAACAATCTGTCATACGAAATTGCTCAACCGGACGTCATCTCCACACGCTGCATAGGTGGGATTAATCCCGATGGAATAGTGTTCCTTTTGTTTTTAAAGACACCGCATATTTAGATCACTGAACCAATTATGTCTCCTTACGAGGAAACTTAGTTCTTAGAGGTATTTTGTCGTCGACCCATATGTAACACAAACTACCGTTACACCGATAGATATCAATAGATAACTATCCCTAGCATATTTAGGATGCGACGCCAAGTGAAACAACATATTGGTAGTCCTTGCTTTTCCAAAAAAACATTTCTGACAATACTGCAAGAATGGCTGTCCAATACTGCGGGGTTTTTTTGTGTCTTGTAGTGTCGTTCTGGTCTCTAGTAAAGGTAGGGATGAATGTCTCTGTTGATTCATTTGGCTACCAACACATAAGTCTAACAAAATACTTACTGGTTAGGTTGTAAAAGTTGACATTTGCAATTTGGAACGCATTTTTATAAAATTTAAACAGGCCAAAGAAAGTGCCAGAGGCTCGTTTAATGTAAACGAATAACTTGATTCTTGTAACCAGTAATTTACAACTGGTTGGTAATTGTTACCTCACCCACAGAAAGAGAGTCTTCTGAAATTCGGTCAAAAATGTTTTCTCGTATACGAATGGCTACTTTACCTAGACGTGAAGTGTCCTCACAAGCCTGCTGCTAGCTGTATTTACTGAAATTTTGGCTTACCAAGTGAGGTAAAAAAAACATTGTCGGGTTTATCTGCCAAATAAAAAGCAGCTAACACTCAAACAACATATTGCTACCTAACCCCAGTTGGACCACTAGCAACAGAACACCAGCCACTTTGGGGTTCGAGCTAATAAGTGTAATGCTGACTACGGAATTTGGTTGGCTAAAACTTCATGAAAGAACAGCGTTTTCATCCTTGTATTGGGTCAAGTACATGTCTTGTTTTGTACAAGCCCACCACGAAGAAGTCCGTCCTTATTCGTTGGTTTACAACAGAGTGAGCGGAAATCAAAAGGTTTGGTGATTGTTGCAATATCACAATCTTAATAAATTTGTTACATATTGTGAATGCGAGACCAGTTAGCAGGTATGGATGGATGGATGGATGGATGGATGGATGGATGGATGGATGGATGGATGGATGGATGGATGGATGGATGGATGGATGGATGGATGGATGGATGGATGGATGGATGGATGGATGGATGGATGGATGGATGGATGGATGGATGGATGGATGGATGGATGGATGGATGGATGGATGGATGGATGGATGGATGGATGGATGGATGGATGGATGGATGGATGGATGGATGGATGGATGGATGGATGGATGGATGGATGGATGGATGGATGGATGGAAGAAAATTCGGTACAAAAAATACCTGCGACTACTACTGCTAAGTAAAACCGATGCGACGAAAACAACAACAAACAATCGGTGGTCTGTTCAACGTGAACAGTATTCTCTAATATCATATTTTACTATCATTAGAGGTAACATAGTCAGATTTCCAGTAAAACACGCGGTAAAGTGAAGAAATCTAATGATTTTTGTGAAGTTAACACTACAATCTCCTTGAAACCAAGAGTGATTGATTCATTAGGTACCCCGTCGATCCGGAAGTCATACCTGTGGTCCAGTGTCAAAATGAGCAAGCGTAAACTAAAAAAACGCGAATGCGGAAGGGTAAACAGTGACAGCATAAAATTCGATGCATTAACGAACTTATTTCGCAGTATGCTTTCGAAAACTAGGTCAGCAGCTTCATCCCCTTATACAAATTAAGCAATGCACATAAAGTAGCTGTTCACTATAAAGGTTTACAGTTGTATAACGGGGGCTTTTTGTTCCAAGGATTAGGCAACTATAGTTATACCGGATTAGCTGAAATTCTACTGTTTACTGGGACTGAAAACTTCGAATGATAATTGCTTTTTTTCTTTTTCAGAAGATTCCGACGCGGACAGTTACAATGACTTGGATCTAATATTCAGTGTTGATTTATCCAACACCAATACCTTTGCCAAAATCAAATCCATCGTGTTTTCCAGTATTTCGCAATTCTTGGCCAACACATTTGCCTCCGGAAAGGTTGCTTATAGCTGTACACACAACACATGCTTTCATCTTCCCAATGTCTCTCAGCGATGTGGATGTACCAAGTGCACAAGAGATATGACCTTTTCGGAATTTGCACCTGATCGCAAATTAACTCAAGCAAAAAATGGTGTTATTAGCAATCATCATTCAACTTCCACATCAATAGTTTTAAAAACTGAACAGGTGCCAAAGAAATACAAAAACGATCAGATACTGACGGATCTGACAGATAAAAAGGAATTACCCTCAAAACTCGCCAATCTTGGAGTGGACGATCAGTCTATATCAAATGGAATTCAGAAATCTTCCATATTTCGATGATGAAAAAGAATCCACAAATGAGTTGCATCAGACCAAGAACACTCAAAAGGACATGAGCTACAGCTGTACCTGTTCACCCTGTCTACCTACAAGTACTGTGAACTGTCCTGGGTGGGACAGCTTGCTACGCGACGAATCGTACGCAAAGCATTACATACAAAAAATGGTTCGAATCCACAAACAAAGCTCCAAAACCGCCGATTCCTGGTCACTCTTCACTTTGGGGTTTCGTACTCCGGAAGGAGGTAAAACAATTGATATAAAATTTGTAGACCGCATGCACAGGCAATTCGAATTTACTGTGGACAGTTTCCAAATCGTGTTAGATAGCCTACTGACGTTTCACGAGACTTCTAGACAGCCACTCACTGAGAACTTTTATCCAACTGTTGTGGCTGAATCAGTTTCCGGGAGCTTTACAGAGGCTGTTGGACATCTTCGCAATCGTTTAATTGTAACAGCAAGGCCAGAGGAAATTCGCGGTGGTGGACTCCTGAAGTACTGTAAACTGCTGGTGGACGGATACCGACCGCCTGAAGACACCGACGTTCTATCCATGGAAAGATACATGTGTTCGCGGTTCTTCATAGACTTTCCAGACATCATTAGTCAACATCATCGATTGGCGTACTATTTGGCAAACCACTTTGAAGATAACGATGCTTTAAAATCCACCTACCTGCAAGTAAGTTTGGTCTTATCCTATGGTTGCCCGTAACATCCAAGCGATGTATTTAGTTATTTTGATTCACGCATGTGTAGAAAAAAATTTCCTTTGATTTTGCACCAAACCTAAATTAAAGCTTAAACCCACCAGATGGGAGTACACTAATTTCCAGCGACATTTAATTTTACAAGCCGTATCCAATAAAAACGAGGCTATTTTCAATGCTGTTACATTGCAGTAGAGGGAGCATTCTCCACTGAGAATGATGTTGAAAGTTCAAGTTTTTATACAGTCCGCCAATGCATCAATGATATTTTTCTTCGCGTGGTGACGAAATGTCTACAAACCGATCGCGCTGCTTATCGAATAGATCAACGACACCTGATACCGTCCAGAGAGGTTTTTTCATTTCACAACCTTTCAGTTTTGTCAGGGTTACATTTTTCCCATGCATAGAAAAGGCCTAACTGGGTTGTCCAGTCAGTTTAGTGGCACGGATGTCCGTAGCAAATGATGCGGAAGAAAGTCAATCGAAGACGAGCCTTAAGAATTACGTCAGTGGTTTAGCTACACATAGTCAAAGATATAGTTAGCTAATTTTTATCGTAAGCGTGTGAAGTTCATTACCATCGATGTTCCGAAAAACCCATTCACTATCTCAGCGAAATGCACTCATTTGCAAGCAAATTTGGTTTTACGAGAGACCCACCTGGAACCCAGCTGAACACCTCGTTTAAGATGTGTACCTGACGCGCAGGCGTAAAGCGAAGCGGGTCATGGACCGCTGAAGAGTTTCCAGAAACCTCATGATTCATGAGTTCCGTTAAGAACATTTGTTGTGACATCTCGAATATCTGACCAACTGAAATGAGGCAGTTACCTGGAAACATCATGAACGAGAGATTCAGCTGGGTTCCAGGTGAGTCTCTCGCAAAACCAAATTTGTTTACAAATGAGTGGATTTCGCTAATTTCGTGCAACTTAGTTTCAAGTAGAACACAAAGTTGACGAAAACTCGAGGATTGCGTCTACCTGATGAGCCCCAAGAAGGGTAAAACCGGTCGTGGGCTGTCGAAGAATTTTCAGCAACCTTACGAGTAGTGCATTAAGTCCATTCACTATCTCGTTGCGAAGACCAAAGGTGCCAACGTTCCTCAACGTGTCACGTGTTGCACTTGATCTGGGTCGTTCTTTCAATCTCACAATGGTGAAACCATAAACATTTGTACCAAAAAAGCAACTCAGAGTTGACAGATGGTAAGTACGGGTTAATTATTTCATTATCAAGTGGATTTCGTAACTTTTAAGTTTGAAATATTGGAAGAACATCAGTCAGAATGTCTCCACATCTGCCTCATGACCTGTCCCTAGTTTGCTGAACAGATAAAACCCTCCTGAGTTAACAGACGGAAACTTTTCAAGCGTAATAACAAATAAAACACTCAAATTTATCACAGATACCACTAACTCGCTGATACAATGTATTACCTCTGTCAAATGCCAGGAATTTAATTACCCGATCAAATAGTCGTCGTTCCGAGCAACATAGTACACTCTCCATGCGGTTGTCACTTGAAAAACCACTTGCTCAAATGCCTTGAGGACTCTTGAGTTTTTCACTGGAGAAAGGAAGCGCTTTCAGTTTCGGTTGCCGTAATCTTTGGTTAAAATCTGGAGAGCATGCTAAGGTGCATCCAATTCTTCCACCATCTTTTGAAGGGATGATTTGTATCATTTATCTGTTGTAAGTGTTTTGCAGGATCTGTAGTGTTCAAGTCACTCTCATTTGATCAGTCGACCTGCTGTCCTGGCGTAATTATTCTGGTGAGCCACCCTTTGTTGTGGCTGGTAAGAAACGGGTTACGCATCCCTGCAACGAATCGAACCAGTGCCTGGACCTTCATTTTGCTTGTTGCCAACGTCTGTTTACAGATATGGCGAAAACGCGAAAAAGACCAGCTTGGTCCGGTGGTCGGCATTGATTAAATAAACAACGATGGTGCCCCCATGGGTTGGCTGATCCATGTAGGTGCCAACAGATAGAACCAGCAAGTAAAGTACCAGTAACTCAGGAGCAGTATTGTGACCCTTTCCCTCTGGATCCTGATAGAGACATTTGTTTAACATTGCCCACTGAGCTCCTGTGCACCCACTGATTTCTTGACGCCTCCGTAGTTCTTAACTGTGCACCATATTTGACAGTTAGTAACAAATTGCGCTTTTTGTTTGCTTCTCACTTTCCTACTAACTTAGTTTCAGTTAAAGACAAGCACTTCCATGAGGAACTCGTCAGTGAAAAGCCTTCGCCCTCGTTTCACGAGGTGCGCTTACCCACAAACTGGCTATCACTTATCATGTATTGACATCCCTCCAGGAGCATAATTAGTTCCGCTTGGCTTTACTGAGCACGCGAAATTTTGAGAGGGTAACAGGTGTAACTATCAACCAATCGAGCGGTGGTTCAGTGCTTTTCGGTGAATACAAAGCGCTTTCTGCCAGACTATTAGGAAATTTTGTTGGCACAGGATTTACAACACAAGAAATTACTGGGCAACGAAATTTTTCCCTAAAAATTGTCTCCTTGAAGAGTGTTTATTATAAAGAAGAGGATTCTACTTTCGTGATGTGGAAAACATGAATGACCAAAACCCCTTACTTCCTCAGGGATATTCCATGGGTGGGGTTTCCTAAAATGGGGGGGTTTTGTAGTCTTCAGCAAAGCAAAGAACAGTTTTCATGTTGTACATGTTGTACATATGTTTTCATGTTGTACACATACAACTGCTTGTATGTCCCATTTTATCCAACACATCCACACCATAGCTGTTGCTGTTATTTGTAAAACACTTCAAAATTGCTGGTTCCTTATTCAGTTCGGTTATGTATTGTAGATGATAATCACGAGATTCGTTGTGAACACTTGCGAAACATCTCTTACATAGATGGATGGGTCACGAGGACGATAACATAGGTCTCCACTTTTATAAAGTTCCCAGACATATCGTCTTCGAAATGTTCTTACACCAAAGAGATACTTCCACAGTAGGTGAACACGATGATGTCTTCCTTAAAACCATGTCACTCATGAGCTTGGTGCTAACTCTGTGGCAGTCTAAACCAGGTTCCGCTTTTTAAGGCTTGTCAAGTAAACGTCGTCTTTGTGTTTGGCATCAATTTTTGATAAGCTGACAACAAACTCGAAATACACGGATCAAACGTTCAGTTGCAAATTATTGTGTTTGGCATCAATTTTTGATAAGCTGATAAAAAACTCAAAATACACGTATCAAACGTTTAGTTGCAAATTACGACAATGTTAACTGGATACACGTTTCGAAAGCATCGTGAATCACACTTTGAAGCTCAGTGAACAAGAATGGCTGTCCACAACCGAGATTACAATACTCTGTATTGTGTGTTCAAATACAACTCCCGGGATGCATTCATCCACATAGCAATGTCATGTGTACATCTGTCTATGTAATCTTGCTGCATGTTTCTTCTACCCTCCGGGTTAATGGTGGAAAAGTTCTGACGATAAACCCGAGCTATGTTAATACTAGGACAATCACCTAGTTATACGATCAAAACCCTCAGTTGAAAATTTTGGCTAAAATGCCTCAACAGGATGGCAAGTCGGCGTAAAACACTTGGAAGTCCATATTTTATGGAACAAGTCACCACGTATGATCCACCCCCAGCCCAAGGAAAAACGAGCATTTTGACGTCTGTAGTCAAACCGTTAATGTGGCTCCAGTCCCTGAAATATCCTCAAACCTCTCTGTAGATCTCATGGGCCAGGGAGGGTGAGGGCTTTATTAAAAGCTGCGACCTAAGCTTTCATACCCGGCCTCTCTAACCACACCCCACCTCTTTGACTTTTCATCTACTCATTTTTGTAATACTGGATTAAAGACACCAACAAGCGCTAGCGATGAAGGTGTCCCATCGAAAACAACTGCCATCAATACGCAATAGCGCACGTCGTTATGCATTCGTTATGCAATCATTTGGTGACAAATCACAAATGTTCTTTTTCTGTTAGTTTTTTCAGGCGTTGCACAGTGGCCCCGAAATTACGTGTCTGAGTGTATAAAACGATCTGGGTGACCAGCTTATCTGTATATCTCAATTATTATAAAGGAATCGATGCCAACACACTGATGATCCACTATTTAGCGGAGTGGGGCATTAGAAGTCTTTTTTCCGCTTGATTGGCTTAGAACAGATTAAGGCATATTACAATGTAAAGGGGGACAGATTCGACCAATTAAGGAATGAGCAAGCAACAGCAAAAACTAAGGAAACGAATGAACGGAAAATGTGACTCGCCTTGTAATACAAAACATTTCAAACTCCTCCTCACTCTGCTGTTCAGGTTTCGAATTCTCTGGAAGCACACTGTAAAATGCGATGTCCTAGACAGCAGTGAATACTCAGAACGTAACCAAAATTAGTCAGTTCATTCAGAATATTTTTGGAAAACTTTTCGCCTCGTGACTTTGCAGTTCTTCTTCCCATTTATTCGTAGCAAGTTCCGTATTTTTGTTTATAACCGGTTTGCCCATAACAGCTCCTTTATATATACGTATATATATATATCAAACAGAAAGAAACTACACACGTTTTTATGAGTGCACATTGGTAGCTGGAGTGGTCAAGTGAGCGTCGCTTACTTTCAACACACCCCACTCAGGTCCACACTCTAGCATTCGGGGCCACTTGTTCTGCAAATGGTTTTTCTAAGAATGTGAACACTATCTGATAATCACTGATAAAAATGAGTAGCTTGATTCAGTTGTCGAACTGATTTTTTCGTAATTTCTCGGGTGGTGGCAAACCACTGTTGTTTAAGAATCACAGTTGTAAAATGAACCATAAGTAGGAAAAATTTGATGTGGGTGTTGCGCATGTACGTAAAACATCAAATAAACAGTTTTTATGAGTGCACATTGGTAGCTGGAGTGGTCAAGTGAGCGTCGCTTACTTTCAACACACCCCACTCAGGTCCACACTCTAGCATTCGGGGCCACTTGTTCTGCAAATGGTTTTTCTAAGAATGTGAACACTATCTGATAATCACTGATAAAAATGAGTAGCTTGATTCAGTTGTCGAACTGATTTTTTCGTAATTTCTCGGGTGGTGGCAAACCACTGTTGTTTAAGAATCACAGTTGTAAAATGAACCATAAGTAGGAAAAATTTGATGTGGGTGTTGCGCATGTACGTAAAACATCAAATAAACATCTTTGGTTTGGACAGTACCCGCCATCTGGATCCTTTTTCCAATCACTTTTACTTGTTTTCTAGTGGTTAAAGAGTTGCTCTTCCAAGTGCCACTCACAGTAGGCAGTTTTAAGCAACCTGACTCACAAGCCGTGTTTTGTTCACGAAAAAACGTGGCATTGCTCCTTCAACATCCTTTAGTCTCCAGAAAATACTTGAACATCTTGGACTTCTGGATACCAGCACGGAACTGATCCAGACCATAGGAGGGGACATGTAGTAGTCACAGGCTGAGTGTTTGATACTAAAAGAACCGGATCAGCAGATACAGGAAAGAGTGCTGCAACCCGCATTCACTTATAGACATGGAGAACGTCGATGTCCGTCATTATTGAGAAAAGAGTTGAGCAATTTGGTATGTTCATTCATCGTCAAATTTGTCAACATTTAGCGACCACATCATGTGCGGTGGGACAGTGTTGTTCGTTTGGCAATGGCAAATAGTCCTACATCTGACAGTTCATTGCTTATACCCCGAAAACATTGGAACCTGGTGTATGGTATTCACTACCCGGCTGGAGAGTCCTTCGTTACATGCCCACTTTACTACTAGGTGGCTCTTATCCACTGATTTCTCGTGGCATAACTTGTTCCCTACAAATTTGAAAGGGCCAAAATAGATATTGCGGGCCTTCATGCAGTTGTAAGCCTCCTCGATTTCCTTTTCTTCCTAAAAACGACAAGCATCTAATGATAACTCCGACGGATTTGGCGGATTGAACCAACTGGATATGACGGCCATAATGCTTTGTTTAGCAGTTTTCCTTCTAAATCGTGGTGTAATTCCGATTGCCCTTGGCGGCATAAAGGCCAGAAGTGGACCTCCGAACAATAGCTGTTCCTAAGAAAACTACCACTCCTCACTTTACTATAACGCCGAAACATATTTCACATTCACCGTGAGGATCATCTGTAATGATTGCTTTCTGTTGTGTCCGGTGTGTCCTTGGTACTTGAGCACACCATGGCACTATGTGCCGGATATTAGGTGTCAGTCTAAGACCCACCTGAAAAAGGAGACATTGTACGACTAAATACTGTGCGTAAGCACATTACTTCCCATGCGCATTTTGCAGCTCATTTAGCCACGAACTGGATTAATCTTCCTGATTTTTGTACCAATATCCCCTTTCGCGAAGGAACAAATAGATTTTAAACTATCCTGGAGGAGGAATTTTCGCTTTCTAGGCCAACTTCTCCCCTGGTAAACTCAAGAGTCATCCGACAGCTGATAACTTGCAGAAGAGGAAGGATTGCAGCATCCGTGGACGAAATAAAGGCGTGCAAGTGCGTGCAAATTAACCTTATCATTTGAGGTTTCATGAGGTTTTGGTACCTTCTTGTTTGGATATTCGACAAAATCTTTTGATAGCATTTGAATTTTGGTTGCACTTATTGGCGCAAAAAACAATTAGCTCTTGATTGGCTTGCTCACTGACAGAATATTTACAGACTTATGCCAGCTAAAGGATAAATTTACCAGGACAGATAGTAATGATTTATTCGACATGCAAGGGCGAAAATAGTCTCTGTAGTTGGCGGTCGTAATAGTTGACGTAATTTGGACAATTTGGAGACAACAGTGCCAATTTGTCACTCTGCCGAACTGTTTATTTTCAGCAGTGCTATAAATGCGGATATTTCAATTCACTGTGTAGCTGAGCGATGAATTTAGTTTGCTCTTTTCCCAAAGTTTTGATAAATTCAGAAACACTAGACAGGCCACGCTCACAATCCCGTAGCTCTGTGGTTGCACATTCCTTGTGAATCCGTCGAATGTACGGTATAACTGCCAACGTATTAAAGAGTTTCTTAGACCTTGATGTCATCCATTGTCTCTGGAAAAATAACAACTTCAACAATTTAATGGGGATACCCGTACTTCAAAGCTTTTGCTCGGTTGAAAGTGATCAGCATTCTTATCTAAGTTCTGTGCCTAAACCTATCTGGAAGGAGACGTGTTACTCCAAAGTTACAAACAATTCATCATAACCAGTGTGTTGGTTGTGTCAACAAGCGATTTGATGAAAATCTCATTGGGATTACCCCGTCACCAGCGGTTGTACCCCCGAGTGCTTGTGCATACTTGACAACATAAGCGGGTGCAATGAAAAGGATGGTTGACCGTACGTCTGCAAGTTAACCCGAAAAAATAAAATTGACGGACAACCACGAGGAGACAACAAGAGTAGCGACGTTGCAATGAACCTGAGTGCCACAGTAGACAGAGACCAACTTACAAGAATCGCCAGTGGGTTCCGATAAATTAGTCTGTTCCGAGGAAAAAGCTCTACTTTAAGAAATCTTCGAAGCCCTTATTTCATGAGATGGCCTGAGTGAAACAGTCAAATGAAATAGTGAAACTAACACAAAGCGTCCTCTTGAATTTGGCCCTACCATTTTTATTTGGCGGCTAATAAAATTGCAAATAACACAGAAATTCGTGAAAAGCTAAACTGGGGTACTGTATCTTCACCAGCTGAACAGTTAACTATACACACTTTTTATGTAAACGCAGACAAGCTGTCCAGCCAAAATGCCTCATCGTTGGGTTCTTAAAAATCTGATATAAGCGCAGCAGGAGGGCTATGGTTGGAAATAGACTGATAACCGTAAGTTTTGGAAAAGAGTCATTTGTTGGCACAGAATCACGCTAAAATTCACCACAGTATCTTACGGTAAATTTTTTCCTACTCAGCACCAGTTTAAAAGAGTAGTCCATTTCCTAAAGTTATTATTCTGCTCACACATTCCATCTTTCCATCCGAATGTGTACCTAAACGGGGCAACATGAACCTTACTCGTGAGATTTTGTAAACTTGCTTGCAAACAATCACAAGAGTAAAGTGAATTTTGCTTCACCCCAAATTAGAGGATATAGTATAGGTTCCTGATAATAAAAGTACAGGTAGAAAGGAGCGAATTAAGTCAGGTTGCAAGGAACAGTGGTGAGTTTTGCACCTAACATGTTCGCTTGGTATTTGGTCATACCAAACATGTGTTTAAAAGCAACGCATTAAAGCAATCTAAAAGAGCAACGGATTAGATTGAACCTTGATTGGTATCAAACAACAGTTGGATGTCGTAAGCAAAAGCATAAAACTACTCCGGTAAAGAGGTCATGGCATCTCCGAATTTGTTCTGACATGAGTTACCGAAAGATCACGAGGCACATGTTGCTATTAAAGAACATGAGACCAATTACTGGCATACAGTTGTCTAGGACAGTATTTGAGAACTCTTATAATGTACCTGATTTGGGTCAAGCAGAAAGTATATGAAGACTTTACACTTAATGCATGCAGTTAAAATGAATTCCTCTGAAGTATGACTTGCCTTTTCAAACATTTTGCAAACAACTCCAGAAAGCCTTTATTTCTAAACAGCAAAAGCAATTAAACTCATGTTCCCTCAAATATGATGGTACCACTGCCCACTCATTCGCAAACCACGCACACCAAAATCAGATTTTGAGTTTTACTTAAGGAAGTGGCATTCTAGAGCAAAATGGACTCAAAAAGTGAGCAGACCTGGCTAATCTTCTTCGCTGAAACGTCGGTCCCAGCAAGTTTTGTAACGTGTTATTCATGGGATGACCACGGTCTGGTAAATTCATTCATCTTGACAACTGACTGCAGACGCAAGACAGAGTAAAGCTATTAAATGGTGTCTCTTGAAAATCCTGTAAAAGACTGCGCATATTCAAAAACCAAAAAAACATTTAAAACGATTACCTCGACATGCTGGTGTTTAAACCATGCCTTACAGAACACGATGAAAGTTTGGTGCTGGGTAATTTCTTGGAGCAAGAGACCATCCTGAACGTCTCCTGGACATTCATGCTGATTAAAGAGGAATAAAATTAGCCGTTCGGTTTAATACCCTAGTCATTCGGTGCCTAATAGCCATACACTCCGAAGGGATCATGGGGACCGAGATACTGCCAGTTTGCTCAAGCGTGGACACAAGCAGTCGAGATGTCTAGGTTGGGTTCAAACCAAGGACCTTCCGTTTTTTCCTTAATTACTGAGTTATCTCGAGCTCCATAATGATAGTTCAAATCCAGGTCGCAAAGCCCACATTGTTTGCGGCATGGAGACTCAAAAGCTCGCTTTGCTGTTCTCTTGTCAATCAATTTTCATCACTGTTATTCGAACTGTTGTAAAAGAAACAAAAGGGTGTAAATTCGTGACACGAAGTAGTCTCATGATAATCACTCCAAATAAAAAATTCAGAAACACTTGTTGGCCGAATAAATCATTTAAAACAGCAGAATGGTAATATAGCTTCGACTCACTGGCAGGATATCGAGAAAATTGCAGAATTTTCGTTCTATCTAAAGGATGAACTAAATTTGACACAGTTAAATTACTCGCAGTTTTCAAAATCCTTTACAAGGAAAGGGCTTTGTCTATCAAACAATATAAAGTGTATGCACAGATCAGTGCTATTTCAGAATCCAGTAAACAATCTACAGTGTAAGTTGGCTGTAACATAAAATAGTGGTTTGTTCGCATTATCTTAGAAAAAAGGGCTGTTGATTGTGCTTGGCCGACTTTCGTTTTACAGTGGTAAAAATAAACAACCACAGTCTTTTTGAAGTTTTGATCTGCTTAGTTTCATGGAAATGACGTGTGAAAATTTACTCTGCAGGTCTTGAACTGGGTAAACACTCATGCTTTTTAAAATGATATCTACCCCAAATGTCCCACGTATATATTCTTTCGGTTCAGTATTATGAGGAGCCGCTCGTTGGGCCAGATTCTGTTCAAGTGTGACATTCCCCCAGAAGAGAGAATGCTGTTATCCATGAAATTTTTATTACCCATTCACAGGAATAACTGGTGACCGGAAAGGCTGACTGTTCACATTTTTATTCAAGCACATTAACGAACCAGAGTAATTTTTGTCATTAACCATACTGATTCAAAATTTCTGAACTTCACAATAATCATTCTTTCTTATGACGAAGTGGATATGACATTACATTATGTCCTTCGCCTACAAAAAATTTCCCAAGGGGTAAACATCATTGAAAATAGTACACGCTGAACGTCTTGATCATGCATGTCCTTTATACAAATGAAAATTTTTTAGGGGGTGAACAGAAATAAATTCTGTTTTTTCATACCTACTTGTATATACCAATCGGCAAACAAGCCGTTTGATGATCAATAGCGTTCGCTGGTTCACCGACGCACTGATCAATTATTAGCGAGACTATTGTTATGTTGGTGCTTCGCCAAGCCAAAA
The DNA here is from genome assembly GCA_003604175.2 of Clonorchis sinensis. Classification (NCBI taxonomy): domain Eukaryota; kingdom Metazoa; phylum Platyhelminthes; class Trematoda; order Opisthorchiida; family Opisthorchiidae; genus Clonorchis; species Clonorchis sinensis. The sequence continues at coordinate 105,848,347 of CM030369.1, forward strand.
ACTGCATTTTGTTCTTTTAAGGAAACTCACGGTGTATGAATGTTACATAACTGGGTGAAAATCTCCAAGCATTTAATGAGTTGCCATCAAAAATGAAGAAAAATCTGAACCGGTTGAAACGTGGGTCCTGCGCGTGAAAGCGAGCATGGTTAGTTGCCATCAAAAATGGAGAAAAATCTGAACCGGTTGAAACGTGGGTCCTGCGCGCGAAAGTGAGCATGGTTAATCATTCGGTGTCCTATGGTTTTAAAGTACAAAGGGCTAAACTTCGTGCATACAATCTGCTCGGAATAAAAAGAAAATTTGTTCCACACAGGTGTTGCACGACGATTGCTTCAGATAGAAAATAACCAAATGCTGAAACTGTCGTGGTGTACTGCCTGACAGATAATATCCTGTACAGTGATCTTGAGTCTTGCTTTTATCACTCAATAGCCTTGCTGTGGGATCCTACTGCAATGCATACCAATTAAATACTTCATACGTGATTGGCTATACCTGAACAGATCACAAAGCGCGCATGCCAAATTTATGTGTAAATGTGGCAGTTGTGGACTGTGACAATTACTTACTGGAAGACGGATATCATTCAAAACATAACCTTTGTCTTAGTATGCATCCAACACGCCATCCTAAGTGCCGGATAAAACTGATCTCCCAGAAAGTTAGCTTCGTAAATTCACTCATCCCTAACTTTGTACTTCCGAAACTGTTAAGCATCATCTCACGAGCCTTTCCCATTTATAAGCCTTCTAATCAGTAACAAGTTCAACTAAAGGCTGTACGTAAATGAGGCAAACTGACAAATATTTGACTTCGGGTGCACCTGCTTAGAACTAGGCGGAAATGCTGAATGTCAAGAAAATCCGGTGCACATCGTTTTTGCGAATTCAGTTATATAAGCTGGTTGGAATTGGTCGGAGAGGAATAATTGGTTAGCCAAGGCAGGGTTAGTACTTTTACGTGACGCTTCTGACGAAGGGAAAGTTGGAAACGGGGTTAAGCAAACGGTCACCGCTGAGGCTGTTCCTAAGCTGTGGGTATAAAATGCTCTTTTAGAGAAAGGGTTGGTTTTTAATTGATGGTTCGGGAAGTTGTATCGTCTGTGGACTGTAGCTTGACGTTGCTGAGGTTGACGTAATTTTCTATCTCCTTTATTTCCTACTCGTCTGTTTTGGATGCCCCAGTACGAATTTGTCTGGGTGTCCATTTTCAGTTTTCCTTCGCTCGTTTCAGCCTTGGAAATTTTATTTTAGAAGCATGATGATCGCGTATCCCATAAGCTGTCAAATTATTTCGATTGGCCTGACCATGCTCGCTTTCAGCAGCTCCGTCTTTGAAGAGTGCCATACAGTCTGCGGAGCAATGCCATTTCAAGGCTTACATCTATCATTGACTCTACTTAAACGGCTGGGTGAGTTGAAGGGTTACTGCTTCAAAATCTGAAACTAGTGTGGACAAGGTGATGCCAGCTTGGTTACTAATATCACAGATAAAATGCACCGTCTCCACTGAGCCTAAAAAGAAAAAATGGAAGAGGGAAAGCAGCGTATGTGCTTTTTTCACCGACACTGACATTTTGAATGCAAGCGACGGTTTTCACCGACACTGACATTTTGAATGCAAACGACGAAATCGATCGCAGCACGAAGCTATACGTGTAAAATTGCTTCCGGACAGGTTTCAGCATTCCGCTTAGCCAGAGAAACTCTGCATAACAGAAGGAAATACTAACGTCGAGCGTGAAACGTAATGGACAACACTGTTTGTTCCCACAAGCAAGGAATAACTATGCACGCCGGTCTCAGTATTTTGCATTGAAAATTTGTTATTTGACCAGCCTCTTTAAGTATCTAGTTGCTTGTGTCTCAACCTTTTTGTGTGGTGTGTGGTTTCATCGAAGATTTGTCTAGAAACCTTTCCTATGGAACCTTTCTTACTGAGGAGAACTGCACTGCACCCTTTGTCTAGTCCGATCAAAACCATATCACTCCTACTACGCAGGCCACTCAGGCCCTGCGGGTGATTTATTGTAATTGGATTCTCAGCGAACAGTGCACTCCGCTGGATATGATGACACGCATTAACTTTGTTGGCCTTGATTTGATCTAGTCTATCAATTGACGTGGACACTCATTAGTTTCTTCTGAAGCGAACTTTCTTCAGCTTATGATTCTAAGACTAATTGGTCTCCTTTATTACAGGGAATAACAAAGGTCTAGCCAAAGTATACGGATTTAACTAAGGCCACCAGTAAGAAGCTGAACCTTACCGTGGTGTGACTGTTTGTGTACCCGCACAACCCACCGAACTATACCAAGTGTAGTGTAACATCAACAGAGCCTGATCAATGGGTAAACATCTGACTAACACAATCTTTGTTGAGGTTCCAGTGAGGAAAATTCGAGTCACACTTAGGTTTGACGGCCAGCGTAATGTTGGCCCTGTAGTGTGGGTTGCGGTTTTCCCTTTAGAGAACAACCTCGTGATTCTGACTGGCGGTACGACCACACAGAAATCATGACAGAACAGGTCAGAGTGGGTGTAGTAAACGGGGCACGAACTTCAGTCAGCCGCGCACACTGGCACACATGTTAGGGTACCAGCGTCCGTCGGGATGGTCTTTGAGGCGAAGCGAATGAGCGTACAGATGGGCAAACCAAGCGGAGAGCAAAATTTATGGGAAGTAAAAGCAAATGAATAGAGAAATTATTATGAGGTCGAGTTAGATTCAACAATCTTCTGGTTCTCCAGGTTAAGAGTTTGAACATGTGTGGTGACTTGCTCGTTAAAAATGCAGGCTTTTCCAGTGTTTTTATGTCTTGCGATTAGACTTTTTAGCGAAAGGCTTTAGCTGAGGACCTAACCGTCCTTTTGTCAAGGTGTTAGCGCCATGTTAGTATCCCAGCCCACCTACAACTACGAATTGAACACTTAAAATAGCCTTATACCACATCAGCCGTCGCGTGGTACCGTCAGCTAAGTCACTTCAATTTTTGCATACGGCAGGTCGGGTAAGCGACTGTTAAAGCCTCCTTTCTCTTCCACATATTCGCTCCTCTTCCCCCTAATCGTCCCGTTGCTAGAAGCAGCTCCATGAACCCATTCCTAATGACTGATAGATCGGTTCGTCTTTGATTGTCTTTAGCTACAATAACTCGGTTGCGACGGCCGTGGACACTTCAAAATCATCCTGCAAACCCTGTTCGAATTACGTGGCACCCTTTGACATTAGCACTCTGAAACAAGCAAGATAGCATACTGCTGTTGCATGTACGTTGGACTCGTTTTCTATTACATGAATTCTCTGAAACGAACATTCAACTGAGACTTTTGAACTGACCTCTCCATCGGTCTCCTACCACTTCCGATTATGTACCTTGGGTCAGTTGGGAGCCACTGTGACTGGTTCTGTTGGGATCAACGTTATTTAAAGTCAACAGGCTAAATCATCCGTTTGACTTGTTATCCGCTCGTAAATACCTATTTGCGGTTTCTTTGCCAACGTCCGCGACAGTAACCCGTAAACGCACGGCTGTTGATTTTCTGTTTGTTGTTTCCGCTTACGCCCCAGAAGGCTAGATCTGATGCACTCAGAGACATTCACTATGACGCTTTGATTGCTGCATTACGACGACCTAATAACTCGGATAGTGTTGTGGTTACGGGGGATGCAAATTCGTAGGTAGCACTGCTGGAGCCAAGGCGCATGGACAAAGGAGAACGCCTGCTGCCGGCGTGTGTGGAACACACTTTGCCTCTATGCAGTAATAACTCCCGAAAAAAAAACGGAACCGCTTGGCCACATGGCGGCCTAGATATAAGAGCAAATTTTCAACGCAGACAGACCATATCGCAATTAACTGTACGGGGTGTTGATCGAATACTGACAGCCGCACGTTCTGAAACACCTGTCTAGATTTTGATTGTGCACTTGTCCGTCGGGGATTCTTTTTTGCGCTTTTTGGGAGTGCACACAATGTGTACACATGGCTTGGCCATTGAGAAGCTCTCAGACAATCCATCTCCTGATGTCGACTCTTACTGCAAGACTCTATCATCAACGATTGGCCTGTAGAACTGCGGACTCACGGAGTACGAACACCATAGCTACTTCATTTACCCAATAGAGAACTACCTCCGAACTGAGCTGATATGCGCGACGCTCAGTGATTCTACAAGATAAATCAAACCTAGAAACAATTTGATCGTGACTAGCACTAGTCCTGATCTTGGTATGAGCAAAACAACAGCTCATTTGATCCAATCGAGAAACAGCGGCCAAATTTGCATGCCAATGGTGGAAAGGGAAATTATTAGCCCCCATGAGAATGTCATGAGGAGAATCGGAAGCGCGACAATGAAAGATGCTCAAATAATTTTTACGAACGAATTTCTGGCCTTTTCTACTCTTGTTTCAAACAAACACCCGTAAACTAACACTAACCAGGAGTGTCGCAGTGTCGCAGACCACCATGTGATAAGCACCTCGAGTACTTAAATATCCCTTCTCTGAGGTAAAGCATGTCCGTCAATTATCCCCGGGTCTTCAACGTTTGGAACACATGAACACGTGGAAGGCCTCTACTAGAATACAAAGTACACGTAAGGCAACCTCAAGTGAACCAGAGTCCATAACTTAGGGGTCGCAAATGGAAGACCGATGTTCACTAATGATGACGATTGTCCAGCTAGACGGCGACGATTTACTTCGCGTTTACCATCCTACTAGCTTTCTACCAGAAGTGGTGCGGCGACGTACGTAGAACGACATTGTTGTCATTCCACATGATTGAGGTAAAAACAATCCACGAAACAGGTAGGTTGCTTACTTCTCTAGGACACTTTTTAGATAAGTACCAATCAACATTCCTTACATACTCATACGCTACAACTATTCTTCAGTTTCAAAGCTGGCTGGCTTTGCTGACCCTTTTTCCGCCGCCAGTATAACGTCGAAACTCCGAAACACCACGTGATTCCGCCGCATACTGGGGTTAAAAAGTGTGGTCTAACCTAGTATGAGAATACCCCCCCCCCGTTTGTCTTGTCAACCAGTAACGCGACTTTTTATCTGTTTTTCTTTTTTTCGTTCATAGGTGATTTTGACTCGCGTATTCTAGTAGACTAAATTTGGAATTACCATGTTCCTTGGAGTGTTTTTTTCTATCACAAGGGGTGGTGTATAGTCAAAATGTGTATAAACACAAGCAACTTGGGCGGCTTGATTCGGGGTAAACAAATCCGGGTTTGACGTTTGCTTGTCACGTCCATAAGATGATGACCAACAATTAGTTTATGATCGTTCCTGAACAGGCTGCCTTTTTAGGTCGATGCATTTGGCTGCGGTAGTACTCTTCAGGTAAAGAGGTTTTGTCTTGTTGACCAAGGAATGATCAGCTTATTGTTCCACCACATTTGCAGTGAAGCCAAATTTGGTGACCTTACTTGGCTTAATTTAGTTTTGCGTGGATATTTCTGCCAAACACTCTACAGTTACAGGATTCAAACGCGAGCTACCATTTTTTTCCAGACGTTTATTATTTCAGCTGTGTTGCTGGCAGAGACGTACAAAATAGTTTGTTAGCTGCGCAGGTTTGATGCTCAGTCATGTTTATTTTCTCATCGGAGGTGAAGTTATCCGTTAGCGAATGACACTACAAGTTTTCTGGGAAATGAGGAACGGTCTATCTGGTTATAAGAATCTGACCAACGCCTGTTGTGTTTCTGTGGGAATTTGCCTCACCTCAGATTGGTCCATCTGGCTGAATCTTCAAGATTTTGGAAATCCAATTAGTCTCCATCGGAACGAAGAAAAGACTGATGCGCATCCAGCTCAAACCAGTGGTTTCCAAGAAAAACAGTTTCATTAAATTTTTGGGAGCAAACAAGAAAAATGTTTCATAGGGTTTTTTGTTGTTGAATTACTTTACCCCATTCGAAACCTTCTAAAAATCTTAATTGTTTCTCACTATCAGCCGGGAGATCAAAATGTCTGACGGATCGCACTGCTCACATAACACTCGTAACAAGTATTTGGTACAAGTAAAACACCAACCAGAACCTAAGCATTCTTGGAATTCTTTGGACAACTCATACCCCAAAAGCGCTGAGTACAGGGTGGATAACGTCTTTTAAATGGTGACTTTGATCATTCAGACAAATAGGTGAGCATGCATATTCAGTGTCCCGTAGTTTCAGTGTCACAAGCCACTATCGACCACATCCCCATGGTAACCGGTGCACAGCGTCTAGGAAGACGAATTTGTGGCCTGTGTACATGCATGCTTATGGGTCGAGTTGTAGCTAAAACTGTCACTGTAGTCATTTCTATATTATTAATGGGTTTTGGAATCAGAATAAAAGCTACTCACCGAGTTACACTTTTATAAACTAAATTTGGCATGAGGTTTGAATAAACCTTCTACTAGCCTTTAAGTGGATGTACGACACAAAAGCTACCTTAGGGTTTAGTTAGGCTGATATCCAAAGTATCATAGTATCCTGTCAATATAGGTAGAAGAAGTTTGACAAACACTCCTAACATCTCATCCTTCTTTTGCTCTGTTTGTGACAAATGGATAAGACATAATTTTGCAGTGAGCGACAAAACATTCGGACTGACTAAACTACCCTTAAGCACTCTTTCATGTAAGCTAGAGCCGTGAAGACTGTCGCGTTCCGTGTTTGGATGTCAAACAGTATTCATTTTATCAGTACGGTTCTTATTATATTATGTAGTACGAAGCTATTCTTTTAGTTGAAACAGGACGTCCAGTCCAACCATAACATAAAAGAGGGACAATACGCTTGGTCGTTTTCAAGCAACACGATCTAATTCCTTACAATCCCAGCTTTCTTCACTTTTTTTCTGAAATCAGAAGGATCTGAAGTTACCTTGCATTATGTTTTTTAATCATAAATGTGTGGGAGTTGGACCTAAGTCGCAACCAAGGTTACTACGCTTTCCTCTTTTGGTGCATTTCCTTGCCAGGAAAATGAAAACTTTGTCTGACCACGTTCTCCGAGTTCAGTGCACTTGTCTTTTCGCCAAGCTCTTTAAACAAGTCAAATCCCCCCTGGTTTCAAATAACCACTGCAAAGTTACTGTTTATATTTTTTTAAATGCACAAAAAGGGTCTTGTGTATCTTTTTGTGCAAAAGCGTAACTCTGTAATGTCCGAATCAATTGTTGTGGCGGCAGAAAACGAATTATCTGCATCAAAAGCAATTAGGAGTGTTCATTGTTTGAACTGAAAAGTGGTTATTCCACAATCCAACGGGGATCTTACAGCTCTCTACCTCCCATAATGATCGAAATTTTTTTGCGTCACACCCGTAGTTCAAACTGCCAGTGTTTGACAGAGTGAACGTTTACTTTGAAAATCACTCGGAAATGTGGAAATTCTTCAGACAAAACAACTTTTGCAGAAATAGATAAAAAAACAGACATTATTTTTCCAGTGCTGCATACCTGATCGGTTGTTTGGATGATTCAAATCTGAGCGTTGAATTAAGTTGAACTAACACTGTAAGGCATTTAAACGCCAACGAATTAAACCGTTTGGCGTAGTTGACTGTGCTCTCTCCATTTAGCCGTTATGTTAGGCCCAGTATTATTTTTTGTGCACTCGGCTCCCTAACATTGAAGATGATTCTAGCTTTCTTGCTGTACAAATAAGAGTTGACCTCATTACTGTCGACCAGCCAACACTAATATTAAAAGTAGGATAACCTATTTGTGCACGACCTACTCGTGCCTGGTTCTTCGACTACTGACTTTCACGATTAAGGCTCTCATGACTTGGTGAAGTATTTTTCTCAGTAAACCTTCAAGTTCAGTTTTTAAACCGCCTTGTGTCCAACCTAATACTTACTGAAGATGATGTCTAATGGCACACAGTGGCACCACTGAGGATCCCCTGTTCCCTATATGAGGATGCAGCTCCCCGAAAATTTCATTTTCGGTGTGGGTTCTTGGCGCGTAGCTGACTTACTCGTATAAATTCTATATTCTGTAATGCGTTGTTCTTATCCCAAGAGTTGAACGCATATATCTCTTTGCAACTTGCTATGGTTCAAAAGAAAATGTCTTACTGAGGGTTTTGAAGAAACTTGTTGGATTCTAGCGTCTTTAAAGAGCCGTTCTTCTGCTTGTTTACGATTAATTACTCAAAATAGCCGTCACGTAAAAGTTACTGGCTACATTTTGCCGAGATTGGAACCGATCAGGTAACCAGGTTCTTCGTGAACTTTAGGCTCATTTGCCCTGCCTGATGACTAGTCTAGCCAAACAGGCTGTCACCGAGTTTTCATCAACCTAAAAGTAGTATAAGATATCAACCAACTACTTACCGGAATAATGAAAATATAACAAAAGATTTGGCATGAATAATGTGATCCAGGAAATGCCCAAGGCTTAGTCAAATTCTCTCCTGTTGTTTCGTTAATCGTTCTGCAAAAAAAACTTCAAAGCTGATTAACAGCAGTTAACCAAGCACTATATTCTATTTTTTGTATCACTATGACTCCCATTGGCACAGGTTTCTTTGCGTTTGCAACAAAAAGGCTTCGCCGTCGTACACCCACGACTTACTTTAAAACTTTATTGTGAATAAAAATGAGAGTGAATGGAGAAGGGGCTATGTGTTAGTCTATCGCGACCATTCCGAAGTGCCCACACCTCTAGACACTCATTCAGGCAATCTAAATAGGAAATGAAAACAAGAACCCCACTTACATCGATTAGTAGCCATATAATCCAGTGTCTCCAACCAGGCGCAATGACTAGTTGTAATTTATTTCATTTTTGCCCCCAACCTAAACAGAGGAATTCACTCTCAGTCACCGGAAGATATTGTGCCCTCTACCGCAGTTAATTATGCAGCGTCAAAAATTGCTCACATTGTGCGCATGCTTCAGTTCACGCGTGTCTCCACACTAGTTAGCTGCAAAAATAAAATAAAATTACGAGAAATCTATCGATATTCTAATGAATATGTCAGCTCTGTCCGAAAAGACCATTCTTTGGTAGAAGATAAGAGCTCCTGCTACCGACGTGTCCAGTTGCAGAAGGAACCGACGGATTGAGTTTGAGTAAAAAAAAGAGGTAAAGGTCAGGAAAACCAGTCTCCTATTTAGGGAGGTGAAACTTTCTGAACAATTTCTATACGCATAAACATGGGGCTTGGTCATCATTTATGCCACATGCAAAAGGCGGCCTCACAGTAACTAAATAAAGACTGAAAGTCTCACTGCAATCAACTAGGTTTCCATTAATCCACGCAAATAAAGTTTCCCATAGGTTAGCATCTTGGTAACGTAGTATTTAAACTGAATTTTTTGAGAATAAATTAGCGCACTCCTGCCGGATGAAAGCTGTTGGCAGGACGGGTCAATCCTGTTTGACTAATCTGTATATCTCCCACTTTACTGCTGTCCTGAGAAGCGCATGTCAACCTCTGGTGAGCTAGTTTGGTGGCCTCCTAAATTTTACCAAGCAAGGTAACACTGGTTAAATCTGCATCACCTGTCCGGAATACCAGTCTCTAGTCCAAAACAGTAGAAGATCAATGTTGTAGAGTATCACACAATAACGTAGTATGCCACTAGTGGAACGTACGAGCAGCACCCGGTCAAAGTAGTTTAAGGCGTCGTCCCTGCATGTCGTGGAAGTCTGGTTTGGAACTTATCGAACCATTTTTCAGCAAGGAACGTTGTATCCCTTTTATCCAGTGTTTTTTCATTAATGTTAAGCAATCAGGCAATATATAAAAAGCTCAGGAACCCCCTTAGAAATGCTGACTTTCCCAAAGACTCTGTGCAGAAAAGAATTTTGTTTTCATGTCCGATTGCCTGTGACCGCCTTGTTCATACTTCGCAATAGCTCCGCATTCGGAAGTAAGTTACCTTCCACCAATGGCTCCGTTGAATTTATCATTTGTTGGTCTCCGCAGAGACCTCGGCAGCCTCACTGCAACCGTCAGGAATACTTGGTCAAAGCTCTGTTTTGTGGGCGTTAGCGTCTTTGGTTGCTTTGGTCAAAAGTACTGAATATCTCAGTCATGGTTGGCCAACGGGAGGTTAGGTTCTATGGATCAGGTTCTTGAACAAACAGTAAAACAACGCCAGGCCAAAACGAACCGATAAGCAACCGCAGAATTGAACTCGGTTAACCAGTTACGCCGGATATGTTAGACACCCTCAACTAACCCACATAAACACAGGTAGCTGAGAAATCGTCCTCCGAGGAGCCAGTCAACGCAGGATCACCCAATGCGCACCATGTGCTTGAGTGACAGTAACGTCATCCCGTCTTGATGCAAGTTGATGACATTGACGATAAGCCACTCGTTGCTGCATTGTGTATGGTTTAGTTACTATTCCAAAGTTATAAGAAGTTTCTGAATTTTTCACAGCTGCTTATTTCAGTATGGTCGAAATGGCTTAACATTGCAGCTTAGGTTTTCAACAGAGAAGCACCTTAATCACAACACAAATTCCAGAGAAGGACCTTAATCACAATATGAATTCCTTGCCGAAAATTCATAAATGTTCCCTCTGCACACACACTTTCAATGCTCCTCTCGGAAACAAAAATCTAACCAGTGGAATTGGTCTTTCATCTGAAAACTAAGCAATGGAAGACGCGGTCCACGCCAGCTAGTATGACATGAACCGAAGAGCTGGTGGTTCATGGTCTCTAAATGCTTGTTGTTCACAATGCTGATCGGGCATTCCTGGTGTTCGGTATGACGTTCACCAACTACCCCTTTAGACAGATGTATACTGATGATTATTCCGAACAAGGTAAAACAGGTATGCAGCTTTTAGGCTTTTAGCCCATACTGCCTTCACTTTCAGGATGAAGTAAACACAACAGTTAACGAGTTTCCAACAATAAAGTAGCGACGGTTTGTTACGCATTCCCCCTAAGGTTGTTCTTTCATCTTCATTGCAAAGGTTTCGACTACACAAGTCAAAAAGTAAGAAACTCAGTACACTATAACGAAATGTGTTGAAAATATCTGAAAAAAATCGAATTTTTAACAATGTGCACAATTTGTCGGGTGCAGTTCTGACTGTCCCCTCTCCCAAAAGGAAATATCCTCTGAGAATTCGCTTTTATCCCCCTCAAGGAGACTTTGTTGCGCTCTTCAGTGTATTTGCCACTTACTGTTATACTACAGGTGCAGCCTCGGTCTGACTTGATTACGTGTGCTACTCAAAAACACCTCGACCTTGATCTCATTAAAGTGAGGACAAAGAACCGTAACAGAAGGCAAGATATTCGGTTGTTTGTATCCAAGTGAAAAATGTCTGATGTCCCCCAAACTTTGACAATCAAGCCAAGGTGGCGTTGTGCGCCCTGGAAGGCGTATTTTCGGGGAAAATCTCACAACGGATATATGGATTTCCACATGGTTCTTAAAGTGTTGAAATGGCGATCCGAAGAACATAATGTAGACACGCATCACGCAGTGAGTGATGGCTGAAAAGATACTAAAGATTAGAGGATTCTGATACGTGGTAATTCTGGTTGGTAAAAAGTCGTATTTATAGCCCTTAGGAAAATGGATGTTGACTCAGATGAAATAGGGTCAGGACAGGGCTGAGCATCCAATATGATTTCCTATGCAATGACAAGCGTCAAAGTGCTTGCCAACCACAAAATTTAATGAGACACTCCTTGGAACTTTGCCGCATTTAAGGGCGCTGTTTCGAGGATAATTTTTTAAAGTGGCTAGCGAATATAACACGGGTACGGTTAGTCCGGTGAGGATCAATAGATGCAGTAACTAATTTATGAAGATGATAGGCAGGAACAGATAGCTCTGTCAGTCCCAGAGCATCAAATCAGCGTTTCCAGAACCTTAACTTTGGTTCACCGAGTGTTATTGGCCTTGCGATATTTAACACCGGGAGGACTTGACAGACAACTACATCCAAACGTGATCAGTGGTAAGCTGTCTAATAGTTTTTGATGACACTTATCTGATGCGCTTGCGCAATCAAGTAACAGCAGGGGTTTGGTTTTCATTATTGCGTCGAGTGTTGATGATTATGCACAAACGATGCGATGGCGTCCAGCAAATAGCGCAATTGTTGATACACCAGTTATATGACTGTGGCTGCCTTCGTTGTTACGACACACTCCAGTCAGAAGAAAAATAGTTGCTGCACGTTACTTGTCATTCGCTAAATGGTGTTTTGCCAAAAACCTTATGGCCAGCGACTGATTCCTTTCAAATTTGCTGGTCGGTGGACGTATAGTGCATAACACAGAACTGTTATTCAGATGACAGTATCACAAAAGCCTGTTAAAAGTCTCAGAACGAGTTACGGTTTTGCAAGTGAATCAAACTGTCACACGGTAACATCCCAATTCCTGATAATATAAATACGATATAAAAGGCTTTTGGAATTGAAAATCCGTGGTACTGGCAAGTCATTTTCAACAATTTAAGTACTAAGACGCCAGATTCCCCATAATTTTTCACGCGCTACCCACTTTAAACTCAACCTAAGCAAAAATATTGTTTGTGGAGTGTCATCCATAAGTTACTCTTAGACGTTTATTTCAGAGCAAATCACAGTTATCCCCTGTGAACGGTCTGTCCTTGTGAGAGAAAACCCCTCCAAAAGGACTACTTGTGGTCAATCCTTTGAAATGGAAAGACAGGCAGTATAACGCCCATCAAGAAATCACTGTTGTCACCATTAGGTATGATAAAATTAATGCCAGACACCTCCAGGTTGATGACTGGACAATAAGTTCAACTCGTTAACTTTCTGTTTTCTTGGGGTTCCAAATGGTTTAGACCATTACGTCCAATTCCGATTTCTTTCAGACACTGTTGAACAGCAGTGTGTCCGCACTAATATTTCTCTACGATCCGAGTTTCACATAATGATTGCCCGTAGAACGGCGCACACTGCGCTAAATAAAATCATCCACTCGTCCTACAACCTTTCCAGGCTCGCAGTCACCATCTTCAACCTAAACTGGTGGAGTTACTGGAACAACCAGCGTTCGAAACTTCAGATGGTACTTCCCTGTCGTTGCCGTCACATTGCGTACCTGTTGATTAGTGGTCAGCGTCTAAAGCGATTTGAAAACGTACGCACAGACGATCGCAGCTAATTTGCGGGCGGTGAAGGGTTAATAGTTCATCGAAGATTAGGGGGTTAGGCCAGTATACGTCTCTACACCTCAGAGGACTAACCCACCCAGTTACACCAGGGCATGTCTAATTTCAGATTAAACGCCTCTTGGGTCACACTGATGAGGGTTCAGCATTGATCATTCTAACCCAGTTTAATGTGCGCTACTACACTGTTCGATTTGACGTCGCTGCAAGACGGGAAAATAATGTGTTTTCAAGCGAACTGTAGGCAACAGCTGCACCGAATAAAAGACTCGATAAGGCGGGTTTCCAGTTGCGAGGTATTTACCTGGTACCCTCAAGGTCCATCTGAGCCCGGCTAGTACCAGTGCTCGGAGGATTGACGCATTTGGTTTCCATGCCATCCCCATACCCAGCATCACATACGGACTTACTCAATATGTGTTGGGTGCTTTGCTTCTTTTTGACCTCAAGGAGGGAAATGTGGTTTGGCAGCGTCATGACAAAGGGCTAAATAATAGGGGTTGGAAAGTTTGAAGAAAGCTTAGCATGGACGTTAATCATAATTTGAAAGCACAAGCCAGTATGCTCGAGAAGAAAGCCTCCAGTGAATTAACCAGTTGAAGTAAATAAACAAATAAATTTTCAGATTCTCAAGGGAACGTGTAACCCAACTACATATGCACAACAAAGTTAGACAGTTCATGCGAATGGTTTGGGGACACGGATGTCATTCCTCTCAACCATTTTTTGCTAATTCATACCCACTGCACACCATAGATTTGTTGGTCAGTTGGGCAACAGAATGTTATAGGCTACCTCGACAATATTGGTCACGCTCATATAATTTGAGTGACCGGAACTACCTGTTAAACATCAGTTAGACATGTCTGTGTTCGATCGAGTGTTATCTCCTGTGGGCTGTTTTAGCCATAGAAAATTCATCGTACTCAAGAAATTACACAAGGTACATCATTGGTTTGTGCTGGTTTGAATGAAATTTTGTCATTTTCTTACAGATTCTTCACGAGGTTGTGTCTCACTCGACCATATGTCTCATGACACACGAACGTCAACAAACCCTGTGCCTCATACGCATGTTCTTGCAAGACGAACTTACAAGAGAAGAAGCCAGTCAGTCTGTGGTGCATTTGGAGGAATTTTCTTCCGATAAATGGGCCTTAGATTCAGTGAGTTTGGTGTTTTGACGTGCTTAGTTCTTTTTTGTATCATGTTCACGGAAACGCTCCAAACTACCAACTTGTGCGATTATCCTGTAACCTGAAGATCTCAATTTACCCCGCGGTACTGCATTCCACTGATTTGTGAAAAGCTGTCTTCATTAGGATAGTTTAGGAACTTGCCACTGATAGTCACGTCACCAACACTAGTGTAATTCCAACGAGTCGCCTTGCTAATATCAGCCCCGTGCCGCTCTTTGTAGTCTAGTACTGTTGTGAATCAAGTGCGTTTATCAGTGGGTCAAGACACTAGTAGTTCAAGACAATGAGTCCGCTATTGTGCCATCCTAAGTGTTGTTAGTTAGCCCCACAGTCATTCAAGAACCTCTATACAGTCGTTCCCCCAGCCCTTGGGTCTCGTTGCAGCTCTATCTGTTCCTTATGGTTAGCATGGTTCATCTGAACGGTATCCAAAAATTAAACACACGTGTTCACCGGAGAGAGAGATGAGAATTAGCTCAAAATGCTTTGGGCTGCTGCTGCAAACAAATACACTTAATGTTTGCAACATAGCAACTTTCAGTAGCGGCTTTTGAAGTTGTTTGCCGTCTTTCTACTGAGGACAGTAAAAATCAAACAAATCAAACTCCAATCCATCACAAAACCCTGTGACATCAGTTGCCAGGTTGTCAGTCTGTCTTGTTTCAGAATCGAATGGCTTCCCGACACCGGCCGAGTTGTCACGCAGGATGGCTTTCCCAGATATTGAAGCGATTGTACTGATGGCACATGGGGATCAGCAACAGTTTGGGCCTGACCGTCATTTGGAACGATTTAGCGGGTGCGCGCCAGGGGGGCTTGCTCAAAAAGGAGAGGCTTAATAGATGGCAACCTTGAGGTTTTACCCCATGTCACCGGTGACAGAAAACGGCACTGATGATCTTCCGAGGCTGTGCGGTTACCTTCTTTTCCGTGACGATAAGCTGGCGACAGATACGCATTGCTGGACGAGCCTCACCAGAAATAACGCGTGCGTTTCCATCAGACCACTAACTGAAATGCAGTGGAATGCCCGAACACCGACAGGCCAACCTGATGCCCAAATAGATTTTCGTACAAAGCAAGATATTCTGATTACAATAAAACTCAGATGTGTATTGGCACTGTGAAGCTGTGACCAGACATATATTCCACCAGATTGGTCATCAGAAGCAAGAAAAGGGAACCTGGATATGGCTTCGTCATCTCTCAACTGCTCTTGGAATTACTTGACTTCAAACCTGAAGAATACATCCATGTCTTGTTCCACTGGACCAGAAACTGGCATTTCAAAGTTACATGACCGTAATAAACACATGCTTCAAAGTTTTGCCGAATAATAGACTATAAATACAAGCTTAACACCATGGTTGATGGTCTTCGACGATCAACACTGAGAAACGACAAGTTCCTATCGCTGACAGACCTCAATGCATGGGGTGGTTGGGACTAATGCCTAGGTCCAGTTCTTCTGAGGCATCGCAACTGTGAATGCCCGTGAGAAACACAGTCCCGTTCCTAAACTCCTGTCGCAGCGAACAGTACGACTTTACCCCTTGACCGCCTGGCAATGCGACTTCTCACACCCCAGTAGGCCCCGCTGGTGTGAGGAACCTTGTTGAACTGAGGTTGCCGTCAGTGTGGCTCGCAAGACGATTGTAGATCTGGTGCCCAACCGCCACGAATAGCTGACGACATTACGCAAAACAAGGGTTGACATGTAGAAAGCCATGCGAAATTTCCGAATTCTCTCAATTTAGCTGAACTACAACGAAATTAATATTGTGAAATTGTATGCGACAATCGCGTACCGCAACAAAGATATGATGTAGACTTTACTAACCGATCCTATTCAAATATTCAAATACACTTAAACTGGTGATCCGTAGCGTTCATCAACCACCAAGTCTATTAATTGCACTAGATGAATTGTTGAAAGAATTCTTCCCTACTTTTGCGTTTAATATCACCAGTAAATTCTTAACCGTAGCAGCTGAACTTCGTAGGATCAGTCTCCGTGATCTGGTTGAGAGTCAACAAAGAATGAAATCCTGTTTGAAATCATACCGACCAACGATCCAGATTTGTATTGTTGCAAACTCTGTAAAACTTTTAGAACTTTTGGTGACTCCAATGTTATTGCCCTGTCAGTCGTGCATTCTCCTCCACACTGTCGCTCATTCACTGCTCCCCACGCACAGTATCGTCTATAAAAGTCGTATCGTTCCGGACGGTGTCAAGTCGTTTACAGCTCACACTATAGCTTGCTGAATCTCTATACTGTTCATACGAGACATCTCATTCAACTTGAATGTTTATGCCATTGTCTCTAATTCATTTAACCGATTCTTCTGTTTGAAAAAGTTATTCATCCCACATGTTTCAAACGACTCTTGGTAACAGGCGAATCCTACCTGAAAAATATGGGAGGTTTAGCGCGCTGAATGCCATCAGCTCACAGGTGCAACAGGCAGTAGAGATTTTTGGATTTTCAAATGAGGGATACATTCCGCCTATCCTGGGGCCGGGCTTAAAGTAAGCGTAGAAAAATTGGTAAGAGACTACGAAAAATACAAAATACTCTCATTAGCGCACAAGTTTGGTTTTGACGTACGGCTCACCTGAATCTAGCTAAATCTATCGTTAATGCTGGTTGACACACTGCGTCTATCTGATGGGCCCCAGAACAGTAAAACCGAGTGCGGGCAATCGAAGAGTTTTCAGCAACCTTGTGAGAAGTGTGTCATGCTTAGATACTGAAGTCTGCTTTCTCATCTAAATTGGTAAGCCTGAGTTCATCAAAAGTTCTGTTTTTCTGTATAAATTGTTGAACTCACATGTTTAGAGTGCTGGAACTTGAGATCCGACGGAATCTCCCGAATTCAATTGCACAGTAATAATCAATGACATTATTAAACCAGACAGATCCCATTGAGTCTTCAGTTCCAGTAGCCGTAACTTGCTTAGGAGCTGAAACTTCTGGCCATAGTGCTGCTATAGTCAGGGATTAATTAGCTACGATTCTGGAGACTGCGTAATCCGATGGGCCTTAAAAGGGCGAAACCGGTAGTGGACTGTTTTCCGATTTTTGGTTATCACCCCATATCACCCGTGCTTGTTGAAGAAGACTCAACTGCTCACACTCCAGACTTTGTTCCTTTAAACGCAGAATTTCTGTGTGATTCTACTGGGCCCGCATACTTTCCCAGTCTCAATTTTACCCCAATCCATTTAAAACCAGACGTAGTGCACTACTCACAAGCTTGCTGAAAATTCTTCGAAAGTCCACGACCATCAGAAACTACAGAATTTGCTGGTTCCTTTCGAGTCTTATGTCAAAACCAAATCAGTTTGCAAATAAAGGCATTTTTCGTAATCTTTTATCAGTTTCTCTACACTTGCTGTAAGCCCGGAGGTTGGCGGAAAGTATCCCACATTTCCTCGTCTCCAGCTTTACTGAAAATCAGGAACAAGCTAGTACTCCAGGATATTTCACCTTACTCGTCATCCTTTTTTGACCCATTCCGACGTGTCTATAGGAGAAACCGATGAACGCTTGATGCTGTTGCTTCCAGGTTCACTCGCTTCTTCCATTAAAAAAGGCAACTCAATGGTTACCACGATTTTCCTTGACTTTGTCGTTGTTTCTCACCATGTATAGACAACCTCTTCTAGGTATGCTTTCGGTCCACCTCCAGGAACACCAGTGCTCTAAAAGTTGCGGATATAACTCCATTTGGTTTTAGGCGTTGTGCAGGCGGCCATCGAGCACTTTGACTGGCTGAAATCGCTAAATATTCCGACGACTTTCTTTGTAGTCAGACATTAATCATCATACTATTTTTTCTACTCCTGCAACGTAAAAAATCTACAACTCAGAATCTCAAAAAGAGTGAAAATGACATTTTAATTCCTGCTGTTATATTCCGTTGCATGAATAATCTCGCATTGTCTCTTCAAATTCGCGCATGTTTTTCAAATTTAAATGCCTTAACTTCTAAAACCTAATCTTCACAAACGAAACCCGGGACTGACTTTCCGAACTAGAATTATTTCCATTTTCAAGCTGACATATCGCCTATTAAAGGTATTCTAGTCTGCTTATTCACAATTTCGTTTTCACGCATCCAGTAACGAGTCTCACCCTCGCGTTCAAAGTTTCATGAGTTCGTTCCGGGATCGCCTCCAAACATATATATATAGTTCTCTGTGAAATAACTTCAATTACTTCGTTGGTATTATATTACCTCCTTGCCATTGGGACCATCCAAACCCAATTTCACACTATCTCTTCCAGTTAAATGCCTTATTTCCACATTCTACTCCAGCAATGAGACGGTTTGCACATTTCAGTACCTATTGAGCTTTACTGAAGCAAGCCGGCTCAATGTCCACCAGGCTTCTCCAACTGGACGGAACAATGGTTAAATGTCTGACTAATGCACTTTCCTGGCCCTCTAGATTGGGGTTTAAAACATGTGTTGCAATCTGTCCCTTAAAAATTGAGCTACTCGGTCAGCATCAAGCTGACCACCACTGTCTTGCGATCAGGCTTTGGCCTAATCGTCGTTGCATCCCTGGTCGGGTACACTCACAGTATCCAAACTTATAAAACAATGGAATTTACGTATAAAAGTTACTTACTTTGATATCTTTGTCCTCAGCTGGGTCGTTTTATTCGTTTCATACCCCCAGGGCGATAAGCAAAAGCGTGAAGGATGTCTCTTCTTCTTCACTGTTATCTTTTAAGTGATAGCCTATACCACTTGACAGTCACTGTAGATCCAAGTTATAAGCACAACAGTCATGCACATATGGGCTTGGCACACAGTGCACCAACGCCCTCAGTCCGCTACTCAGGCCTCAGTCTCCTGTTTCTATCGCAGTCTTGAACGCGAAACCCCTTAGACAGATCGGCCAAAAAGCTGCTCTTGCGTGTACCCTAAATAGGTCTGCTTCATCCCTGAAACCCGGATACAAGATTCAAGTACAGTCGCTGAGTTAATGACATCTTCTCTATATAGATGCTACTAACTACGAATTTCCAGTACTCCTACAGCTACTGCACCGGGTTGCCCTAAGTTCATGAACTAAACTTTTGTTGCTCGACTGGAAACCTGTCAACAGCCGACTTGGTGCTGTTCGACTTTCCACTTCGACAAAAACCCACACTGACTGCAATACAGAACGCTCTTTGTTTATCGTGTTCTGCAGCTCTGATTATTCGAAAGACGCATCGCGAACTAACGACCCTCTTGCCCATTACGAACAGGTGGGATATAGTCTTTGTTCCAAGCGATTTCACTTCGCAGGCAGGAAGGCTCCGTTGATCGGCAGAAAGCCTTGATGGTATGTTGAGCCTGAACACAAACCGTGATCATAATGCTCAGAGTCTTTTAAAAAACTTTGTGCTGATAATCATTTGTTTTGCAGCAGTACTGCGTTTAAAAGCTGTGGGTACCATTGTGCTCTATGACATCCCCCTGCCAGCGAGTAGCCCTGGAGTCAACCTGACCACATCGCCGTCAGCTACGATGGTGTGGCTCATCCCTGGACTGCCTGATAATTCATATCACGCCGTAATTTGGTGCAGATTTCCATTGATTTTTTCTGGCATACGAGCTCCACATTTAGCAGGGAAGCTTTGTGAGCCAAAATTTAGGAAACATACCAATACCCACTGCGTCATTCAATAAAAGCGGCCTCCTCAAAGGACATTGACCGTAGTTGGAGTGAGATCATCACAGCTATACCTGAGGCCGATGATTAGGCCTGTGGTTTTTTGATTCACTCATGCGGATGCCGCTGGAACTCAGAAATATCACTACCAATTCTTGACGTGATGTGCTCTACCAACTTTGGTCCGGAGTGCGGTTACCCTGAGATCGATTAGACGACAGCTCAGTTTTAGCCTATGTATGAATAAAGCAAATTAGCGGAACCAGGAGGTTCAAGAAATAGAGGCCAGTGCGACTGGAAAAGCACGGAAGCTGTTCCAGCTAACACACAAAACAAGATCTAAAAGGCTATCCGTAAGTGAGTTAAACCAAAGATCATATTGGAAACCTGCTATATAGATAATAAAGGCCAGTGTCTAGATCGGTGAACGGAATATTTTCAACAGCATTTTAGTCGACCCTCTGTCGCCGTACTCACGTCTTTCATTCGACTCGTTCACTCTGAACCGTGGTCTGTAAGTTTAGATCTTCCCTCATTACCAATAGGCTTTTCTGACTGCAACAACCATCAGGGCCTGGACCAGATAGGTTTCCCAGTAGTGCTGTTCAAAGGCGGAGGAGAACCTTCATAAAGCGCTCGGACTAGGTTATTCGTACGTCTTTGTAAACGGGAACGTCTTTCAGAGTTTTGAGGCTAATTGTTGAGCGTACCCATACTCAAAATAGGTACCCAGGGAGAGCAGTTACAGAATTATAAGTCTTACGCCTGACGTAACAAAACTACTGGCCTCCCTTATACTTCAGTGCCTATCGTTAAAAACAAGTCCGACAATATCAAGCAGAATTTTGCCAACGAAGGGTGTTCATCGGCCATATTTTTACACTACACCAAATGCTTCAGCGCTGCTACAAGTACCACCGACAAACAAAAGCAGCTTTCTCCTGCTTTGAAAGAGCCTTCGGCTCTTTTCTGAGGATTCTTGAATGAAGCTTAATACCTTTTAATTTATTCTAACTTATTCTTCTATTCCGGTGCTTGTGGTGGAGTTAGGTGTACAACCAACTGTTAAAAGGCTTCATAGATATCTGTAGAGTTTTTCAGGATCGTCAACGGCGCTATCTTAGAGTATACACTTCCAGAAGCCGTGAAGATAGGCATCAAACTCACGTCTTTAGAAATTAATTAGCCTGGATAATTCGGATATGGTAGTTTTGTTTGACGGTTAGTTGTCCACTCAAAGTACTTTGAACATAATATCGGAGTTATTCAGTTACTTGTACGTTCAAAGTGCATAGTCGTGATACCGGACTTCTCATCCTCTTGCGCCTCACTTGCACCTCGAATGAGTTTAGATTGGAATGTATTCGACAATCTTTGGTTAGAAGTCAGTTCAGATTAGAAGTCAGGTTAGAAGTCAGTTAGAAGTCAGTCATTGTAAAAACCGTGAGTGGATTTTGTAGGGACGAGCACCCACTCAAGGACACCCACATACTGTATTGTAGTTGTGCGTCATGACCTCTCAACATCATTTTATTGTGGTCTGCTGCATATCTGGCTTATATTTTACCAACGTTACTTTATTCGTTTTTACAACAACTAATCATTCAGGTCTGAAGCCATATATTATCTAACCTCTGTACACTCAACAAAGGTCTGCCGGAAGTTCCCGCTTTTTCTGAGGTCAGGATTGCAAGCTAGCCAAAGCAGCCGAAGTTAGATGTACCTGGAACAAGAGGCATAATCCACCACATTGTCAAGCAGAAAGAGCTTAATCTGAAGGCGAGGAGCAACTGAATATCACCAAGTTTCTGATTCCTCCATCTGAGAGAACTTCCACTTTAACTTAAAGAGTAATTGGCAAACGGCATCAACGCTTTACGTCGGAGTGGTCAACAGACGCGCTCATAGAACGCAGAATGAAACAGCTTTCCTTGAGCTGGAGAAAAGGATTAAGCTTGCTTGGTTCAAACTACCTTGGGTTAACCCCCACCTGATTTTAGTTACTCTCCTATCAGCTTAAGTCAATGTCGTTTGTGAAGGGGGTATATTTTTTGCAGATAAATCAGGCGCATGAAAATATGTTTTGGCATGTAAGTTGTGCAAAACAAACCACTAACCTTAAGCAAATATCCGTCAGAATTGTCGTTTCACATACTGAAACGAAAACTCTAAAGATACCGTATTCTTGAGCCTCTTACTCACAGTTAGAGTGATTATAACCGCCACTTATTGAGACCAGTAGACAAGGAATGAGATATGTCCGTGAAAAAATGGAGTAGTTAACAACTCTTACCTCAGGAATACGGTTTTGTCGCAAAAAATAAATCAGACGGGATAACTTGCTGTCCTGATCTCGGTCCGATTGATACTGTATAGAACACACTACCATGGCGGATGTTTAAAAGTGCGAAGTTTTGTGACTCCAAAACAACGTGGGTGACCGATGTAAAATGAAGGTGAAGAAACTTTGTGGTCAAGATTTAGTCCATGTGCACAATAAGTTGAGACCATGGTTTTCGTACTAGTTCGTAGGTAAAATAACTGTTCAAAAAGTTCTCTCCTCGTAATTGTGTCGTGTCCATCTTCCACTGAGTTATCTGCTCCAGCGTCCATTCCTTTAGTTTTGACATTTGGCTCTCGACATCTGGACAAACTTCATGTCCAATCAATTATTACTAAAGGCATTGCAGTCAACATATATGGCCCTATAGTTTTATGGGTTGCAGATTTGTTCACAACAGTCCTCGAGATGCAAAAACACCCGCGTATCCTCACTTCGTTTAAAGCGGATCGAACCTGGTGCGCCTTCTACTTACTCCCTTGCCATCAATAACCGCAGTCACAACAGAAGGATTTCCAAACGGTGACTAACGTTCTACCTCGTCGTAGATTTGCTCCAAAAGCGCAAAATATTAATTCAACACGAAGTGGCCAAGATGCGCGAAATAACTATCGTCTCTTAACATCAAACCGGAAAGGTAACGTTACTGTTAAAGTGCCACGGAAATCATCTCCGCAGCGCACTCCGTAACACTCGACTCAACATATACTTTTTCAGTTTTAGGCTCCACTTATCAATTATACGCTAGTATTGTTTTTACTGTCTAATGTCTCTTGCACTCAGCAGACGAACGGGCGACTTCGAGCTAGGTTGGGGGTTAACTGTTTTTGCGCACTCCACTAACACCTGCATGTAAACTGTTACTCCAAAGATGAATGAGATTTGTTTTGTAAACTATACAAACCGTAGGCTAACTGAAACTACACCAGAATTGATGCTTGAACAGCAAACACGTAGAAGGGCCTAAAATTGTATGGTGGTTATATTGTATCTGGTAAGGAACTTTTTTGGTTGACATTATTTATTGGTGATACAATTGTTTTTACGGATAGCAGATTCGTTAACCCTGGTGAGGAAGGCTTGGTCACCAAGATGAACAGTAAAAACCACCGAAAAAGCATCATATGTCACAAAATGGTTTTATTTTTAGCAAAGCCCAAACCTTTTTGAATATTGTGTCGAAAATGTTCGTTTGTTCTCTCATTAAGAGACTTGGGAAACTTTGTGAAAGACAGCTAGTTGAAAATACAAATCTGATACATACTTAGCGGTGGGACACGTCCTGAACACCGATGTGAAACCAGTGACGCGCTCACAAAGAAAGTAGTCCCTATTGTTGTAGTGACCTTTCTTTTGTCGAATACTTTGTTTTCTGCTTTTTGACACTGCGTGAAATTTCAAAAGCTTGTTTTGGATGACGTGCCCTAATAGTAACAGGCTTTTGTGGGAAGAAAAATGAATTTCGGTCCTCCATATGGTCAGTACCTACTTGGGGAGAATGTCACAATTCCAAACTGATCTATGTTCAATGACCCTCCAAAAATCTTGCTAACTTAGTCGCAATCGTCTATCGTTAGCTTCTTGGGTACATAGATTTACTTGAGCTGAATTGAGATCTAGTAGTTTGCTAACGGCGCTGACTAAAAATTCGCCCGTCAAAAAAAAGTAAAAATTTTCCAAAATTCATAATACTCTTCAACTTTATTCGTCATACGACTTTACTTCAATTGATAATGCTCAAGATAAGCTAATAAAGGTGACTTTGAATTCAGGCTGCATTGAATAAGTTGAGTTTAAGCGCATTCAGACATACTACTCTTGTTATAAAAACGGGTTCATATTTGTAGCACTATAAGACACCTTCAACTGATTGTCCTCAGGGACCAGGTGTCGTGCTCTTTAGTGGCCAGTGCGTGGCATCTCAGCGGATGGTATCGGTTTATAAGTCCATCGGGAGCACTGTACTCAAATAGTAAAATGGTTCACCTTTTAGTACGTATACCTACAGAGCACAGTTCTGTGTCCACTTTATTTCATTCTTGTAAGGGAATGTCCAACCAGAAGTGGCACTGGACAGGCGTGAATATCCGATTATCAGAATGCAGGCATGTGATCAGTCGTCCGAACAATGAATCGGCCGACTTGTTCTACAGGGCGTAATGGAGATTATCACCAAGACCTTATGGATTACAAATTAAGCAGGCTGACGCAGTACTAGGCACCTTGTGATAGTTCATGGACAATGGCCATGGGAAAATAACGAATCATATGAAACCACACTCGGTTGGACAACATGCAGAAGACTAGTGAAAAACATAGACAGGATTAAAGATGCCCATGAGGACGATTTTTTAGCAGACATTTAAATCAACTATCTCCTTACGGAAAACACAAAGCCCCCGGTATTCGGAGAAAAGCAAAAGTTCAACTGTTACAGTATTACATCTGCAGATTACGTAAGGCCGAGTGAATGAAATCGTCACTAGCAATCAGCATGCCATAGAATGAAGAATGAAATGCCTAGATCTAAATTCTGCCGTGAATTTTGAAGGACTAACCAATCCGAAGATCAGCCGAGAGGACCCACTAAAAATTGGGAATCTTTTGACCTAGTAACGAAAAGGAGTCTAGTAGGTGTTACATGAGGAAGCGGATGACATGAAAGGTTAATAAAAACCAACTGAATCTATCACTGGTGAACAATGTGTTTTTAAACATTTTAACCGAGCAGTTCGACTTCGGTTTTATAAAGATAAACCTTTCATCTTGCTGGTCTCTTTTGCTAAAAGTCTATCAACCTAACTGAAAGGTCACAGAACATAGTGTTGTTTGAATGACCAAACCAGAAGACAAACAATTCTATCTTTTTTTCCTGACAAGCTGAGTTAGAGCCGACGAAGTTCCGAAGAAAAACAAAAGTCATGCTCATCAGTGCTTGTAATTCCATGAATTTAACTTACCTCAAAAACATCTACGAAGACAATTTGTTTCATTCGCTGAATTATTTATGCGAAACAGAGGCGTTGAAACATGTTATTACTCTCGAACAAAAACAACCTCACTGCTACAGCTAATTTGATGTGAGTAGTACCCACTTCGTTACACGGTGTATCAACAACCATGCCAGAGCTAACCTGAATTATGTTTTTATCGCATACATCTTACAAATTTTATAATAATTCGTAGATAGGCTACCCTATTTAGAACACATCCAGTAGGCACAGCTTCCTGATTTTCTGAAACAAAATGAAGCTGGTAGTGCGCTGTCGACAAATCTTCAACCCCACATGTAGTGTACTGTGTGCATTCATATATTGAATACCGATCCAACAGGACTTTTGTTGTTTAGAAAAATACCATACAAGAGTCTCATGTAAACTTCACATTAGTTCCTAAAAAAGCGCGTGTTGTGCTTCACTATCCTTTACTGCAACATCCAGCCTGACGCTTCAACTTTTAAAATCACTTGAAGCGAAGGAAACTATCCGGATTCTGTGTTGTTTAGTAAAGAAGTGTACATAACCGATTCGCCACGCCATGCATCATTCACTTTTTGGAATTTTAAATTGAGATTTTCTCTAAAGCACAGACTAGAAATATTCAAAATGAATTTGATCCACTTTGAAATTGCATCGCCCCAAGGATGGGTCAAAATGAGAGTGAGCTAGCTGCAGTCGCGATAGTTTGTCTAAAAAAGGTGTGACAAGTCATTTCTGAAAAACATGCAAAGGTCACCTTTGGTTGACTGATTGATTAATTGGTTGGTTGATTGGGTAAGGAAGAGAGTAAAAGAGCGAGTGCTTGAGTGACTGACTCAGTGATTCAGTAATTGATTGATTGATTGATTCATTCATTCATTCATTGATTAGTGAAATAACTGATGGATTAAGTCATGGATTAGTCGAAATGATTGCAAGCACGGTAGTTGCTTTACAAACGCTAGTAGAACGTCTACTAGGAAAGAAAAATTGGATTCCAAAAACAAATGACTCGATCTTGATGAAGAGACTGTTGTCATTCCCCTTGTATTCAGACTAACAGAAGTGTAGATTGATAAAAAGTCACGAGAGGGATTTGCTAAATCCGACAACAATGAAGATTACTTTGGTGAGAGCCCTCTTTGCTTGGATTTACATGCATTGTTTCCAATAGTGACTTTATAGTTTCCAGTTCTCACTGGAGATTTGGAAACTGCCAAATATACCACGCTGATTGGTGCCGGTACGTACCAATCGCACCATAGCATTCCAGTGACTCTTAGCTAGTATCATATTAAGGATGGAGAAAAAAATTCATCTGGATTTAGTTCTTTTGCCGTAAAATGCAAATTGATGCGGAAATGAGTGTACTTCGCGAATTCCATCCAACTGGGGCCCAAACAGAAGATAAGGTTGACGAAAACTCAAGTACTAAGTCTAACCCAAGAAGGGCAAAACCGATCGTTGGTCATCGAAGTGTTTTCAACACCCTTATGAGCAGTGTATTTCGTTTAGATGCGGGTGAAGACTATTTGCATTTCACAAAGATGTGAAAAAGATTTATTTGTCGTAAGAGACTTGGAAGACTGGATTTAGCTACAATCCGGAGGTACTCCAATTATTCTCGAAATTTACTGATGATTCATAATATGGATGGAACAGCTGCACTGTATTTCCAGGCTTTGAAGCATAATTTGACTTTGTCGTTCAGCAAGGGATTCACAATAAAAACAGTCTGATCCTGAATTGTAGCGGCTGCATTAAAGTGGTTCGCATCCTATGAATTCGACTGAGTGGTGAGCAGTTGGCTTACCGCTGACCAAGTCCAAGAGTAGGCAAGGTTTTTCTGGGCCTTAAATGGAGTTTACTTCAGCCCATTTGGTAGACTGCTATTTTTCACACGATATGGTTGAGTTTAAATCTCAAATAGACATGGCCGTTATCCGAGCCGCGTTCAATTTCGAGTTCTGCTCCATCGCAGGATCAAAAAACACTTGAAGCCTGAACCTAACGAACCATACTAGGATACAGTCCCTTTTGGAAACGCGACTGGCGTTGGAATAATAAATAAGTAAACGACTTCTCGAGCGACCAAATGAGATTGATATCCCGAGCTGCTTAAATTCAGTCGAATTAATCAGCCAGTTGCCATTTCCCCAAAGTTACCCGGTCCAAGAGTGTGACGGACAGTATCGTCCAAAGTATGATTTCTTATGTTCTCGTGGCAATGTAGCTGGACACAGAACTAGCCACCACTTAAATCTCATCTTACAACTGAAGATGAGCCCAGATGTCGATGGTCAAATTCACTGTGGACATTACTGGAATACTGCTGGCATCCAACAAAATAAGGCCTTGTTAACGTGATTGCCAACACGGTGCAGACCGAAGTTTCCACTTTACCCACTACGGTACGTCAAACAGGAAGGTTCTACTAATAAAGCTCTCACACGTAATAGAGCAGAACCAGAAATGCATGTCTCAAGATGACAATAAGCGCTGATTTTGCGGTCATATAGACCTTGATTTCTGATGTAAAAATGATCGCGAGAATTTCAGCAGCGGGTATTCAGGAAGTATAAAAAGATCCAGTTTGAAATCCTGTGATTTTGCGTACCTGAGAAGCTTGCAAATTGATTTGTAACAACTACATTACTGAGAGTGAATTCAGGGGACTTTGTATGACCGACGCCTTTAGAACCTCAGGAATTAGTTCGACGCCGCTCCTCTAGCCTTTGTAGAGTCAAATACGGACTGCGAAGCAGCCTGGACATTGCAGACGGTGGAACCGACAAAAAAGCTGCTGAGTCTTGGGTTTTACCTCATCTGCCTTTTCCGTTAGATCTGACCTTTGTCCTGGCTTTCTCTCCTGGTCCTCCTCCATTCAACTGCCATTCGCACTATAGCAGAGTTCTTTAGTTTTCGGTAACCGAATAATTTCGTAAACAGTTTCTTAAGGAACATTGGTGTGTTCTCAACACGGGTAGAGAAACCCCTCAATGAGCGAAAACCCGTCACTCCGTGGTTCCATCATTTGGCTCACATAGCATCCTATATGATATCGGGTTTCTGGCCCAGATTCCAGCGCCAAAGTCAGAGCCATAAGCAACAGAAGTCACAGCATAGTTTACAGACTCCTGCCACCGCGTGGAATAGATGAACCACGCAAAGGAGGTTGTCAAAATCCAGTCGTGTTCCACTATTTATATCCCATCCATGCTGCAACCGAACTACCTGATTTTTCTCGTCTGCAGATAACAACCGGTTCACTATCTCTAAGACTTTGAAAAAGACAACAGACATAGAGAAGGTGGACTTAATTCCTATAACATGATTGGAGAACTCAAAAACGCTACTGATTTCGTGAGAAAAGTAGACGCCTGGCAACCGACTCAGTATGCGATATGCTCAGCAATTTTACTGCCCATTACAACGGCAACACAGAAGGCAGATTGACCAACTCTCACACTGAGATCCATCTCATGCGGCTGCCGATTAGCTGAAACTGAAAAATGGTCTGCAGTTTTACTGAACAACCTGTTTTTCGTTTACCACACCACATTTGGACAGTCCTACAGATGAAACCTCCAGAAAATTAAGGCTACAACACCTGGAGAGTAGAAAAGTTCATTTATCAATCTGCCAGGAACTATGGTCTTCCCAGTTCTTCAGCCATACTTGTACACCATCAAGCCTCAGTTTTATTTGCTGAAGCAACCTTGGAGGTTTCGTTCTTGGCTTCAAAGCCCAAATTACCTCCAAAAGAAGTGAAAGAACGCGGGACAAATTTGGAAACCTGTACCACAAGGGATTTCTCTTCTACCGACAAAAAAACCAGCTGGTTTACAGTTAGTGGAGATATCAGACTAGCTTCTTTTGACTAGTGTGTCGCGTAGAAATTGCCACACTTTCATGTAACATCAGCCGGTATTTTTCTGGCAAACTTTGAAAAGCGCACCTGGTGCAATATATCAAATCACTGTCTTCACGAAAGGTATGTAGATACCGTTTTGCCTGTTATTTCTGCCAATAATTTTAGCTTATTTTTGCATACCATGGCTAGTAACCACACCAGCTTTTCGATGTCTCAGAAGGCTGCATCGATTGGCAAGTTGGCCTTTAATGATTCAACGACCGGACAGAACTTGAATGCCCTACCCTAATGTTAAATGTCACACTTTAAGAGATTCTCATCTGGCACGTATAGGCAAGGCTTGGTAAAAGCTACTGCGCGAAGTAAGAACCACTGTGCTGCAAACCAACTAACCGAAAGAGACAAATCATTAACGGCTACCCGGAGAGTAAGCCAAACGCACCACCACACACGAATAGCACTACTCCTGAGGAGGAAGTTCCATGGTGCCTACCAGTTAAGGGGGCACAGTGCCAAAAGCGTAACGGAAACTCAAGCCTACCCCAACCCGCACGTCTTCAGCTCCTCAGTGACGCTTGTACTCTGAGACCTAAAGATCTATGTTCCACAACAAGTCCCAGAGTTTACCTAACCGCTCCAGCGCTCCATCAGACCAATTATAATTGCATGGAACTTTCGTAAGAAGAACGGACCGCGACCTTTCTCAACGGATCTCAAAGCATCTACCAAAAGAGTTGCTGCAGATCGTACAGCTGGCAGAAAATTGCTGTCAACGACACTCAGCTACACCTTGTAACTCTGAGACAGGTTACATAGATGGCCTTTCCTAAGTCTTCAAGACCCTCAAGGGCAGTCAAAGAACAGCAGCTGAAAGCGTGGGTAGGTATCTATTGACTCAACTCATCCACCGTCGAACTGGCCTTACCCAAACTTTTGTCCCGAGACTTAACGCAACGTTCAGTAGTCATTAATTGCCATGTTTTTTTTCCTTTAAGTGTGTAGCGTTTTATGATTACGACCGACAAAAGTAACTGAAAGTGGTAGCATTTTTCGGTCCGTTTTTGCCGTCTTGAAAGGCACTGCGAGGTCTCAGTGTTGCAAGTCCTACATATTCCGATAGAATATGTCCTCCACAGAATTCTGCCATGTTGTAAACCAGTGTTTACTGCTGGGGAGGGCAAAAAATATTTTGATCGCCATTTGAAGGTGTCGGAAAGTAGTAGAAGTAGGCGATTCTGCGATTTGATCAGACTACTAAAGCGTATGTCATCCTACAAGAGGACCTGTTCAAAATGAAGGAAAAAATTGCGTCTCGAGCGCACTTTTCTCACCAATAATACACACATCTGTGGCAATCCTACTAAATGCCGCAAGGAGTTTGTTAAGTGTGGAATTTCTATCAATATTTTTGGTGAAATACGGTCTAACGAGAATAGTCAGCATTTGGCAGAGCTAATAAGTTACTTAGAAGTTACCTCCATAACTGATCTTCCTCTGACTCATTGTCGTTCGAATCTGCTCACTACGAACGTTTCGTGATCTATCGGTCACCAAGTTCACAGTAGCTGCCGCGCGGGAAGTAACCATATATGTGTTAAAAAATGGCTTATAGATCCCAGATAGACGAAAAATAATCTGTCCTCCGAAAGCTTTGGCCAATTTCTGCTGGTACTTTATTTTTCTGTGGATGAGAGATACGCGTGAAGCCATTCTCGTCTTACTGAGAAAAAGAGGAAACTGAGGAGGGAGGAAAATTATCGATAGCCCGTACACAATGTATGTAGCTAGTTTGATCAAATGATCCATGTTTGAAATAGGTTCCAGTGAGCAGTAAATTTTGACCATCATCCTACCATAAAACTTAAGGTCAAGTGACTACTTCTGTAAAGCCTGTTTAGCTTCTAGTCCTTATAAGAACGAGGAAATGTAGATCAAGTAAAATAACTGGCGGAATACACGAAACTACCATATGTCTTTTCACACTGCTGAGTTGTGTAATATCACCAACCCAAAAAGCATCATAGACTTTGAAACAAGTCAACGCTGGCTTCTTGTGACACTCTGAACAGACCATTACCAGTTTCATCCTTCTCGCAGCCCACTCGGTCGGACCAGTTTCCGATTTCTCGTCCTTCCTACTTCGTACTTGGACACTAAACTGTACGTACTGGCGTTTGTGTTAACGGGAGACTCGACTTATTGTCAGTTGAGTCTACTGTTTATAAGTTCAGCGTAACTTAGTTCTAAATTTTGTTCTCCTCAGAGTATGGTGGCATTTTTTCTTCTTACGTTTCATTCTTATAAAAAACAATAATAAAACTTATTGATAGTTAGGTCAATGCTACTTTGTTTAATCACGTTCCTCTGTCTGGTTTTAACGATTATTACCGCTTTGTGAAATCAATATCACCCGTATTCCCCAGATATGCGGCAACACCCAATGGTTTTTAGTATATTAACAAATGCAAATTTACCATGATTAGATGAGTGTTTGGTTCCGAATTTTAAGGGGTTGAATGGTAAAACCAATGTAGGCCAATTAAGGGCTTTCGATAATCTAGAAGAAAGCACAGTACTGCTCTGAAAACCACTACTTGGAGACTGTTTCTGCTGGTCGACATTTTCAAAAACATTCGCACCTTTGTTTACCGCTAACACCTTCAAGTGAATCACTTCAACAACTGCAGTGGCATTCCATTTATTAGTTCTTCGCACACAAGTTTATTTTGGTGGGTTAGGCTCACCGTACCAGAAGTCCAGACATTCTGTCACACTCCGTCTACTTCAGTAGGTTCGGATATTGTGGCTCCATAACTGATGCCAGAATCACAGAATCACGGTTTTCAGGACACTACGATATAAGGTCAAGATTGACGTGACCTATCCGTTCACTATGATTTATAGTGATGGTGGTACTTGTCCAAAATGTGATTTTCCCTTCTGAAAAAGTGGAATACCGAATTATTTCGGTGGAATGCTTGTTTATATCTGGAATCTCAGCCGAATGACCTTCGCCATACATGTAACTTGAATTTGCAGTCTACCAATAATAGTAGGTTGGCAGTTCCGTCTTATTTGTGGGTGTTTGCGCAGTTTTAGGTTGGCAGTTCCGTCTTATTTGTGGGTTTGCGCAGTTTGTAGAATTCACGTTCACGTCACTCTCGTTTCAACAGTCATCTTTCTGTCCTGATGCTAATATTTTGGCGAGTCCACACCAAAGCTGAGAAGCACTGGAGTCGAGTTTCGCCCATACTAGAGCTCATCAGCAGTGATTATTCTTGGCCGTGCTGGAGTGTGAATTCCAGGAATCTGACAATGAGAGGCAAACGTGTTATCTCTACCCCACCAGCGCACACTGGACACCTCCGAATTTTCAGGTCAGAACAGACAAACTTGTTCATGCCTAGGCGACGTGATTGGTTTGTCCGGTGCCTCGCAAATCAGTTTACCTTCATGAGAAAATGAGTATTTAAGCTGATTTGGGTGTATCCTCCCTCTAGGCAAGTCAAACAACAGGTCTTGACTGACGCGGAACTTCACTTCGAATAGATGAGGGCTCGCGGCCTGAGTATCAGCTATGCCATGAGTCACCAGAGAACTCTCTCCAATGTTTAGTATGTGCGGCACACCAATACATACCAAATGATTCACTGAAGGCCAAGCCATCATTTTTCTTGGCTACTTATCTATAAACAGATGCATCAGGTAATTTAGTTTCGCAGCTAACTGAGTTGAAGTCAAGGAAACATCAGTTATATCAGACAGAATGGGCCGTAAACGGTGAATTAAGACTGATCTAGATTCGGAATTAGTGTTTGTTGAGAGGCACACAGCAGCGCTGTCCATTCAACCTTTTTAAGAGTTCGGTTTTCAGGTTTAATACATTTGAACATACGACCTGATGCTGTTTAGCTAACTCTAGATTTGGATACTTTGTATGGACTAGCTGCTGTCATGCACTCGAAAGGAATACTAGTTCCATTAAGCGAACCGTATCAGTTGTAGTGTATGATAAACTATTTTTAGTAACCAAAAGGAGTCCTGTTTAAAAGTTTACACCAACTTCAAAGTGCTGTTTTTTCGTATTGAGTAACCTGAGAATACTGATTGGCTAACTAAACTATGTGCCTCAAAAATCCCCTGAAGGTAGCCCTCACATAGCATGACCCAAAAGTATTCACTGTATTCACTGTTCACTCCACACAAACGATAAGTTTGTTATTCGCATTCTTTATCATTTCGCAAGTATCGATCGTTGGAATTCCATGGTCAAAGTATGTTACCCTCTTTTGAATGCAACTTATGAGTTCGAGCAGTGTGTCTTAATCCCAACCCTACCCTACTCTCCTTTGCAGATATACTATGGCACAAATTTTTTTCCAAAGCAACTCCTAATACTCTCTAGTTCATCCGCAACCACGGTTTATCAGGAGTGTGCGATATGTAAAAACCAGTCCAACGCGACAGAATGCAGAGAGCAGAATCAAAGCCCATTGGGCTGCGCCTACCTTACATGTGATAACTATTTTACTGCTGAAAACACCCCAGAGTCTTACCCGGCTGCAAAACACGTTGCCAAAACAGAATCCGATGAGTTTTTTCAAAACCATGAACCGCACTCTGCCGATCATGAAGATTACGTGGATTCAAACGGAGACACCACGCATCATACCAAGAAGTCCGCAAAACTCTCAACTGCAACTTTGAAGCTGCCTACAAAACAGAGGTTAAGTGATGTAGAGGAACTCACGGATGCTGAGACAGAGACGTCGTCGACATCGCTCCGATCCTACCTGTCACAGGAGGTGCTGAAAACGAATGGTACAAAGGATTGTCAACCAGCCCTGGAATTGTTGGAACAAGGACCTAATGCAGATGGAATTAAACTCGACTCAGTGTCCCCTTCACTCGATCCCGCCGTTAGCACCGTGCTCAACGACGCGCTAGCAACATACCCTCAGAAGATTTACTACATTCCACAGATTGTTACATACTTTCCAGCAACAGACTTTCCGCGCGATCCACAGCCCACTGTTAAAGCTCCGGATCTAAACGAAGAAACTGCATACAACCATGCGCAGAATTTGAATGAATCGTTTAACTCCGTTGACGAGGAAGCTTCACTCCCGAGATTCTTACCTCATTGTCATGCAGGCATTATCTTTCCGTCAACTGAACAGGTCAGTTCTTCCGAACTGAACCATTACGTCGGCATCCCATGCTCTTCTGATGTGCAGTTTAATTATCTAAATCACGCGATGAAAAATGCATTCCTGGCACCCAACTCACCTTTGTCCCTTTATGTCTTTGACCAAGATCCGTCCTACTGTTTATATACGAGCCCCGTTATGCCGAGTGAACCATCCCCTTTTATACTGGCCTACCCGATATAATTTCACTTTGCTTTAAAGCCACAAACGGTACCCGTCCACTTCTTGGTCAAATAAAATACCCTTCAATTTCGTCGTTCACATTTGATTACTCATCAGGTGAAAGAATTTCAAACTGAAGTTTTTGTGCTGTGAAATTGTGCTGCAACCATAAACCTCCCCCCCCCAGAACTTCAACATCAAACTGCTTTTGATTCTTACCATCTCTCTGTTTGTATTGTGCCGTGTCTGACTTACCAATCATGTTTGCACTCAAAATAATTTATGTCTGTGTCAACCAACCACCAAGCCCACCAAGATACTGACCAATTCACAGAAACTAAAAGAACTGTCACGTATTGCCAGCAAAACCAACTTACTCTTCCGGAAAGGCCCTTTTATTTAT
Source organism: Clonorchis sinensis (assembly GCA_003604175.2). NCBI lineage: Eukaryota > Metazoa > Platyhelminthes > Trematoda > Opisthorchiida > Opisthorchiidae > Clonorchis > Clonorchis sinensis. Next base: position 105,883,341 of record CM030369.1, read on the forward strand.
CGATATGTTGTTCATATTTGTCAGTGTACCCGCTGCTAAGTATGTGTCAGATTGCCAAATTGTTACACATCAAACCTATTGGTGTAGATGTTCAAGCTTTTGGGTTTCTAGCATTGTAAAGGGAATTCACACGCGTTTGCATGATTTTAGGGTGCACCTTACCGACTACGGGTAGGCTAGAAGACAGTCTGAAATGAAGCAGTCCTGGAGATTCTCTTGTTTGGTAGTTTTTGTTAAGGTTGTTTGGCTTGCACTAGTTCTTCAAAACAATGTGCATATCCCTCAGGGACGAAAGTGATGCGCTTGAAGCACAATTCTCAAAAAAACATACCCCACTGAAATGTACAACTTCATGAAGTAAAGTAGCAAGACGTAGATGAGAACATCTACGGTTTGGCTAGCTTCAACAAACTCTCTTCAACTGGAAGGAATTCCGGTAATTTTCTTTATTTGTTCTTTTCATCGTCGCTTTACTTACCTTTTGAACAGTAGTACAAAATAGACGAGCAGTGGATGGTGGGAGCCCCGTGGTCGTCGTAAAAGGGAAGACGAATTACCCGGAAAGGTTTGCCCAGTGCAGAAACAACGGAAAGGTTATCTCTATTTCGGATATAGACAGCGAAACATACAAGGCAGATGTATATATTCTCTACTGAGAGTAGGGTAGCTGGTACCACATTGGCTAAAAAGTCGTCCATAGGCTATTGAGCCTTTGATATGCGCGTGAATGTAGGTAACTTGTTCGAACAACTTACACGACCTAGCCACGACCTCGTCACAGTCGAGAACGTACACTTGCTTCAATCGGATACTCAGAAACGTAGGTAATGATGTGGAAAGTTTCTCGCATGTCAGAAATCATCCAAATATCTGAAGAATACTTTAACTGTCCAACTGTACTGATGTTTGTCAAAAGTACCATCCCTTCTGAAAAGGTGGTCCCGTTAGAAAGTTGATGTTTCCGAATGGTCCCCATTTACTTCACAGTCTTATGGTTTCATGCGGAACCCTCAGATCTACTACGATGGCATGTGGTTAGTTTCCCTGCGATCACTTTGTGGTTCATAAAAACACTAAGTGAACCTGTCAAGAAGTATACTTCAAGCGCCGGAACGGTGGTCGTCAGGCTACAAATCGTAAATTGCAGCGACCTTGAAAATATAATGGAAGCACACAGGAGTTCAAAGTTACACGTCCGTTTTATCCAGCTGAAAGCCGGAGGCTCCTAAAAAGTACTATTACTCAGGTATCTCTTCACGAAGCTACTGGATTAGAAAGTACTGAGATAAGATGCGTTTTAACTTCGAGTGAGTGTTGTGGATTGGTAAAAGTTCAAAGAAAGCCAGGAGAAAACGACATGCTGATTTTATTTAACGATAAACGTGTATACACAATACACGGTAACACAAGTGGTCAAAAGACGGGCGTGGAAATTTCTCGAAAATTGATTCAACGGTCCGAAACTCCTGAGGGATTACGGTTAAGTATAGAATCCTTGAGGTAAACACAGAAAGCGGTGGGCCCGAGCATCAGAGTTGATCGGCTGAAAGGAGGAACGCCGCTTCACCAAAACCAGCTGTTCTTACTACTCATCCCCTGATGATTCGCTTGACGGCAGTCGTATTATTAAGACCCGTATAGCTTGTGGAATTGCAACATGCCCATGTGACCTTCGAATTTACTATAGTGTTTAATGATGTTTTGTGTGACTCGGAGAACTTCTACGTGAATATTGAATTGTTTTTCTAACTCCGGCGGAACTCAGTCTGACACCCAAACATAGAAATCCATTGAAACTGATCCGATACATTGCGAATCGGTGGTTTATCACAAGCCTTGTACTGTATAACTTCCCTCGAATTTATGGGTGGTGCGAAGCATTGATACTCATCGTGCTTCAAAAATTCTGGCCTGTAAATCCAAAGTTGCAGTACATGAACATGCCTCTTTCGGATGCCAGTGACCCACAGCCGGCTGGATTCAGGTTGTTCGGAAGATATCCCGCTTGAAAAGTGCTGGTGTTTCAGTGCACGAAACTAATTCTGTTGGATACAAAAGTTCTAAACCTCGAACTGGCGGCAAAAAATGTAACGCAATGTAATCAGTGAGTCCGCCCAAAAGTATATGTTTCTAAACCGGATTTTTAATTGATTCATTAGGTAACATTCTTATTCCATCCGCACAACAACCCGGAGATCGACGCGTGGAATCGTAAATGAATTTACAGGCACTCCCGTTGATCTCCCTATAAAAAAGCTGTAATGCACCCGCTGTACCGACTCACATCTTACATAATCCACAACTTCTTAACCGGATGTGGATGTATCAGAGAAAATATGCAACAATTTACGTTCGATAACAAGCCGTTTAGATTTGGCGCATTTAGGAACCACTAATTACTTGACAATTTGAACGTTGTTTCTTCATTTTTTGCAGACCCTTTGATTGTCTTGATTGACCGTTGCATCTCAGTCACAGTTCAATCGACAAAGTCCTTGTAATAACCGTTTTGGTTTAGCAACTGCATTTCCATTGAGCTACCATGCAGCTAATCTGACAAGTGACTTCAAGTAACACTAAGGTTGAGTCTTATTCACTATCAAGAACACCAGAAGAAAACTTAAGAGAGCTGAACAGATTTCCGTGGGATTCTAGTTCACATTAGCAGTCAATCTAGGAGTTGGCTTCACATGAGTGTCAATGTGCGGTGACTGATAATGTCGGTTATGTCATCTTGGTGTGTTACAACAAAGGGGGCTCAAAATTTTATCCGCTCGGTAGTTGGGTTCAGGCAGTTCAAGCACGGATTATGCCCCCTCAATACATGGTGCTTTTCTTCCGGAGACTTGGCCTGGAATGCTGTACATTCGTAGTGGTGAGTCATACGTATTGGACAGCTCGAAACCTTAGATGCAACAGCATTAACTGTGGAAGAGGAAACTTTGTGTGTTGATTAAACTGGTCTGTATTTCTGCTGCATGCACGGATAGCGCCACTGACTAGCTAATGGTAAACATTTGTCACCACTGAAGCCGTCTTTCAAGAAACCGAATCAAATGGCGGAAGTAAGACTTTCTTTCCGTGTATGATGTTACATGCTACCTTCATTCATTCTCTCTGAGGATGCTTTGGTGGTTCAGTCAGGTGAAAAACGCTTGGAACCGATTGAGTAGACATCGCTTGTTACCAAACTTTTCCGAAAACGATGCCTTGGTGTTCTCTAAAAGGTCAAGGGTCAAACGTTTATGACAGATTACAAGTGAGTGTCGAACCAGTGAGCTAGACTCAGAAAACAATGAGTTCAGGCAGGGGGGTTTCAACGGTGACTCGCCTCCTCACCCAACAACTGCAACAGGGGTGAAAGCTCGAGAGTAATGTGATATGATTGTCTAGAATATATATATATAATGATAACTTGCCCTATGTGACTCACATTCTGTCAGCCGGTATGACGGAGGGCATGTGTCAGCGATGTGGTCAACACTAATCGTCCCCCTCCCCACGCATGAGAGACACAACCCACTAGTAAATTCAGTGCGTCAAGTGCACGAGACATGCGGTGCCTAGGTGATAATCGCTTCTTAACCTCAGACCAGCAAAAACCAGGGAGCAATCAACTTGACAGGCTTATGTGCGATTCATAACCCGAAGACTTGGCACTTTTAGGAAGAACTTATTGGACATCGTGGGTGATTTGAACAGTGCATTTTAACGGGTTCGCCGATCCCGTTACCTCATTTGCTTTGCAGTCTTTTAAAGAAGAGGGTGAAACACCTACTGTTCATTGCTCATGCTATCCGAACCGGGAACCACGAACAGGTTAGTTGCATGACAGAAGAATGATTCAACCAGAAATAACTGCTGGGGATGTAAGCATCCACGAATAACGACTGAAGAACAATGTTCACAAGGGGACAGACCAGAACTGTCCAGAAATGTGCAGAGGTCAACCAAATGGCCTGTGAATGACTTCGAAATATGCTGGATTTCAGTGGTGAGGTACCACTGCAGGCAACGGTTGTCGACACAAGGGCATTAGAGTTCTCTGCAAGGATTCACTAACGGCCTTTCAGGGCTTCCAAAGTTTAATCTTTACGCTGCACAATCAGATATGGCTTGAGTCTATGCAACGTTCGTCTCATGACGATGTGTATTTCGTCTTCTTATTCCCTTAGTTTTCCGGTGACGCACGCGAGAGGTAAGGACGGTATATTGTTGGCTAATTTAATAGAATGCTTCCAGTTGCGGTGGTTGAGTACAGTGTAGCAGCTGTACTTCTCACAAACGGACCAGCAATCTGTTACAAATTTCTCTCGGTTAGGATGTTAAGAATTACCGATAACTCTGCAATGTGTATGAAGTCTCTTGCGGGTTGCAGCACCTTACTTTTGAGCAAAAACATGCCATCATTGGTCATAGGGAAGCACCGGTCCTCAAGAGTCTTCCCGGTTATTGAACCCAGACTTTTTCCTCGCGTACATGAACATTCGAAATCAGCTAGATTAGCTCAGTATTTTTCTATCAATGGGTGTCTGTAGCAAGCTAAAGAATGGCTGCTCAAAGTGGAGGTTCCTCCTCTTCGTGGTTAATGTGGTTAACGCGTGGTTAGGAGAACTACTCACAAGCAATCTATTATTCTACTAGACTCAACGCTTCATCTGTAAGAAGCACTTCAAAAATGGCTATATTTTTCAAACCTACGCTGCCTTGCACAAGGCTGAAAAAGACCGTTTTAAACATTCGAACACTAGCAAAATTAAGCAAACTTAAGCAGAACCTTCAGTGAGCAATAGAAATATTCAACAAAAGGGTTAGAACATGGTAGCAAAGTTGTGAGAATCCAATCCAATAAAATGGCAATATAATTCAACTTGCTGAAAAAATACAGTGATAGCATGCGTCTTGTAGTCAGTGGAAAAATACCGGAGACGTACACCATCGAGCAGTTACGAAACTAATGAGGAAAATTTAAAACCATAACAGTGATGCCGTGACGCAAAAGGTTTCTGTAAGTGCTCACCGATAACAAAAATGGCGTGATATTTTTGAAAATTCTATTTCTATAAGAATCTTATTGCACGCGTCAGTAGAATACCGTTGCACCTGAGGGCCTGGCATAGTTCACAAAGAACTTCCCATAGAAAACTGTCTGACAAAAGAGAGAAATACAAAACCTGAGGAAAACTGGTGCATATAAAATGAGGTGCTTTTTACAGAAATAACTGTACTTTTAACACGTGTTATCATCATTGTCTAAAACCGCAGCATCCAACTTCAAAAATAAACAACTCTCATCTATACTCAATTCCGCCTCTCTCTACCCACAGAACTTATACCGGTGATAATAACTAAACCAAGAAGCAGTCGATGTATCCGACTGCACTTGTGTGTATCGATCTACCAGTCAGTTATCAAAACGACTAAAGAATGTATCATTACAAAAAGCCACTAACCTCAGAAAAAATCTGTCGTTGTACTGTGTATCACCAATTAGAAGTTTAAGATAGGCACACAGTGCCAAGTGCTAAATTTTGCCTGGTGCACAGTTTCAGCCTGCATAAAGTGACAGTACACAAGTTCACAAATATTGGTGCATACAAACGTATATACCCATCTGGAGTTAAGTCCACAAACTGAAAAGCTTCGCTCAGCTTCTGCCTGCACGCAGTCAGTCGAACGTCTCTCACATGTAACAGAAAGTAACTGGATAGTAATTTGCAACAAATCGCTAAAACTGAGCTCGTGACAAATGGGTAAATCGGTAAGTAGAGTGCTGAGTGAATCAACTATTTGTAACAAGTTAACCCAAATTCATGCAATGCGCAAACTATCCACATGGCCGTTCGTTTTTTGCGGTAACGCTACTTTGATTGAAGATAGCTAACTAGAGTTTTTAGCAAAATCTAAAAAACACGGGACGCTACTGTGTCAGTAAGTCTAAACTCATTGTACATTTCCAAATAATTGGAGAAAGGAAAAGCTGAAATTAGGTAAAAAAAAATACTGGGAGCTGGACACAAGTACGATCAATGTGCTGATCATCTATGTGTTGTTACTGAACTAAACTGAGGTACTTCAAAATGGAAGAAGTGGTAGTGAACACTCGAAAAGTTTTCATTCACCGCAGACAACTAGGAAACAGGTGTGATGGCATTTCAACCTCATGTCATGTGACGGCCTATTCTTATATCTATCGGTGTTGGTCCTTGAATTTTTAACATTCGAGGATGTCCAAACGGTTGTTGCTGTTGTTTTTCGGTTTGGTCCCGGTGCAGCTCAACCAGTTGAGTGTTGTCCGGCCAAACTGCAAGATAATACCATTAAATTGACGAGACTAGGATGTTCCGATGGCTTCGGCAGAATAGTATATCAATGTTTCAAATGGATCCACATGGCTATGCTACAGTGAAAAAGTTCGGGAAGAGAAAGAAATTATCGAAAATAATGGCTGGTTACCTTGAAAATGAAAACTAACGCTCCAGTGAAAACAAGCAGTGTATTATCAAGCCTCAGCTGCATGTTGTACAAAACAACCCCATGGGAAAAATTGCGCATTCCTCACGTAGAAAATAAGCAGAGTGTTATGAGACTTAAAACTTGGTAAACTATCTCTGTTGATGGAACTCCAAGCAGAATTACTCCACGGTTTGCAGCAATTTCATTATGCACCTTTTATGATTAATAAGAGTAGTAGTACACTCTTTATCGCTCAGGACAGAATTCAGTAACCAACTCAGCTTGTCATTCAGGTGGTCTGTTGGTGAGCCAGTCAGTCAGTCAGGCAGTCATTCATTCATTTAGTTACTCAGTAACGAGTGGCAAATACTGGTCCCGTGTCAACACTGTACCAGTACCAGGGCACCGAAAACCTGGAAACGGCGTCTTGCATCTGGAACTGAGTGGTGTTTCTATTTGGAGAACTGATTCGATATCCTGCCTTGTACTGAGTCCGTCAAAACCGACCTTTTCAAGGGAGAGCTTTGGACCCCAAGGCGACTTGGAACTCTTCATTCCTATGGAATCTCTCCACATGAAAGTTACACATGCGGAGACCAATTTCCAATCACCAAAAGTTCTTGTTTAAACAGATGGTGAAATTTCCTTCAGAGACCACCTTCAGAGGAAGACCGTCCATCTAGCAAACGTGAGCGGGTATGTAACTGTATTATTAGGGTCAAAGTCAGGGATTCTTACTCTCACTCTCATATGCTTATAACGCATGTTTGTACTAATGAGAAGATGAGTCGTGCCTTCACTTCTGAAGGCATGACCATCGACAGAGAGCTTGTGCCTGTCTAGGAGGCTGACGGTAGTTTGTCTTCAGACAAGGAAACCAGTTGTGTCAATGAGCCAGTGAATTTACCAAAAACGTACCTAGGCACCTGCCCACAACATCGTTGTCACGCATTTTGTTAAAACCAAAAAATACGCACAGGTTCCGCTGCACCGAACTGGTCTATATAAAATGAGAAAGCTTTGGAATTGGTCGGTATGCAGCAACCATTGATGTGGCTCGGTAGATGCGTCAATCAATCGGGTTACAAATACTTCAGTAGCTGAGCAACTCCAACTGGACTCGCTAACGCATGACTTTTCTAAATACCTGATATAGTTACGATCCAACTGTACTCGAATTTGCCATATGTCCCACCCCAACAATGCGCAAATCTTTTTCTACAATCAAGGTCTGGTTTGCCCCACCCGCTCCTATAATTTTCTGTAAATAACTTATTTTAAAATTTCACGCCGTGCAGACACTGCAGCACGACATTTTTGCGGGACATGCTCCACAGATTGCTGCTGTTTTTGAAATCTCTTAGATCGCACATGGATGCCTTGTAGGTCTTCAGTTTTCTCATGGGTTTACAGAGCCCCATAAAATCCTGGAGTGCGTTAGCCTGAATGATTATTTGTGTTCTCATCTAATAGTCTGGTAACAACCCTGGATCCTAGGGCGTTTAAATAAGTTTTTATGGCGTTTTGAACAACGGTCTCAGTGACGTCTTTCAATACCTGAACACAAGATGAGTTTTCTGAGAACACAGGTTTTCCTAGTGAAGAGATGAGAATAGATGATAGTTGAAATCCATTGGAGTCATTTAGACGGAGTACCAACTACTGTTTAACTCTCGCCACAAAAGTTCTTCCTAATGCAACTAACTAGGCACACGACATCCGAGTTCAGTCAGCTTACTAAGTAGCTTTGAGTTATCTTACTTGCTCATGCTATTTGTACGTAATTAAAACTAGTTTCGGCAACATACGAACTCTTCATACACAAGACTCACTGCGGCTGGGCCCTCGAATCCATTGACATAGCTAACTGGCTTTCAGATAGATTCCGGAAACTGGCGGTGTTCGAATACTGGAACCTAATAAAACGATTAACATATTCCTCCGGTGAAAAGTACGAGTACTCTTTATGGTTTAGTGGTTGTCCAGGCAATCATAAGCACTTGAGATATTCTTCTCCGTCCAGTACCAATTTAGCCTGCCATGCGCGGCTACATTAATCCGAGACGATCATACAGCTGATGTTCCATTATCAGCCGTGACGTTCTGAGTGATTTCGCGACATACATCTAAAGAACGAGCCACAGAACTGCGAGTGGGTCAAAGGTACGGCAGTCTCTACAGGAGACCTGACTTCTAGGAGGCCGTGAAACTTGCGGCCACCCCTACGCTAACAGATCGGACAGAGCATCCCAAACACTGAGATGTAAGAAGGACCTTTGGCGATCTTGCCTAAGCTGAAGTACTATGCATCTTTTCCCCCACTGCCAGTCGTCTGTTTATGCTGCGCACTTTCACCCACCCAAGACACATGCAACCCACATCGGCCAGGTCAGAATGTTGCTAAATAATATTACTGGCTAAGTGCTATTGTTTATACGTAATGCACTATTCATAAGGTTGCTGAAAATTCTTCGACAGACCACCCGGTTTCGCCCTTTTGGGGCTCATCAGATGGGCGCAGTCCCCGAGTTTCCGTCAACCTTATGTTCTACTTGAAACCAAATTGCACGAAATTAGCGAAACACGCTCGTTTGCAAACAAATTTGGTTTTGCGGGAGACTCATCTCGAACCCTGCTGAATTGCTCGTTTGTGATGTTTCCAGGCAACTGAATGTGCTGTTTGCAAATGAGTGTGTTTCGCTAATTTCAGTCCGATTTGGGTTCAAGTAGAACATAAGGTTAACGGAAACTCGGGGACTGCGTCCCAAGAACGGCGAAACCGGTCGTGGGTTGTCGAAGAATTTTCAGCAACCTTATGAGTATTACATTACGCCTATAAATGTATCGCGATATCTCGAATATTGTAGCAACTAGAACATGAGACGGCCTGGTGCAGCACATTCAGTTGCATGGAAACATCACAAACGAGAGATTCAACTGGGTTCCAGGTGAGTCTCTCGCAAAACCAAATTTGTTTGCAAATGTGTGTGTTTTGATATTGTTTATCTTTTTAAACCAGAAAACAGCAACTGGGTTAACAACGAAATGCACTTAGGCCCTCAACTAAGCAAATTCGTTTTTGTGGACTGAGTCATCACCGCCTCCTACCCCCCCTCACCACCACCACAATCTCATCGCAATTCCACCATTATCATCACTGCATACAAAGTCGCAGGAGAGTAGTTTCGATGACAGTAAACAACAGAAAGTCTATCATAATTACTGTTACAAGTCAGAAAATTGTGATGCAGCTGCTCAGTGGACGGTGGGTCAAAATTGTTGCAACCCATTTGCTTTTTTATCTGAAGACCTATTGTGAGTATATTTTTGGTCCCAAGTAATCTGCAGACCGACTGAAACGCTTCTGACACCTAAATCCAGTAGCTGGACTCAGTGAGTCACATTGTAGCTGCATTACTGATAGGTTTTCACCAATATAGGCCCTGTGTACTACCAAACTTTTACACTTTCGATGTCCATAAATCCTGCTCCAGTATGACGTTTCTACATGTGGTTTCCGATATCCGGCTCTCAAAATTCAACCACCGGTTGAGTTTCTCTGGCATACTCTATAGTTCAGTGGCTAGATTCGAAATGCAGACAAGGAGCTGCCAGAATTTTCCACAGGTTTATTCAGCTCATTCGCACAGGCCCACTGATCTCTCGTAATTCTTTCAACCTCAGCCCGCACACCACATTTACGATCGCCCTATCGACCCACTGTCTTGCTCACGCCTGGATGACCGGTCACATACCTAAGTAAATTGCAAAAAGTAGCAGTCGTGCATATATTCGACCATTTATGGACTTATTTTCAGCTGGTATACAGTTCAATCCGTTCATATATTGGATGCTAACAGAAACTTGAGTAGTTTTAATGGAACAGATAAATGACAAACTTTGGGATACGCAAAAATTTTGTATTGACTCCTCAGTTCCAAACAACCAACCGATGCAAAGTCGACAAGTTAGGCTATCAAAAACAGATGTTGGCAGGTTGATGACACTTGGAGTGTTCGGTCAGTGGTGAATGCTAGGTTGTAGTATGAAACTCGACGCAACTCCCTCCGCAATTGCGTTTGAACCGAGACATACGGTACAGACTGATACCAAGGGACCTCATTCCAAGATAAAAAGTAATGGTACTCCTCGGAGCAGGCTGGTCGCTCAATCTTCTGACACACATCTTATCCTTTGTAATACTGTAAAGGTATCCGTGATAGTTCTCTGGGAAAAAACTTCATGCAAATTAACTTTATGGCCACCCACTCACACTTCGCCATGTCATTTTGCAAACCGCCGTGAGTATCCACTCTCTCCTAGGGTTTTGTTTAATAGCTTTAGCCTGTGATCAGTATGGTCTGACGTTCAGATTCCATGTATCCTAATGAAGAGTATTCGCATGTCGCGTTATTACTTTAGTGAATTAGAACCGGAAAAAGGGGGTGTACTGTCCATACCAGATGGGCTTTCTGGGAACAGTGAGTTTAATCGAATCATCAACTCGGCATATAAGCAAAACGTTCAACAATAGTACATGATTGTCACATTGGTATGCAGATACATCGCAAGTGTTGTATTGGCCAAATCCAATGATGTGTCGTTAATGTATCAGTCAACTGGTGTAAACTTTGCGCCCTGGTCCCAAAAGGGGAGATGCCGGAAATCACGGAACAAGTTGTGCCATATAAGACAATATAGAACTACTGACTCATGGCGATTAACACCGAAATTCCAATAAGGAAGTGACCAAATTTATCAATGAATTTGAAACCTTCGCCAACAAACGGTATCTGGAAAGGATTTTTGGTTGTTGATCAGGTGGCTGTTGATCTGTTCGCCGAGCTTGGCAAATGAAAAGAATGCCTTAGCCCGCTTCCACTCTGACGTCTGTGATTAATTGGGTTAGGTGTTTTTCGGACAGATATGCTCCATTGATTGAAAGCTGTCCGAAACGTGCTGGTAGCGCTTAAAAGCTCGCAGTCCACGAGGCACCAAGGAAAGATGTCTAAACACTCGCAAAATACACTCACTTGCATATTACATTGGTTTTACCGGGAGCTCAACTGAATCCCAGCTGAATCTATCATTTATGATTGTTCCCCTTCAACTGAATATGCCGTACAAGGTCGTTCCATGAGTTAGTCGGTATGATCTTCCAGATATCGCAAATCATTGTATCGGCGGAACACACTACTCATAAAGTTACTAAAAACGCTTCGATAGCCCTGAACCAATTTCGTCTTTCTTGAAGCTCATTAGGTAAGAGCAGCCTTTGAGTTTTCGGCAACTTACATTCAGTACAGAACAATTTTGAGCATGTATCCTCACTGTAGGCTTCATAAATCCCAACATCTGCACAGTAGCCGAATCGCGAAAACTTTCTCTGTTTCGCCCATAACTGTACAAATGCAAGTGGTGCAAATTGCTGCAAGGCGTCTTTTCCAGGTGTGAGTTCACCACAATACCGACCAGTTGCCAGTGGTTGAACGGCACAGTGTCCAACTGTTAAAGAAGATTATGAACTCTTTGGACGCGTAACTCTGATTATCCCTAGCGTGTTTAAAACGGCTCTGTTGCACGTTTTGGTTTTCTCATTAGGGATTAACTTCAGCTGCAGCATCCAACTTCGTCACGTCACAGATATTTCTACTCAAAGGGTTGTAAACATCTGCTCCTCTATAGTTTCCGATATCCATCTTAGTAAGCCAAACTGTTTTTGTAAATCTAAAAAAGAATCGGTGGATTTGCGGCGGATGCGATTCGCACGCACTTAGACTGGGTTTCATCTTAAGAAATGTTCTTATCACGTGCTCTTTGATCGGAGCCATGGGATACTTGTTTTTTTCACAAAGGCTGGTACAAACTGTATTTCGGACCACTTCATTGTTGGTATTTACCCAAAGAAACTTTGATCAAAAGGATTTTGAAGTTATTTTGTGCAAAGTTATTTTCAGACAGCACACAGACGTTTGAACCACCTAATCAGCTTTTTCTCCGGTTCTGTTACTGGTACTCCCCAATTAGACGCTTTGTCGGTCCAGTCTATCTGAATAGCCCACTCAAATCCTATAGCTTTTATGTTGTCGTTCTTCTTTATGACATCCACACCAAGCGCACTTCCTGGCAGTCTGCAGGGTTCGTATCAGTTGTTCGACTGCATTGGAGGTACAACTGCAGTAAACTTTTAGTTTCGGCTAACCTGCGAGTCACAAGCACCTAAAACAATTATCAGACAATGCATGAACAGTGCATGTGCGCGTATTTCTGTGCACCACATCTTTTGGCTGTCCCGACAAATGAGCAGGCGGGACATTTCAACACCGACCTCGATACACTCAGAAATTAATCCGGAGACGCTTTCAAAATAAGCCCATGGACGCTTAACATCGAATCGGGAGCCCTTCACGCATATTCCGAATTCCCTCAGTTTCAACCAAACTAAGAAGTCCGGACGCATAATAAGTTAGCTATTCATGGAAGGGGTCTAAACAGTTTTATTTATTTTGCTGTTTTATACAAATTTACAGATTCCAGGTATTCCGATACTAGATGAAGTGTCAAAATTTGAAATACACGCAATTGCTCGCAGTAAGTGGGCTGCTGCCCGGTGAATCAACATACGACGCGACTGAGTCCTCTATACGGAATTCGAATTGCGAAAAATTAGGAATTACAAAAATAAGGTCTACTTTTTAAATGCATTCTAACAACAGCTAAGCTACTTTTTACGGTCTCTGGTAAGTATGACTTTATCTTCATTTCTAATCCTGCCCACCACACATTATATAATAAAAAGACGACTAGATCCGTCAAGCGCATCTTGTAACCAAATAGTTTCGTCAGAATATGTGCTCCTTCTGTTCCAGGTTAAGTCACAATTTCTATGAAATCAAAAAGCCCAATTCTCGTGATTGGAGTTGGTGTGGAACGAACCGGGACAAAAAGTTTGCAGGAAGCATTGGAAATATTGTACCGCGGCCCTTGCTATCACTCATCCGAAATCGTACAAAATCATCCTGAGCACGTTGATGTGTGGTTGAAGATCTTTACAACAAGCAGAACAGCTAAGAAAAGGCAGATTTTGGAGGAGCTGGTGAAATCTGTTTTCGACGGGTATCTGGCTACGGTTGGACATCCGGCTTGTACCATATACAAACAACTTCTGGATATTTACCCCGAGGCGAAAGTGAGTGATTTTGAATTGCTGACCTCCGAGTAAGCCAGATCTGATTGGTTTTTTTTGCTGGGGCTAGTTTTAAACTGTCAGTACAGTATATGGCACAAATGTCATTTCTGATCTATTATTTGCATTTGTAAGTCCGACAAAAGAAAAATTCATGTCCAGACGGGATAGGCAATTTCAGATTGGAACGAAGACGATATACTGTTTTCACCAAAGGATATAACTACAATTATGCATGACCTCACCCGTTGGATCCAAGGCAGTGGTTCCAGACCTCTCTAGTCCCATACATGCCCTCTTCAAACAATCAGCCGGAGCCGCTCCGAACCCGTCTGACCCTGAAATTTTACTTCTATACGGAAAATGCTTTCACCCTTGTTCACGCTGTCAAACCTATAAAACGACTGTTGCATGGTTCAGAAGCAAACTGAAACGGACCCGTAGTCGATATTGCGGAGTCGACAGCCTCAGCCCCCTTTCTTCCTTGAAGGCACTTTGTAGACAGTCCCACTTTGATGAGCAGCAGTCTTCCATGCATCCAATATTCCGAGTCAGGTGTCTGAAAACCATGCTTTCACATTTCAGCCGCAACACGTGTTATAGGGCTGACAATGGAACAAGGAGAAATTTGAAATTCTGACACAAAGCACTTAGTGCAGAACTGGGTCACGTGGATTCATATTGACGTATTGTATAGCCTGGGTGTTTTATAAGAGGAAGTACAACTTCAGAGCCTCAGAAGTAGAAACGGGGTCTTTTGGTTGTTGTGGCATCTTCAGGTGCTGAGGTGTACCTCTAACAGCCGAAGTTAACTGATTAAATGTAAATTTGCGTTCGATTTAGAAGAGTTCATTTTGGACAATGCTACACCGACTTAGCATGTCTACAATCTACCCGAGACGTGCCACTACGCGCTACGCTTGGGTATTCTTCCAACTTTTACTATACGGAGGTTAGAACAAGTGATTGTTGAAGTAAACATAGTTGAAATTAGCGAGCACTCTTGGAAGCTAAATGAAAATGACGGAGCTTGTGCAGGCATTCAGACTCTCATATTTGGTTCTTTGTGCCAACATTTGGAAGCTGCTGCTCCCGCCGCTGAGGAATACTAAGAGATATGCTCTTTAGGCCCTCAAAGTCTTGTTCGCCAGGATGCAACAGGATGGTTTGATTTCAAACCGTTTTATTTCTAACTGCTTTAGCTGACTGTTGAGATGGAAGCAAATGAAACTGGTTTACAGTGCACAGATAATCACCAAGTAGGGTATGTGTGTGAAAATGCCGGTGACTACACACTGGACATATCACATAAAACTGTCCGACGTTTCGGCCAGTGAGGCTGGCCTTTATCAAGGTAGATGGAATTGACATTGAAACTATAGATGTTGCCAGTCAGAAATCGGTCGATGTACTGTGATTTTTGCTATGATTGGTGGGTATATCATGCGTGTGTTACACTACTGCATTCTCCATGCTGAATTCGGGATTGAGTTGTGTCACGTGCGGTCTCTAGTGCTCGAGTTGCCCTTGTAAGTTGAAGTAGGTCCTCACCAAAGCATTGTTGGTATACCCTCTGAGCAAGATAATGCGAACTGGCAGCCCGATTCGCCACATTACGTTGAAATGTTTCAATATTGCTGCAAGATATTCATGCGACAACTAACTGGACGTAGTGAAGTGCATTTCTAGTAGTCCAACAACTTCCAGCGCTTAGACCCTTTCAACTCATTCAAACTCACTTCGGAGATGACCTATTAGAATACCTGGTTTTTGTGCATGAAATTCATTTTAATTCATAACAGTTCTTTTACAATCCGTCAACTTATATGAATATTACACTTACTCATATCCGCAGAAGAAAGCGTTTGACGTTTGACATCCCCAGAGATCTTTTCTCGGGGAACGACAGATTGCATACTTATCCGTACAAAATATCAATATCGTTCTGAACGACAGTGTCCAAGTGAAATCTTAAGTTCCAATGTCGTCTTTTCAATTGTTGTGGCTCAACGCCCACAATTCCGATTGAAACCTATTTAAAATACTGCACTTTAATTCACAGAAATGCAGTGGTCTGAAGGAACCACCTCAGAGGACAGCACAATGTTAACCTCTCATATAGGGTCGTCCCTTCTAAATATGGTATCTCCGGTTGATAGAAGACCAGAACTCCTGCTTTAATCTGAACGGTAAAAGTTACCTGATCTCAGTGACGATAGTTGTATCTTGCATGCATCATCAGAACGAAAGCAGTCACATTTTATATTCACAGTTAACAGAACTATGCTGTATCTTATTAAGCGCTTTTATATGTTATTCTTAAACTGCTGCTTGGGGTTAAAACAAGTGGATTCTGGATTACAACATCTGATTACTCTAGTTCTCTAGTTGCCTTTCTGTCATGACCCTCACAACTGTGAGACACAAATCGATTTTTGCTTAATTTCCTGGTTCTTGTGTTCCTTGTGGTGAATATCTGAGGTTTTGATGTCCGGTGCCCCATATGTCTTTCTGCATGACTGGCCATGGTTCCCATGAAAAATACTGAAGCAAGCATACATCGGTTTATCGAGAACGGTAGATTTGGTCATGTGACACTTGACAGACCCTTAGGCCAATTTCTGCCCAAGTAGATGGCAAATTATATTTCTAGTCCCTGGTTGTTGAAATGGTTCCTCGTTTAGTCAAATCACAGAACTTATACTGATCACTCACTTTAATAATCACCATTAGTTTATCCGCCGGCGACCAGATCCAAAAACATCAGTTTGTACCATTTTTCATTCTTCCCAATATCTGATCGTATATTTCCTTCCTAACAGCACTATTTTAATTGATAAGGCCAAAAGCGTGCATATCTTTGGATTGTCCTTTACTTTTATAGGTCATCATAACGACTCGGCCGAGCTTGAAGTGGCTGGAAAGTATGCGAGAGACTGTTCTACCGAACCGACGACTTCTTGGCAAAGGGCTACTAAGTCGTATCCTAGAAAGGTTTATATCTGTCAAAGGTTTTGGGCTTATGATGCATCGATCGACAAAATATGTGTACGGGAAGAAGACGAGGCAATCTAGTGATAAAAAAATGTTGGACGCCTTCGAAGGCTGGATGGACGATGTGATTGAAACAGTTCCGTCCGAAAGACTGCTTATTTTCCAAGTGGAACAAGGATGGGCCCCCTTGTGTGAGTTTTTGCAACTACCCACACCAAACGTACCATTCCCGCACAGCAACAGAAGGTCAGAAACATTGGATACAATGGATCAGCTGAAAACAGCAAAAATGCGACTCGCTATTCTAGTGAGCGTTGTCCCAACGATGTGTATATTGTTTATCGTTGCACTTATATTGTGTATGGTACTAAGGCCTCGTTGATCCAAAATTGGATTTGACTACTTAAAGGTATATTTCTTCACTGTCCAACGTACACTTCTGCAACCAATGGCGCAGCAATCAATTATGTTACTAAGTGTAATTCTTCGGTAATCTGCATCGTATGTTGTATTTTGAAATTGTCGGTAACGATAAAAAGTTGTACTGCAATTTTTACCGTACAACCAATTGCGACCACCTTCTCTAGCAATAAAATTACCATGTTTTATACCCATATGACGAGTTTCTTTTTCAATCACAAGCAGTATGCGGGTTACGAGGTGCGTGGAACAATCTTCTTGATAAAGAGTCAGTATTCTTGCTTTAAGACCAAAATTTGACGACCTAGTAGGTTTTCTGTCTTAAAATTATTAGCTCTATATGGATACCTAAGCGCCCGATACTGTTCCGCATCTGCCCCTAAGTTTGACTACCTGCCCGATTTTGTGTGCTAGAAAGATCATTTGCAGCTATACCTGCAGACCCGTTTTATGAGTGTTAGGATCAGCAGGTGCAAACGAGAACCTTGACAGTGTCGAAGTATCTGTAGCTCGAGTCGAGTGCGTTCAAACGAGAATCCTCATGAATGTACAGGGTTCGTATAGGATAACACAAAACACCCTGAAAAATAAATTAACTTCATTCACTGGAAGGTGGCTGCTGGTTGGAACAACCCCAAACAAGAGACACAAAAAGGAATATGTGATAGCTCCTAAAGTTATGAAAACGAAATAATGACAAACATATACGTAGAGCTTTTGTGTCATCAGACGATATCTACACACGCACTTTCGGGTTAATACAAACAGCATGTGCAACTTTTGCCCGACCCGAGCACTCAGGAGATGTTGCGAGAACGGTGAAGACTCAGCATCCGCCGATTTTTAGGACATATTGGTGCAACCACTTACTCTCGAGCTTCAATTCTGTCCTTTCTGCAAGGATAGTCATTCAATTCACTAAAGTATTATACTCATACATGTGACTTAATCCCAGTTGGTTTGTTTTTTTTTAAAGTGTCCTAGACGAGCGACCAGATAATCAAAATAGTATTCAGGGTTTACTGGAGGAAGAAGGATCTAACACTTGGGGACTCACCGACTTTCTTACTATGCCTAAGAATCAGGCTGATTAGTTAAACACGAACAACTCAAGTGATTTATGCTTACTTGTTTGGTTACGGTTGTAGCATCATTTGAAAGCAAACCTCAGTAAAAAAAAACGATGCAGGGACTTCTCCGGAAATGTGTCCATTACAGATACGGCTCCCGTGTAAGTGCCATAAGTGCCGATAAGTAAATAGTACTGAGACAATAAATGCTCACTTACGCACTAAAATATAATTTTGTAACTGAATAAGAATCATGCGGTTAGTTGGTATTGGGCCATTTAGCACAGTCTATCGATCGAACAAGAGACATGAATGAATCAGTGTATCGTTAGTACTCAGTACTCCCGAATGTACCGCTTCACCTATCTTTTCGTAAAACGGGAATTTCGGACATGACGGTTGGATTTATTAGAGTATCACTGAAGAGTGGACGCATCTTTTCCTCAGAAATGATAATAACCTTACTGTATCCCGATTCTATTGGAACCGATGTGATTTAAGCATAATCTTAAATAAATGGGATTGATACAACCACGCTGATTGGTTAATCTTGAAAGTCATTTCAAAGACTATTTAATCAGGAACTCTTCATCACAAGGCTTCGGTCGACTTCGATTTATTGACACAGCTTTGCGGAATGTAAGGAGTTTTTGGGCTTCTGTCACTCCACAAGTTTTTATGATAATCTGTCGTCATCCCGAAGACCTCTAGCTGGTCTGTCATCACAAGGATATGCAGCATAATTATTTACGCCTTTTTAGTAGTTTTATGGGTAGCATGCAAGAAACTAACATTTCACTGCAAAATGTGACTGCATAAATTTCCCACCTCACAGCCGAACCAGTTCACCTTAAGCTGAAAGCCCAGTTTTGCGTTAGAGAAATCGGCTGCGAAAAACAAGTGACCTAACGCATTGGATAGACACTCGCTTCTAACAATTTGACTTGGACGATTCGGTTAGCGTTTGAATCGTGGCACTCTTCCTTGTGTCCAGGCTAACCTAGTAACCTAACCAGAAGGCTTCACGTCTGCCAGGGCTCGCGACATGATTGGCTTCCGGAATGGTGTGTTCGGGCGTATCACCCAGCAGTTCATGTGAATTTTGCATATCAGTTGCTAGTAACGCCCCATAAAGAACTCAGGGCTCGACTCTACCAAAAAAATATTTGTGTTATTCATTTACTCCTTCTAGATGGATATCATAACTCCCCCCTTCATATATGCCACGGATATGCTAATCCCACTTGGTCGGCCGATGTACACTGGATATGAATGAAACGTAGTTGTGGAAAGTCAATGTAAAACCTACAGAAATAGGAGAGAAATGGCATATTTTGTCAACTGACTCCATTAGCAGAACAAAAAGCTTTTTACCTGTTTTTGGTAGCAGAAAAACTTCCTTAAAATGACTAGGATTTTCACCAGTTAAGGGTTGATATACCTGGAAGTATGTTCAATATCTTGCCGATATCTTGTGTTTCATGCCGCCCTATGCATCGATGATAAGATAGCCACTTATGACAAAAACAACAACTCTGAACAGACGTTCAGTAGTAATTTCATGTGTTCACCAAAGGAGGTCTTGATGACTGATTGTTCCGAGTGAATCAAAACTCAGTCAGCCTGATAATCTAATCACCTGCCTTGTAGCTTTTTTGCCCAAAAATAGAGGTGTTGCCGCACAATAATCCGACAGGCTGTTGACCAAACTTTTCAGAATGATGACATCTCGAGCGGTTCCAAACTATGACCCGCCAGTAGCTGACCTCTCCACTTCATTCGAAGTTATCTAACGGAGAGTGTGGAACAAAACGCAACCGCTTTGGCAAAGTCTGAAAAACGATCGATAGAACCGACGCCCATAGTGAAGCAACCTTGTCTTGCGCCGTCGTGTCTGAATCAGGTCATTGAACTTCTGAACGGTTTTGTGATAAAAAAAAGGGATAAAGCGAACACATTTTCACCACTGACACCCGCCGTGGTGCTCATACTGAAGTGAAGGTAGCTTCGCGGAACCGATGAACCTGCACCATTACGTTGGTGAAATTAATCAGTCGGTGGTTCGGACAGCTTCACCCATTCAGGTTGAATCAGGCCAAGGAAATACTAGACGCCACTTGAAACTCAGACGCCACAATCGCCTGACTTGTGGTAAAAGTTCTGCAGTTTAAGTTCATCACATCTACTCTGTTTATTCCTCCATCTATCTATCTATCTAACTTGTTATGTAATGACGATTACCCAGCTTACAAAACAGTGTCGCTGAATGTATTTTGTTGTTTGTTTTGTTAATCCGATTGAAGCTGACTCACCCAACATCCGCTTGGACGTGATTTGCGTGAAAGAAGCACAACAAGAACACGACGGATACAACTCAGTTTTTTGTGCGTCAGTAATCAAGGTGGCTTGACTGGTCAGTCGGGACGAGGGGTATTTTGATTGAATCAAATAAAATCCACTGCAGCCCAGTCGGTCAATCAGTTTCTTGTTCAGCTGTTCGGTTTTTATTGATAGGGAGGGATCACTCGGTCTGATAAACAAGTTTGTGACAGTCTCCCAAAAGGCAGACATTCCAGCAAAGCTGTCTCACCCAGACGCCACTCAGAAATTTGTGAATCATTTCTGAAAGTATGTAGGTAAAACATTTAGAATGCCACAATTCCTAAATGAAACCGAATGTCCCCATAGGCAGAGAAAAAAGCAGAGGCCGTAAGAATAAAAGCAGAGTAATAATACTTCTGAAACACTGCGCATTTAAGCGGGGTTTCGTATCTGAAAGACTGATAGACTGCACCGTTGAACTTAATTCAATTTTTGAATTTATATCCTTGGCCTCTCTGGATTTTATACTGTGGCCTTTGTTGACGTGCTTCCAAGGAGATTCTTGTCCCTTGGCCTCAGGTTACTCTGAGTATCCCGGTTGAGAGACCGAGTGTTTGCACTTATAAGTTGAATCTAGTTAGACATGCCGGTTTACAGGATCCGCCATGGTCTACCATGCTTCCAGAAACCCCTTCCATATCTCGTGTCTCTGCATCCCAAGATTTTCAGTTCTCTCGGACTGAATATGCACCCTTCTTAGCCTTATTGCATGAATATCAATGAAGAGTGATTGTCTGTTCCAGTGGTTACATCGTGTCCATTTATTCGTGCACATACTTTCCTCTCAGTCTATCTAACCTAAAACTTGATCCGTTGATTTGGTATACCATGTTGTTCCTCTTGGCTTTATCAGTGTTTCCCTTCGATCTTGAAATCCATTTCCGTGAATTAGTACTAGGTCCGTGGGCTACGGGAATTTCTCTTTGACCTAGTATCCTGGCAGTCAATTCAGCTGCATTTTTGACGTATCGTAAAACATCCCCTGGTCGCTTGTTCTTGCTAGTGCTGCTGTTGTGGTATCTTGTTCTTCAAGCTTCTCCCATAGCCTTGGAGTGCTGCAATGCGCTTCCGCCCTCCTGAATGGGATTTGAAAGCGGCCAATCTTGTGGTTCAATGGATGGTTGCTGTTGATTAAAACGCCCAAGAATGGTAATCAGCTGTTTCGTATATTGACATCTAGTAAGATGCAAACATTATTACTCACCGAGCTACCACTGGCGCACCAGTGCGCTACGCACCCCAAAAGGGTGCTGATAATGTCATTGGGACTGATGAAGAAACGTTTACAACTAAGTCTCCAAGCTCAGCGAACAAACCAAAAACCATCTATGTTACCTGGGGTACCAACAATCATCACGATGGCGAATGAACAGCGTGACGTGACATCGTGTCGAGTTGTTCTCTTCCCGTCAAGTACTTCTGCAGTCGTCTCGCTCAGACACCTGGTCTTCTGGCCTATATATATTAACCACGACTGCGAGAGGACATGAAGGGTGAAAACGTTAGCACAATACCTGATTTGTTTCGGTAGGTGAGCCGGATAGATGCTGGTGATAAGTTGAACTGTATCTGGTTGATGGAAGCTAGTAATATAAGTTTGATAGACGAAGCCAAATGATCCCGCTTTAGATGGCAAATAAAGAATAGTTTCTTTTTTCCTCACTGTGCCTGGATGTGCAGTAAATGGCCTCTGCTTGTTGTACGTGCCGCTGGACTCCGTGTATGCACTGCGGTCAGCTGCTTTTTAAGGACATTTTGGAAGCACATCCACCTGGTGTGGTCATACAAGTTGCGTACTAGATTAATTTCATACTCGATTGGTGCAAAAACTGGAAATACACATGTATTCCGATCCATTTCGGGCGTCATCTGGAGCGAATGATCCAGCTGTTTTCAGACAGTTCCCGAAATAACTATAAATCGGTTCAGTTTTTGCAATAACCTTGTCATTTTTTAAGAGAAGTTAATTTCCTAGACTAACAGACAACCAAGTGTAAGGTTTAATCAGATGAAATTTTCATCGTACTGCGGAAATGGGTCAAAAGCGGTTGAGGACTAGTTACACCAGCATTGAACTTCGTCAGCTTTTAACCTCTGGTTTATGTGTGACATCATCCGTTCGTCTGAATGGTGACCGAGGCCAACTAGCACACAAACTGGGTCCAACCTATTCAGCCACGGAGTGAACCTCTCTGGCCAGCTAGAAATGTGATTCCGGTCCTACATTCCATCAGAACAAGTGAGAGAAAATACTGTGATAGCCAGCGAAGCAGAGCGAAGTTGTGGAACGACTAACAATAGATGAAAAGGCGATTCTGAACAGTTATTCTTTAGCCCCGTCGAGGCTATTAAAGGTGGAAGAAAACATGCGCCAACGGGACAACTAACGCACTCTCACAAGACCCATTACTAATGCAGCTTGTAAGCTTCTCAATGAATATGAATAACAAAAACTGGCGTTTCTGTGAAAACAATCAAAGATTTGCTAAACCTTAAAACAAATTTACAACAGAGTTTGTTGCTCGCCCCACCCGCTTAATACGCGACTAAGTGGACAGTACCTCATATCATTTGAGTCGCTTGACTTAGCCAGTCCGTCGAACTTCGTCGGCAATTTGACTACTGCTGTTTGCATTTAAAAGAACGCGGAAGCCACCAATGAGAGATGCGGTCGATGCAGGCAAATTCACTTTGGAGCATCTTGCCGCTTGCAATATCTACTAACCTGTCTTGCGCAAGGACCAAAAGCGTACATCAATACAGAGGAAAGAATGGCGACCGGCGAATCGATTCCGGGGGCATTTTCATCACGGTACAGTTTAACTGACTGTTCTTGCTAGTTATTACACGCTCATTTTCTGAAAAAGTAGATTTTTTGTCCCCAGGCTGCTTCCAGTAGAGCATGACCAAACCACATGCACGAGAGGACTGGCTTCGAATACAAAGGAATATGTGGGAACCTGAGCCAGGCTGTAATATGCTTAGGTATGCGGGACAGAGAGTGTCAACTCAAGGGTAAGGAATACCATAAGCCGCTGCGAGCATCAGGACGGGTCTGACATAGATAATGGACAGAATCGTTTTGCACCACAACGGGAGTGCGTTAGCATGATACCGATGCGGTGTATTTTTCTTTTGCCCGACGGAGTCGTGGCCTGCCACCGCGTATTTCGGAATCCAACTGTGTTTGAGTATACAGTGCTATGCCCGACATGGAGAACTCGTGGAACTTGATCAAAGTAATTCTTTATGTACGAAGCCCTCAATGGGGAGACCGACCAGGCAACGAATTTCATGTAGAAACCGAGTGACCGAAAGAGAGACTAGTATTAGGAAACTTGCGATTTCCGCGTGCGATTCGAAGTAGTCACTCCCCATTCGTGCTATTTTACAATGTAAGGAACGTGGGATGCCGCTCGGGACAGAATTTCTTATTTCCGTGAAAACTCAGTAACTAAGGCAGGTACCGTATATTCATTTCCGTGGCACTGGAATCAACCCGCTGCCCCATGGTACTCGTTGTTTTATCTGCCTTGAGCTGTTTGACTGAGCATCCCCAGACTTGCCCCGTCAGGTAAAGAAGACCACCACCTACTCCGTTGATTACGAATTCTATGATGTAACAATGTTGAAGTAGTTCAAAACCCACTTCGGTACAAAATGATCCAACACCAGGAATATCGACTTTCATTGGCATTCGTGTATTTTGAAGAACTGCACGGTTGAAATTCCAAAAAAGGACAAAAACCAACCCGAACCGTTGGCATCTGACTACTATCGAGCGTTTTTATCAATAATAATCATCATTGTTATAGGAACAAGAATAAGGACATTGATAATGACTTTGTATTTATCATAAATATGGAACACATTTGATTCTAGGTTCGGAAATGGAGTCTAAACTCATTTTGTGACACAAATGCGTTGGAAACCCTATTTTTATGGAACAGGTGGTACTTGTTCTGATCAAGCGTCTCCAATATTCTCAAAAACTAAATTTTACATGCATGATATATTTCAGGTTTGGGTGACCCTCAAGGGTAGGGACCACCCCCACCCCCCCAATAGTTTATCATAACAGTTAAAGGGAAGTTAAAGGGAGTCCGCTCACACCTTTTCAAAATGCGCACATCAAATTGCAGTTAAATAATGCAAGTTTACCAAATTAGTTGTGCCTTCATTTCAATATCTCCCCAGCTACTCAAACCTTCTTCACAAGAACGTAGCTACATTGATAAGTTCATGAAGCGACTATCCCAAAATGGTTGGTGAATTTAGCTGTTCGTCAGAATGATGTACAAGACCGTGGTCTCTTTTGAACTGCGTCTAGCTGAAATAGTAAACTCCGATTTCATTGTAGTTTGTACTCACCGAAACGTATGGGAAGGGAGCACAGTTAGAAGCTCCTCGTGCGGAGTGACGTGAGTTGTTTTTCCGTGTGAGCTGACCAATCTGGACTAGAACTGTGGCGTGATCATCTAAGAGCCTGAGTCAACACAGCTCAATTAAAAGCCACGCAATTGAACTTTCGTCAAGCAGATAAGTTCACCCGTTGTGGTGTCCTTCATGCTGGTTAGAACAAGACTAATTTTGGCACTTTTAACAAAGGTGAATCTCGTGGTTCGTTGTAACTTCTTCACAAGTTAAGTTCACTTGTAGGGCATATTGATCATTACCAAGAATGTGTGCTGCATATCACTTATAAATCTAATCTTAGCGTTCGAACTTGTCATGGCCGAATAGAGAGCAACTTGGACGTCAAGCGTAGTTTCCGGAAAAAGGTGTTTGTTGGCAAGAAATAGGTTCGAAATCGCCATTCTTTGGTCCCCTTCACACGTCAGCTCAATGTTATGGATCGCAAAGACAAGACAAAGTGGTCCCTTTAAGGGAGGAGATCGATATTCTGGGGGAGAAACAGAGAAACATTGTGATTCCAACGTGGTAATGTAAACACTAGCTCCAAGCCGGGGAGCTGTTCAAAAGGCGTTTGACAATATGCGACTAGGAGTGCTGCATGGCACACTGACAACTGCTGTGGGAAGCTTGCTTCGCGAATGCTTCCCCCCAACAACGAGGCTCTACTGAGTCTGGAGGTATGCGACCACATGGTTACTTCACACTGTCTTAGCCTTTTTTGGAGTACCCAACCTTTGGCCAACCAGTGTAATGAGGAACAGTAGGATGACGGATATCTCGGGCTTTCGTACATTCCGGTAAAAACGGTGTGTGTAATGGTAATAAGACTATACAATAAATCGCAGTCACGTAAATAATTCGCTCACTGTGTCGAACAGATATACACACAAGAAGTGCGGCAAAAGCCAAATTCATGCTCCAAAGCTCAGTTTGAGGTAAAGGTCAATTAAGTTTCACATGACAAAATGGACCATCTCAAAATAGGTCGTTTTGCTGATAAGCTGCTGCCACGGTTGCACCTATTATCCATTGCTAGTATTTCTCAGCACACTGAAATTTGTTGCTCAGTTGGTCGCACAGGGACTGTGCCTCGTTTGGTTGGCTGACTATGTGTGCACGTACACCAATATGTACCGATATGTACACCAACTGCGAACTTTATATCTGCTACCCACATCAATGTTTCGGACAAGTCATTTTCATATCAGAATGGTCCGCAAGTCAGAGTATACTGCACGTACTAACTGGATAAGGTAAATTCTCAAACCATATATGCAAAATTATACGATAATGGAGTTTCTAGGGTCACTTATGGTGCAGCGCGATCAAGTGTACTGTATTGTGAGCGATCTGTTGTCTCTCGGTTTGATACGCGTCACACTGAGCAAGCCACAATCAAAACTCTTTCCACCGCCTGCTACTGATTCTATGTGCATAATCTTTGTGTAGCTTCATACAGAAATTATCTGGGTTAATGTCCCCGATGGAAAGCCGAGGCTGTCACGCAGCTGAAGGTGGAATCATGATGCTCATTCCTCACCCATTCTAGAGGGGTACAGTTACTTTTCTGCGGCTGGAACCTATTGGCTTTACGTCACGTCTTCAAACCGTTTCCGGAGTATGTGATGCGTTAATCTGAGTTGCTGGTTTTTGAGAGAACATTCGAACCGGATGACTAAGCTGGGGAATTGTAGTCTGTTTTGTTAAATGTCTCGTTTTTTTAATCCAGATCCTGCTTCCAAGTACTCTGAGCCAGGATCTAGATCTGCGTGATGAGTAGATAGGACTATTTACCAAATTCAGACGTCCAAAAGAATTGTTCCAAGGACTCGTCTCCTCCCCTACGGCCTGCAGGGGTAGGAGTCTCTGTCGTCTTATAATGTTGGTACGAGCTCAATCCTGCTCAAGAACGAGGTATGACGCGTTAATAGATGCCAAAACTGATCATTCATACGGTCGAATTACATGTGTTGAGTATGATTTCCGTCGAAGATGTTTCCTTCTGTTATGTCAGTAGTCTGAGGTGCGATAAACGATGAACATTTACGTTTACGTTTTTCCTGTTTCAACCCCATCCTGACTGAAAAAAGCACTGAAATGTCCATTTCTAATTTACATAGCTACATATTCCAAATCATGCCCCTTAACAATCCAAGCCCACTCGAAGGTTCTACGTTACCCATTTATTCACCAGACTATGTGAATTTCTGAATAATGGCGGGACCAATCCAATCTTGCGCTAAACCCACGAAATACCCTGTGATCCTGGCCGGTTTTTAAGACTCATCTGAACACAAATGAAGTTTGAAGCCGCACATCTAGGAGCAAACCAATTTGTGTTAATTCGCCGCCGTATGTCTATGACTCCGAAATCAGAACAAAAGACAGTTGGCCACTCTAGGTCCTGTCTTCCTCTATGCAGCCGGTCCCTCAGGGAAGACCTCACTCCTGGGGAGGCCACAATTATCAAGAAACCCCTTCTCTAGGGGAAGAAACCTTCAGGACGCGCCAAAAACTCCGCAGTGCCTTTTCCCAGGAAAGATATCTTTGGCTCCAACTCGCTTACAGCGTCCCCGCAAAAGACTGTCTCGCCAGATAGGTACCCCTATGCGCTAATCGGATGATGAGAATCGAAGCCAAAAGTTCGTCACCAGTGCAAAGGCTGGTTTCATTAGCAAAACTTAATCTGATTCGGAAACATCAAATAGCCGAAACAAAACAGTGAACTCTGAGAAGTTACGTTCATATTTTCGGTACTTCGTGAATACCTCGCGGCGTGAATGGTGTGTGAACAGAAAATCGCGTATCAAGGAGACAAGACGGTATATCAACCTTGTCATCTGTTGAATCAATCTTCCCTCAAATTATTAATACTTCTACAGAGGTATACAGTGCATCCTAAATAAATATTGATCCGCGGTACAGAAACAGCAAAAGTCTAAGCACTACATGTAAATCACCATGACCGAAAAAAACTAATGCCGACCATTTTGTTCATACACGTCTTCACACACATTTTGGCAGGAAATGAAACGTCAGATTCAAGGTCAGCTTGTAGGCAAACACTTTAGGGACCAAAATATATTAAGCTGTATGAACTTGTACCGGCATTCCATCTCATACGACAAAGTGGCGTGCGCATATAGGGTGACCTAGTCAAGTCCGTTTCTCTCTGGTGGAAAGAATTCGGTGCAAGCAAACTTGCATTCCAAATATTAGTTTATTGACCAAAACAAGAAACCGGTTGGATGTGGCGGAACCAAACGACCTGAATCAGACCCCAAAGTTTTGATGCTTATAAAAGCATTCAATCCCACCACCATCGCCCCTAGATCGACGAAGAAGCATACGAATCTGCCCAGAAATTAACCACGTCTATTGAAAAAAACAGCAGATTTGCAGAATACCAGCGCACGTCATAGTTGGCTTCTCGGTATGTGCTACGTTTCGCGATGCATCAAAATGGCCCAATCGCACAGTCAGTGGCATTCATCCATCAAAGCTATCGCCTTCAATGCGTAGCTACCCAATTCCCGAACCAACCGAACGTGCCATCGCCTCCAAGGCTTGTATGTATGCCCCACACTCTCCCGTTTTCCGGTGATCGAAACTGTAACAGCTGGAACCAATGTGCCTATGGTAGACCTTTTATGGCTGATAAATTGATTGATTGATTGCGATGCTTCTCGACCGAAGTGGGAACTGAAGTCGAATTTTATGGTCAGGTATTAACGGGTCTGGATGTATGGAAGTAAAAATCACGGAAAACAACGGGTGAGACTCCGTCCAAGACAGAAAGCTTCCTCCTAATGAAGAACTAATCAGCACTAATCAATGAGTACTTCTGGGAAAAAACGCTGTTAACGAATGGTAGTGACCTGCATTGTGCAAACAACATTCACTTGCTACAAGGAAATAACTTCGCGATTCAGTTTCTTCTTGCAATGTGAATGCTAACAAAACTCAATAGTAATCAAATAGTGAATTGGCGTATTGCATAAGGCTGCTGAAAATTCCTCGACAGTCCACGACTGTTTTCACCCATTTTGGCGCTCATCAGGTAGACGCAGTCCCTGAATTTCCGTCGACCTTATGTTCTACTTGAACCCGAATTGAACGAAATTAGCGATATACACTCATTTGCAAACCAATTTTTTTGCGGGGGTTTCGCTCCAACTAATCTGAAAATTTCCCATTAGGTTTCAAGCATCCGTGACGCTCCCTGACTGGGAGGTCCTGACAGGCGAGTCAATCGATCGACACAACCAAGATCACCGTTCGAGCGATCGGACAAGCCGATTGCATCGGTTAAGCATGAATACGTTCACTTTTTCAGATGTGACAATCCCGGGACGTCCATGGTGTGCTGGAGGAGTACCGGTAACAGGCTCACCCCGCGTTTGAAATTTTCGGTCTGCTAAGCTTTGTTGCCAACACTGTTTCGTGACAAACTGCACGTTTTGTCTCCCCATCGAATCAGCAAAGCCCAAAGCAGTCTCGTACCTCTCACCTATGCTCATGTCAAAAGACAGATGTTTCAATTTCTAAAAATGGCCAGATGAACGGCAATGATCGGATTTGACACCAGTTTCCTACCCATTCCTGAAAGCTCGTGAAAGAAAACTCTGAACTCCACATTGGTTGCGTTACCGCACAAGGGAACATCAGCAGGAAGACGTGATCCGCGCGTGTATGTACCAAAAAAGCTAGTTCATCAGCCGATCATGGCCTTGTGAGTTCTACTGGTACATCGGAGGACGAACTTAAGTTAGAAATGAATCCAACTGATAATTAGGACTGGCAGCGAGACCAGACTCCAAGCTTTCGACAGGCACCAGGTGAAGAGAGCATTTCAGCAAGCCGAGGAATGGATTTGAGTTTCCGGAAACGTAAGCAGAAGAGTTCGGGACCATCAAATTCCGTGCATTCAGCCATCTCACAAAGAGTGAATACAACGAAATGTGCCGGTTAAAGTTTAACTCGGAAACAAAGTCAAGGAAATCAGAAAATATGCTTAGAAAAATAACAAGCAGGAGGAATACAATAGACATTGTTTTCAAGTGCGAGAACCGGGGATGTGGAGATCAACCATCCGCAGTGATAATGCTAAAACGGTAAAAGGCAAATCGCCGCGGGTAGAACTTGGAAACAATAGATAGGATCGTAAAATAGTGTTGAATGGAGTTTACGTATCAAAAATTCACCACGCGTTTGATGGCGTCCAAACAACGTAGACGATCTGGTAGGTAGAACACCTCGAAAATATGTGGGAACGGAGTGTCAGCACCCGCAACCCGAACAATCGGTGCTTCCAAGTTGAGAAAACAGTTTTCCTGAGAAAAATAAGAACACAGCTGGTTACACAATGAAGGCAAATTATGCGTTAAAGTGATTTGGCTAGAAGATATTCAATGTACTGCGTTGTTTGGTCTAAGTACAGAAATTCTATGCGGCAGGGTGCAAAGTTGCGGAGTTCCGGATACCATTGAAGAAAGCTCGCTTGCTAATAAAGTAATTGGAATTATCCGTCGAGTAAATTGTTCAAGGTAGTACGAAGTCCCGATAGCCGCGGTGCGACCACGATGAAACACATTGCCGTTATAAAATTAAGATATTACGAAAATTTCGCAAATAGTGAGCGAGTTTCGATTCAGAGGTCCATTATGCAGCGATAAAATGATTGGCTGAAATATAGCACACAGTTGTAGAGCCTCAGGATCAGGTATCAGCTGCTTATTGTAGGCCGCATGTCGTTAAGAAAGTACAACTGGATCACGAATCCATTAAAGTAAAACAGTCCACTTCAGTTTATCAGCTACAAGCCATGTACCATGAGCACATTGGTTCCAGCTGCTACAGTCTCGACCAACGGAAAGTGAGACAGTGTGGGACATAAAACCAAGCCTTGGAGGCGATAGCATGTTCAGTCAGTCCGGGAACTCGGCAGCTAGGCATTGGGGGCGATAACTTTATTGCATTAGCGCCACCGACTGCCTGACTGAACCATGTCTGCCAGTGTAATTAATCATTGCTGAGTTGAATCTCAAGGTTCGCATCCATAGAGGCGGCAATTGTCAATCCGACTCAACTTACTGGTTAGTGTTTGAATACTTCGTTGTCAGGTCATATACTGTTCACTTGTAAGGCACATACCAAACCGTGCGGCAGAATTACTTAGGTCATTTAAAGTGATTTGCATGTTCGAAGAATCTGAACGGAGAAGAGCAATATCGTTCGCATTTGAGTAAAATAAACCATTTCATTTGAGCTGCCAAACCACAAGTTAAGTGCCTTCGGCTGGGCGATTTCAGCTATTTCGTTTGTCCACAGGACAGTGATGATGATGATGGTTTATCAAATTTAGAGGTTGGACAGCCTTACTTGTCTGACAGAGCTGCGGTTTATACAACGGAACATTGAATCCGCGGGCCCTGGTACAAGGTCAACAGTAGCAGTCTGTTTGGGCCATGTCAGTTAGAGTCATTTACTCTTAGTGTGACTAGGTCAGGAGTCTCCATTCATCTCCATTTTCACGGGTTTCCATCTATGAACTAAAGCGCCGACAGTATTTCCCCTATTGGACTATTCGCGACGTGTAAGGAGAGCTCAAGTGGTATAACCAAAAACCAACTTATAGGAGGAAGATATTTGTAAGATAAACTTATCTACTGACTACAATAACTTCCTATGTGTACGCATGAGTTCACATCAGAGTTGTCTCATTGTTTCCAGTATGGATGAAACAGTGACCGATCCTCCAACAAAAGGGATAGCTTCTCATGGCAGTTTCTCATTCGGAGATTACTGTAATATTGAAGTATATTTGAACGGCAGGTATCCAATGTACTTGACGATCGAGTGTGAAGGGCGGTATTTAGACCTCTAAAACAGACTACTCTTAGTCATTAAAAGTTAGGCCGTCAAGAAAGGACTGGACCTTGGGGTGGTGTGATAGTTTGTGTATCACCATGATCCGCTGAGCTATACTGGGAGATGTACGCATGATAATCGCAGAGCCTCTAATACCAAGCTGGTCGGTGGGAGGACGACCGACTAACAGTCTCCTGTTCCTGGAATAGAACATTTTTGGCGATTGGCTTCCTGAAAAGTTTACGCCGCTCTGGTGATAGCACACCAATCGCCGCTGCCTTGCGTGTGGATTTTTGGGCCGTCCACCCAGGTACGATCATGGATAGCCCAACTACTAGTAATCCCACGCTACATCGATATCGAAACTTGCTTACATGCATGACACATACAGCAGACTGGGTTGGCGAAAACAGGCCACTGCTGATGCTTCCCTTCGGTCGTTCACGATTATTTCTAGTCGGTGCCGCTATTTCCATTTCTTGAGCTTCCCTTGAGCACTTCTCCTGGTCAGTCTGGAGACTGCGGGTTAGGCGCCGTTTCAGAGATCTCGGCGAATCGTATTGTCATACTGATGGGACCGTCTTCCACACCACGACCACGGATATGAATCGCTGTGAGATCCAACTTGAATTGGATCGCAGCCTCATCTTGAAACGCTCACAGTCAAACGCCGAATTCATATATTTTGAACCAGTCTTCGTTTGGTCGACCGGTTTGTCTAGTATTCGTAAGTTTTCTAGACAGTTGCTGCCGATAAACTGTTTTTCTTTCATGCAGTGAAGAGCTCAACGATAAATAATTAACTTAATGGTTGGCAAACGAGCTGCAACACAATCATGAACCAGTTCATGTGTGTTTCAAAATAATCGATAACCTTGAACCCAAGATCGCCATCTGCAGCTAACTACCACATGGTCAGTCTGAGTGCTCGAGTGGTTAGGGTCAGGAGGGCGCTAAGTAGCACGCTGTTCACGTTCGTGCTGGTGGTTTATGCTTGCAACATACAGATGGTGTTCAGAACACAGTCGTAGAAAGTGATCGCCGTCGTCATTTCTGAGAGCATCTACACCAAACCTTGCGCTTTTATAAAAATGGAAATGCTTTCATATTCCTGTCGAATAGGACAGCGCGACTATACCTTCAGGTCACTTGGTTATACGATTTCTTGCAATAGAAGGACCCAGTATTCTTCGTTGAGCTGCGACCCTTTGGCCTTCCTGGTATGGTACGAAGTTCCAGGGATCATTACAACACTACGCCCAAGATGACAGCTATTGATCCGGTTGGTCGGACGAGGGCTCCTGTGCCCAGTATAGTATTCACTTGGAACTTTATAGAATCTACTGGACGCATGTGTATCAGTAACTGATGGACTAATAACAAACTGAATGAAACGAAATTTGCCTTGGTGAATCGGCTTTCAGTTGAGACGTACACACGTACATTCCATCCCCGACAACCCGTTTAATCGGGTTTATTATTGGATTAATACGCAAGTTTGTACTATTTAATCCAACAGCACACAAAACATGATGTGGATGTTGGCTTTAAACGGGCGACAAAGAGATGAATCTGATCAAGGCCTGCTATTCCTATAAGTGCAAATTTCTGAGTACTGAGGAGAGGGTATCGTTCAGCTGTGGCCCCCTTTCGGTACCTAGCTGCCATGCCACCCGAGGGAAGCACGAGGGCTGGGATACTGCCAGGTTGCCCAAGCCTAGACAGGAGAAGTCGAGAGGCAAAGGTCGGGTTCCAACCATGGATCTTGCAGTCAGTAAATTCGCGCTCTAACCACTAAGCCACCTCGCCACGTAATACGATGAGATTTTTACGAGATACAGAGCCTGAAACCCGTGCTATTCGTTTGACCGAGTGTCCAAAGGTGCATGCACCCAGAAAGTTCAGTAAGCTAGAACTTAGCCAACTCCTTTTCACTCCAAGGCAGTGAGACATCAGTATTGACGCTGGTAGCATTGTTTATGATGGTGGTACCAACGGTATGCCAAAATGCACGTGGATACAGCGTGGTTCATGGTCATCACGAATACACTCCCTAAAAGCCCAATAAGTCCTACTCTACCTAACAGCAAAATGCAAGCACTCCTCGTCCGGAGTTACAGATAACTGATGTGTTAAAATTAGCCCTTACCCTTGCGTAAAGAAACAGTCCGTATGGATAGTCCAGCACGGAACAACAAATGATGTATAGTTTCGAACTTAAAATTAGTCAACACAAAGCCCTCCACTCCTGTCTTTTACATATATGTTATCAGAATCGACCAGAGAATCGTCGTTGCACTGTGTGATCAATAGGTGTGTGCGATGCATATAGGGTTTATTGATTTGACCAGTGAAACATGTAAAATCATCTCGCATACAACCTGCTACCATTTAAGTGGTGCTGACTTTCTAAACCCAGTTACAGTGGCTCAAATTTTTGATGCCATTTATTCCATTGGGATGTTGAAAAATCGCCTCTTCAGATGTGTCTTAGTTCGGGAGCCATTTCAGCCAACGCTAAAGTCTATCATAAACACGAGCAGAAGGATCTATATCCCATATATACATAGATAATTCGGTACTGACGGAGTGAGTCCGATCGGCTTTGTGCCGAGGACGGTCACAAAAAGATCGCCATTTTATTCGGCTACTAACCACTCATAAGTAGTTGGAAACGTTCGCTATAAATACATGTGGGACACCCTAGCCTCCGCCTTGATGTCTAAAAGTCGGTCGCAGAATCATACGACTAACTTCGGGGAATTATCTCATCTCTCTATCCTTTCCACATTAATACCCGGTGCAAGAAACCTGACTGTTTTCTGAAATAATCCCAATTTATCTCCTTCGTTCATTCGATCCCCAGGAAACAAGGCATAATGTCTGACAGTAAGTGTACTGTCAATTAGGCTACGAACTGTTCGAAAATCAACGCACAAAAAAGCATAAATTTCGAAGACTACAGGCGGTGAATGTCAGAACTATAGTTTTTTGGCTTCATAGCGCTTTGAGATTTACCGATGCCTCGTCAAAAAGGTCGGGTTAGTCCCAAATGTGTTGGGTTAATACCGAAAAACTAACGTCATCAGTAGTAAGTTTCCAGTGACTATTGAAAATGCGCGAATAAGTGAGCCGTTCAGATTCACTCAGTGGAAGGTTTATAAGATGCGTTCAGTTCTTGATCTACTGAGTGAGAAGTGCGAGGCGTCAGAATAAGTGCTTCAACCGACTCCCCGAAGACCTTCGGCTTTCTATACGTCACAAGTAAGGTAAAAATTGGTGATAATCGCCGAAAAGTCAGTTAACAAGTTGGCGACCAGTTGACTGTGTAAATGGTGTAAGAGTAGTATTCTCCTAGTAAATGCGGGCAAGCAACATTACCATCAGCACTGTCTTGAGCAGCAACACACCAGAAGTAAATCGAGCAACAGTCTGGTGGAAAAACGAACAGGGTTGGCTGTGAATCTATCGAAGCCGTGTCCTTCCTCCCTCCCTCGCCTACTAACCCGGACAGTATTGAAGTAAAAACATGTGAACAGAGGCATCGACCTAGCATTCTTATAGGGATTGTCAACCATTGCATCCAAAATCAAACGGTTTAGCTAGACAGTCCGACCAAAGAGTGACAGCATCCTCGCCGTTCCTCGCCATGGAGTCGGTTACGTGCCATCCCGTTAAGTTTGCAGCTATATGTAGGCAGAATCATGCGTACTCCAGTTTAGGAACAGCTAAGATCTTACAGCACTCAGTGACACTGTACCACTTTCCTTTTGAGATGTCGCAGACTGTCCCTCTTCCCAATAATTTCGTTAGAGTTTGAAGTAGAGACTATCCCCTTTTCGGTAGAGAATGTTTGAGGACCCACAATGTTCCCACCAACCGATAAGTCAGCTAACGCTGGTTTAGCTAAGATGTGCAAAATTTTCGGTCCATAGAGCTAGCTCACAGCCATAAAGCAACATCGTTCCAACCGCTCCATGAACATTGTCTTTCAGCTCCAATGGGATTCACTTCTAACGCCAAAGATGATGGAACTTAGTTATCATTGTTTTCGCCTTGAGGATGTGTACACAGCCTTCGTCTGTCACAATACGATCATAGTATATAGCTGACAAGACGGGTAAAACTATCAACATACTCAAACTCATCATTCTGGAGTTTCAAAGTTTCAAACAGATACAAGATAGGAAGTCCTCAAGCAGTTCTTTAGATTTTTGATGCTCAAACGCATGGCAAGACAAGAGACCACTTTTGATATTTTATTTATAGGGGAAGTCGCCTGAGCATGCGTCTGAAAACGTTGATACTTCCCAGATGAGAGCGAGAAATTTCGGATGGTGTAAGGTCAACAGATGAGATGATGCAACAGCGTACTGAGAGACGAGGGCTATATGGCCCTCGTGCGTTTTCTTTCTGGTGCTTCCGAGCGTGCACATGGATGTCAGAACGCTCACTAAGATATCTTGATGAGAAATGCTCCATCCCATACGGTTGGGAGTACAATTCGGCTAGACGATCGACAAGATGACAGTTCGAACGTAGCTTGTGTGGACAGAGAGGCGTGGTGGGAACAGAGGCCAGTGCGGCTGGGAACACACGGAAGC
This sequence comes from Clonorchis sinensis, assembly GCA_003604175.2. NCBI lineage: Eukaryota > Metazoa > Platyhelminthes > Trematoda > Opisthorchiida > Opisthorchiidae > Clonorchis > Clonorchis sinensis. The sequence continues at coordinate 105,919,739 of CM030369.1, forward strand.
TATCCCAGCTCATACAGAAAACAGGGCCTGAAAGGTCCTCAAGAAGTGAGTCAATCAGAGATAATATTGGAAATCTACTATATAATAAAAACCAGCGTCTAGATCGCTGGGCGGAATATTTTTAATAGCAGTCTAGTTGGTCCCCGGCCCTTGTACCTGCGTCTTTCATTCAACCCGCTCATTTTGAGCCGTGGTCTGAGTTTAGATCCTGCCTTAGATGATGAAGGAGCGCCATCGACCTGCTGGACCAGATGAGCTTCTCCCAGCGTTGTTTAAAGATGGACGAGAATCATTGTGTTCCGCTGTGACTAGGTTGTTCGTCCCTATTTGGGGACAAGAAGGGGTTTCAGAGAAATAAGGCCAATCGTTGGTCGTGCCCATGTTCAAGGAATTCACACGGACCGACTGTCCCAACCATAAGGACATAAAGGTTACGCCTGTCACAACATGGCCACTCGCTTCCCTTTACTGAGACGCCTAGGTTCGGCAAGTGAGACGCAATTCCGAGGGCATCAAGCAGGATTTCGATCCGGCATAGGTGGCATTGACCATATCTTTACATTACGTCAACTACTTGAGCAGAGTCACCTATACCGCCACCTAACAATCACCGTCTTCCTCGACTTCGGCTCCATTAACAGACTACCTCTCATAGATATTCCTGGCCAGAGGGGGATGCCCTTGAAGTTTGTAAATATTCTTCGTGTCCTTTATTCCCATATCTCCGGTGGAGTTGGCGTTTACAATGAGCTGTCCAGAAGTTTCCTGACAACTAGTGGATTAGTCCCCTCTCTTCTTTTTCGTTCAGTTTTGTCACTGACGTCATCATGGAGTGCACACTCCAAGGGAGTGTTAATCCAGGTATCGAATTCACACCTGAAAAGAGACTAATGGACTTGGATTATGCGGACGAAATCGTTTTGTTGTTTGACGAGTATTTGTCCACGCAAAGTACTTTAACCAGAATGTCGCAGATGATCCCATGTCTTGGTATACTTTTTGTACTTCAAAGTGCAGTCTTACTTCACGAGTTCCCATCCATTTGTGCTTCTCTGGAACTTCAGAATGAAGAGCTTGAGTTTGTTGATCGGTTCACGTGTCTTAGCAGCTGCAACAGTCGTGATTTTGCCGTAACAAATGAAGTAAGTGAGCGGACAATCAACGCGCCAGCAGCGTTCATCAGCCTGCGTCATTTATGGCGTCAGGAGTGAATTCCGCTCAAGCTAAAGGGTCGTGCAAACTTACACCCTCTGAAACTTAACCCCTCCGATCCGAGTACCTTAGGCGTCTTCAAGTGTCTCCACTGCATAACAAGATTAAACTGACTGCAGCGAGTGCGCAACGAAGTGGTGCGCAAGCTGGTACTTGGTAATGAATCCGATCCGTTAAACTTACCAGGTTGAGGCGCTTGGACCATGTGCTACTTATGACCAACTACCATCGACCGAAGAAAGCGCTGTTTCCTGCTTCGACCGAATGCTGGTGAAAGGTTCGCGGCGGGCGCCAAGTGAAAGGACGACGGTTACTGTCAAACTGATTGCTGTGGGGTCTTCGCGCCTTCCTGGTCGAGGCCCACGTGTTGCCGCTTGCACGGGACATGGCACGCAACCGAAGCTAGTGGCGCGCATACTGTTGTTTTCTAGCCGAACTCTATTGTTAATGTTCGCCTTTTGTTGTACCCTGGGCTCACGTCGTGCAAGGTTTGCAAAGAACACTGAGTTGATCCCCTTATTCGTGAGCATTTTCCTTAAGGATATAGGTCGTCTTCGAACTAAAGCTCCTACCCTTTTCTTTGCTTCGTATTATCCCCTTATGGGTATATGGTAGTTAAGCAACAGTAAGTATTACTATTGTATTGCTGTCAATGATGAATATACCGATTGACCCTGTTTATACTTGACACTCCAGAATAGCGTAGGCGCTTTTAGACTATATATTGTAGATGAACTTCTGCCACACCAAAAAGCTACATTCTGCCTATTCTCATAAAGGGACATTTTGATGCCTGGGACCGCAGTATGCTAGCAGCCAGAGAAAAAACTAACTGAGACAATCTGGTGAGTCGAACATTTTCTCCCTGTACTGCCTCGCCTCTATGAGCCCGGTGTAAACTATCCACACCTAGCATGTTCCTGCGGCACACTTGAACAAACCGGCCGTAACCAAATAACGTCGATATAACCATCATTGTTTGCTGACAAATCCCCGGGAATTTCTGAGAAGAAACAAAGCGGAACTACAAATCGAGCAACATACTTGAATGGACGCGGACAGCTCGGCACCGAATCCGGAAGATAATGGAGCTTCGTGAGCGATCACACAGCGGCCAGTTTTACGAACAGACTAAGGTGTCGAAAGAAGAGGAAGTGGAAACGTGTCACAGAGTGGTCTTCAAATATAGTATAGATGTATGTCAGCGAAGCATCAAAGTTGAAGACTAGTGTTGTGCTATCGATAACGACAGGACGATGACCACAGGAGGCGTTGAAATTTTCTTTAACAAGGCTGCTCCCTCAAAGCCCCCTAATCATTAGCTCCGTGAGCTTCTTCGTACAGCAGGCAGATTAAATATCAAGATACTAGCTACAGATGAGAGTGTCCATATTTGTCTATTAGGGGCAGACAAAAGAAACGTATGGGGCATTGCTATGCTGACAACGGTGAACGCCTCCCTATATGGTGTGCTGGTAATCAACTATTCATATTCCCGCACCACATTCTCTAACTTACCTAAACAACTCTACTTTACGCCTTCCATTCGATTTCGTAAAAGTACTAACATTGGTCCAGTACACACTACAACAGTCAAAGCCATGAAAGGAAAAAACTGACATCGCCGTTAGAGAAACAACGCCGATCAATAAGCTTATACGCAATCCTGGCACATCATTCAGGATAACAGCCTATAGCGTCCGGTCGCTATTACAACCTGGTCAGCAAACAGCACTAGTCCACACAGTTAACATCCTCGAAATCGATGTTTGTTCGTTTTTTGAGACCGGACTACGGGATTCTCCGAATACCACCTAGTGTTCGCTTTTTGCTCGTTCGGGCATCGAAAAAATGGCTGTCGATATTGCACATGGTTCGATCGCTCAATCGTCGACAGGATATCGGTTAACTTCAAACTTTGTGCTGTAGGACTCGGAGGCTCATTTGAGTCGGGCAAAACAAGTCCGGAGCATAGATATCTATTTCAGGTGTTGGTGGTTGCGGGATTTTGTAGAATGCATACTCACATTACTCTGGTTTGAACAATCATCCTCTTGTCCTGGCACAATCCTTCTGGTGAGTTCACACCAAAGGGGGAAAGCGCTGGACTCGAGTTTCGCTCTTATTAGAGCTCATCTGCAGTGCATGTCCGACAGCCGTGTCGGGTTTTGAATTCCGCACATCTGACATGCGAAACGAACGTTACCACTACTCCACCAACGCATGCTGGACCCATCCGAATTTTTACATCTGAACAGGTTGAGAGCTATCTATAAGTTCAGAGGGTCGGATTCTACTGCTAGTTCAATGAACTTCTTCATGCAGCACACAGATTAGATGTTGAGATACTAGCTGTAAATATGAATACTCATAGTGATCTATTAGAGGCGAAAAAGAGAAACCTAGGGGGCCGTCGGATTCCGACAGCGGTGAACGCCACTCTATATGGTGTGCTGACAATCAACCATTCATATCAAGCATCGAATTCCGGAACGGTTTTTGCTGAAGTATGATCTGATTTTCGCCAGACTACTTGCTCTACGCCCCGCTAGAGGCAGACAGGTCATATAGCGAATGTTTTTAAACGGCGTGGCGTCTAGCGAACGCCTGTCTGTATTCTTATGTTCAGTTTGGTTTTGTGTTGAGTGAGATTCAAAGACGATGCTGGTCCCACTCCACTCACGACATTCTACTCCACCATGCTGTCCAAATTTACTTAGTCTAATGCTTTTGGGATGTGTAGGAACCTTGCACCAGGCCGTTTACCCTAGAAGCATAAGACTTTTTCAGTAATAAGCAGTCCTTGTGGTGCTTTGGTACTTCAGAATACTTCCTAAAGGCCTGCTTTCTCAATGATCGTATGGTATCTCAGTATCAGCTTCCACTAATGGTGCATTGATATTCACAATAGTGGCGAAGAGTTTGACTATTCCACATACAGTAAGACAAGACCATCGTCAAAATTTTCCGATAAAAAATCACGCCTCTGACACAGTAGACTAACAAGAAAAACAAATGGGGTTTTCGGTCCACAACTATAGACAAACCAGATTGAACTGACCTTGTAAACGGTTTCTTCATCCCAAGGAACGATTGTACGCAAGTCAATCACTTCACAAGACACCCCTAACTCAGCTGCTGCAGCTGCTGTATCAAGCATCACGTGAACTTGTGTGCCCCAAGCGATCAGTGTGACATCGTTGCCTACGGAGGAAGTGAACATAACGGTCAAAAGTGCACAGAAAAAGCAGGCCACCGCGTCACGTATACTGACCAACCATACTTCGGCTACAGTAATACTGATTCTATTTGTCAGGGGGCGCAATAAAGGACATCGGCGTTTCTTAACGTTGACAAAGATAACGGAACATGAAATTCACAAGACTGGTTTCTCTAAACTAGCGAATTCATCATAAAAGTCTGTAACTAGGAAGTTCTATCCTACAGTGATGCAGCACTCCTGTGTGGCTAGTTTCTTGTGGCTTGAATTCAACGGCAATAAGACCGTACTTCAGCTGCAGCATCTTATCGCTAAAGCTTCGAAATACAGCAGATCAAATGAGTTGCTACTAATGAATGCCTTCATTAGGAACAGGGTTTTCCGTTACACTCTGAGAGATTACCTTCGCGAACAACTTCGGCAGTTCCCAACGGAATCGTGTAATGTTTCAGGGGCACCTCTTCTTGCGCAGCTCGGTATAGTATTTTCGGTTCGAAGAAGATACAGGGATTTGGATCATCCGCACAGGCTAGAAGAAGTCCCTTCGCTTGGACTGGACCACGTGGAAAAACAACCTTTGTAAAGAAAAGAAGTTAGTGAATTCTTTATCACAGTTTGCATTGATAGGTCGATGTGGGCTGTAAATGACACCCAGTACGGGATAATAAGTAATTCGTGACGAATAACACATTGGAAAATGAAAAACGCAACCTTCATGGTTAGATATCACTTCCTATCGTGAGAAAATATAACAAACGTAGCGTGATGGTAAACGTTCGACGTTGCTACGACCCGAGAGGATGACATAGAGCACAGATGAAGGTGGTGCCTATACCAGTTGACCCCGGTTTACGAGTGATAAGAATATTCATCAAAATGACTTAGCTCAATGCTTTCAGTGAGTGATCAGCAACGAGAATAAGTATACCAGGAGGATAGGCCCATCAACAACTTTAAAGATTGGGACACAATGCAAAAAGTCGGGGCGGAGAAAAACCAACTCCTTCAAGAATGAATGTGCCTTTACCTTGTTACGGCATGCACGTCATGCTGAAGTTGCACATATAAAGTAATCTCCCGAAAAGGGAACAATATGGGGGATTCATACTAAGCCGTGGCTGACAGATAACACTATAAGAGGGATAGGCCTGTTTCTGAAAGGGGTACTTCTTGAAGCGAGCTGCGCATGATGTGATTTGAAATTCCGCTTGAAAGAGCCAACATTTGATTATGACTAAATTTGTGGGTTTGTGTTGAATGCTGTCAAACCTCAGGCCAAGAGATATCTTGTTGTGCGAAGGGCTAGTGGGGAAGGAAAAACTATATCGCAACAAACCGAAGGTATTCAGCTACAAAAACTGTCTAATGGGAATGAAACCATTGCTTATTGTGGGCTAACGCTACCCAACAATGGTTAGAATTCGGTGATTTGGAATCATCTAAGTGAGAACAACGAAATCTGAAATAGTCGCTCACAGAGAAACAAAAACAACCTGAGACACATCTCTTGAATTTAAATGGCGTATACAAGGAGTTCCCAAGTCGATCGAAACCGGGTTACGCAGAAAAGAAATTTCGCAACGAAGATTTTTAAATATTGAGTAGCTCCCGAAGGGCAAAACCCTGTTACGTTACGACAATGACCCAAACTTCCCACCAATGCTATGACCCACCAAGACAGTATTGGAACAAGGCAGCCCGTTTGCAGCCGTCTGTGCGCCGAAATGACCACGTTAAATGACAATGGCTGAACCGGTTAGGAAACATTCCGAAGTTTAAAAAAATCGTTCAGCTGTAGCACCCTTTCGGTGCCTAACTGCCATGCCACCCGAAGGTTGCACGGGGGCCGGGATACTGTCAGGTTGCCCAAGCCTAGACAGAGGAAGTCGAGAGGCATCCGTCGGGTTCGAACCACGGACCTTCCGAAGTTTATGTCTGATCAGCGCATATGCGAGCACCAACTGGTCCGTAGGCGTAAGCCAAGTGAACAGGACCCAACATCGATAACGCACACGGTCAAATGAAAGATGAACCGCCTCACTTGTCACCAATTACAGAGATGAGCAAAGCCATAACTTAGTCGATAGGAAACTATATATGGTTCCTCCATAGCTAAGGGAATACCGAACCAAACATCTGAAAGTTTGACTGACAGGTCCAAATAGCTAAATGCAGTCTATCGATTGCACCTGATTGGAGTAGGGATAACCAAAACGAAATTAAGTTGGCCGACTGTTGTGTAGCTTCGTGCACAGTTCAGAGGAGGGCAGTTGTATATCCTGGGATGAGTCTCATTCACCAGTCTTTTGCAATTTTCTCCGTGGATCTCCGAGCGGCCATGTTTCTCTCTCAGTTCTGATCTAGTGGTGATTGAAAAACACAGTCCTCCGCGAGGAAATTCGATCGGATACTCTAAAATACACTTATTCGTTTTACGAGTTTCTGCTGCTGACAAGACCGGCAACAGGACAAACTTTTGACTATTACATACGCCACCAAAACTGCGCAGATTTCCTTTGGGCAGCGAAGGGGTCCAGACGCTTCCGTGTGCATCTTTGGTTCCTTTGGACCGACGGTTCTCGTGCACGGCTTGATCGGAAGCTCTATGCTTTACCCAGTGGCCGCGTATCTTAATCGGTGAACTTCCCAAGATAGTTTTTAGCTGTTTGCCAGATAGTTTACCTCTGCCTGCTTCCCGGGCAGTTTTTGTCTCCTACTCTGCTTGTTTGTCAGTCTGATAGCTGTTGATCCTGGTTTCACATGGAAATCTCGTCGCGTCGCTCTGCTCTTCATAATATGTTCCTGTAGCTGCGTAGTAATTCTGAAATTTCCAATTGAGACTTCACCCTGTAAGTGAACCCAACCTACGCTGAAAAGCCGAAAGGCTGTACAGCTGCTTCATCCAATTGGAAACAATCAGCAATGCGTATTTCAAGAAACTCGAAAGAGTCTCAAGCTGGCGACCTTCCGCTCAGCAGTTTGGAAACTTAACCATTCGGTTACGAAGGGCTGATCAGCAGTATGATTAGCTCGCAATAAGACATGACATAATGCCACACATCTTTCAATCAAATCACGTGGTCAATTATAGACTGGCTCTTCGAGTGGAGACTACTCACGAAGAAGTTTCACTTGTCTTGTGAAATCATTCTTTCTATGAGACGCCACCATCAATTCTAACGTTGTTTGTTCGAAATGCATCCCAATAAGCCATTGTAATTCCACATCAAACAGTAACTAAAAATGCTGACTGACAATTGCTCCTACGCCGAAGTGACCAAAACTGCATAAGCATTCTCTACGTAAAACGATAGCGGATGACAACTATGACTGGTCGTTTGGATATTCCAGCTGATCGGTTAGCCCAGACAGTGAACAAGACCCACCAGGTAATAAGGTGAACGGCCAAATAAACCAGGCTCCGCTGATGCACGTAGTTAACCCCTACCAGAGAGATAATTGACTTCGGCAATCCGCCAACCATCCCATGTTCTGACCTCGCCACAAATGGTTTATCCTAACTCCGAAACCAGAACAGGTGAGCTAGCTAAGCTCCTTCATACAAAAGATTCACTGTAGCGACCATTTGACCATGAAATGGCACAACATCATAATCGGTCGCAACCCCCACGTCAACATAATTCATATGACATCCAGTGACCCACAATGACTCACAATGCGCGAACAACCTGATGTAGTGTTCAGCTCAGTGCATTTCATTGTAGCGTCTCGATAAATGGAACGTCTTAACTACGTCCACTCAAATTGCTCACCCACGCACGCGCACGTCACTAATTAAAATTTAAGGTCCTATCAATTCCCGAACCAATGGTATGGAAGACTTTATATCTCTTGCCCCATGGCTCAGTAACCGCTTGCCAGACTGACAGCCTGTAGATGCTGGTAGTTTGCAAAAAGCTCCATGGAAACAGCCATTTTCATAGGAATTTGCTACATCTCCAATCGTAAACTTTGAAGTGGTGACCGCACAGATCTGCTATGTCTGAAATTCCGAAGTAACATTGTGTTGTCTATGAGTTAGTAACCAGTGCCACACTCCTTACTGCGAACTTTTCTTTGACATACTTGTAGCACTGCAGTGTAGACCTTAACTCCAAGTTTTTTCGGCTTCGGAATTTTAATTTTATTTATACTCATGCCCTTTTTCTGGCTGAATACAGGGGACGCAACTGTAAGTGTAGCACATAGGTACTTCTGTAGGAGTTTCAAAAGACCCTGATTGATACGTGAGCTTAGAGAACAACTATATTTCGGTCGACCCAATGCTTTCAGGCAACCCCGTCTAGTGATGACAACTCGTTTTCTAATTCAACAACAAGCAAACTTTTTTTAGAAACAATTAGAACGTTGATTTGACCTTACGGAAATTCCTTGCCCCCGATTCTTCACCAGAAAATCCCCTTTGAAGAGAAAACCCCACACAAGGGAACGATCGATTGAAAAGCATGTGAAAATGCTAAACATAGAAATGTCACCGGTAACCGAATTTTCCAAAGGGTTTGAGTGGACCACAGCCTAGTTGCTTACTGACCAGATAATCTGCAACTTTCGGGCTAAAACAACAACTACCCCTTTATGTAATAATATCCCCCAGGAGAGGCTCCTCCGAAGGGTCATCACTCTCCTGGAAAGCTTTGCTCATTAGTCACGAGTTACTGTTACCCCTCCGCTGAAGACTTAATCCACAGTCGAAGCCAGAAGAATACCTGAGGCACCCCTTTCCCGGGGGACTACTTACGTGGATCGCGCCAACCTAGCACTGGAAGACAACGAAGTACACTCAGGAAGAAGTTAAATAGTCGATAACACCCCCTGACTTAGCGAACCCACCAGATTTCACGTCATTCGGATGCAAGCATCGAATAGTGAGGCTTCGCCTTGGTGAGGCTAGTCCAAAAATTGTCACCGTATTAGTTGAACAAATGATACTTCGAACTAATAAGCCAATAAGGGATAGAATATCAATTAATAACTTTAAAGAGCTGGGGTTTTATACTCATTTGCACACTTTGGGTGCCACATACAATATCAATGAAATACCTAAAGTATTGCTTCTCTGAGTAACTACGTTTCCAAATGCATCGGCTTACAACTGACGGTGAGAAGTCTGAAAAAGGCAGCAAGGAATCCGAAGATGTAATCGCTAAAATCGAAGTTAATTAAGTCGGAATTTTAACACTGTAGCAGCATTTGTTGTAAAACACAAAAACACGCACTTGTTTCGTACTGGCAAATCTTGTAGCAGAGTGAGGTAATTCAAACGGGATCGATAAAATCCGAAAACAATTAAAGAATGAAATAAACAACCGCACCCATCATCATCACCATCATAAACAGCAGTGCATTAATAGTGAAAACCGTTGCTTAACTTCCGTACGTTTTTACAGCAACCTAGACCGAATCCCTGACAAATATCGAACCACGTACCCAGGTGTTTGATCGCGTGTTTTGGTAAATATGTGGTTGGGATCTAACAAATGCCCTATGATTACCGATCTCAGAATTTGACTCCGGTACTACAATTCGGTGGGCCCCAGTAAAAACGAAAAGGTCCACGTCGTTGGACTCCTCGACATCCAACGAAATCTTCACTACAACCTCGCGCCGAAAATTCAAGTCAGTGGCTTTGAAATTAGCAGATGCTTCCTCAGTTCGACGGGAATTCAGATGGCGTATTCTGATTAATCACCAGCAGTCAATTTATCGAATGAATCAGCAGCCAGCCAGAACCAAAAAATTTCAACGTTGAAGCCTTTAAGTGAAGCCAGAGTGTACTCAGAAGGGAGTAGCACTATACAGCTGCTTCATCCTTATTGAGAATCGTCAGCATTGCGCATCCCATGAAACTCCAGAGAGTCTCGAACTCGCGGCCTTCCGGTTAGCATCCAAGTTTGCATTAACAACACTGCTGATCAGCAGCCAGCGGCCAAAAGGTTAAGTACTGAAACTGCAAGTCGGGAGGTCGCGGATTCGAGACTCTCTGTAGTTTCATGAGATGCGCGCTGCTGATGATTCCCAATAAGGATGAAGCAGTTATACGGTGCTTCTCAGAACTCTCAGTGTAGAATGGCTTCACTTACAGGAGAAACTCCATTAAAAACCCGAATCTCCTCACGCTTCCAACAAACCTGAAACCGAATCCTTTCTAGATAGAATAACCTGTATGGTTCCACAGATGTTCTACCTAAAATGGGATCATTATACTTGGGTTGATTTCAGAATGCAATGATTTATCCCGAACTATGCGTTAATCTTGATATGGACATTACAAGCATCTGTTGAAAAAATACGATATGTATGCACACATGCACTTCGTGTACATATATATATATATGTCATTTTCCAGACCACCTTGACTTGTATGCTGTGTAGCTTATATATACGAAAGTACGTGCGCCTGAATGGTATGCATTCAACGCAAAGTGATCATTATTTAATTGGTGAAAGACTCATTTGCAAACTAATTTTCCGTTAACGGAAAATTCGGTTGAACATCTCGGTCACCGAATGCGCAGCAAAAAGATCGCACCATGTTTAATTCGGTACGATGTTCGAACTAGCAAAGGGCGAAGCCGGCAGTGGGCTTTCGTAGAGTTATCAGCAGCCTCCTAAGTAATGCGTTATGCTAAGGAAACATACTTCGATATCTCGAACATCGTATCAAATGAAGTATGTGTTTGTACCTCACATTAAGTTGAGGGGTACCATAACCAAGAGATCCAACTGGGATTCGTTAGGTTTCCCGTTGGTATCAACATGGTTTGCAAATGGGGGTATTCCGCCAAATGCATAAAATTTAGTGTTCAATTAGAACATAAGGTGGGAAACTAGGGAATGGTACATTTCTAATGATCCTCGAGAAGAGTGAAACCGGAAATGTCGAGCCACCTTATAGGCAATGTGTTATGAAAATAAAATACCAGCTGCTTACTTTTATTCCTGGAATATGAGCGAAAAATCCTTCAGGACTTTGTGAATGATATAGTGCCCCGTGACCAACTGCTCCCACTGGAGCTCGGATTGTCAGCCGACCACAATCGAATAAGTTGCCAGACCGGTATCGAAACTTGGCGGCCTCGTTCACAATCTGATCAAAAGCCGGGAAAATGTAGTCAGCGAACTGAATCTCGGCAAGTGCCACAGTACCGGATGCCGCCAAGCCTATAGCAAATCCCACAATACCCTGTTCTGACAAGGGCGTATTAAACACCCGGTCTTGTCCTTTAACAAAAGAGACAGAGTACATTATTTATTGAGATGAAGCTTGCCAAATTTATCCCTTAGTCCAACGGTACAACGAAAGACACCACCGAACCCAACGTCTTCGCCGAACACGCAAGAGTTTGGCTTTGTTTCTAATACCGTTGAGATAGCATTTCCGACCGCTTGGAATAGATTCATTTGCTCAGTTGTTCCTGCATTTTCTATAGGTTCACTTGGGTGATAGGTAAATGCATGAGAAGATAAAAATCTTGGAAGGGTGCTACGAAGCAAACTGCGTTGCCGTAACGCATTGCATAACGAATACATTTGGCGGCAGATGGGCATGACGAAAAGCTGAAATGCATTGATATGTCACCAGATAATAAGTCGTACTGGGTAAAGGTGAAGTCTTAGTAAGCGCATCTGATGAGTGTCTAGACATGAATACAAAATGTGGGGGACTCGTCCCTTCTAAGTTGATTGTGCCATCTTTTTGTTTAGCAGCTTACTTCGCTTCCGTGAAAACTGAAGCCACCTATACGGGATATGAAAACATATGACTGGTACCCAGTCAGTAAAGACCGTCTAATTCGTACTTTTGAGAATGGGTACTGTGGGCGATGTCCATGAATTCTGTGCCACTAGCCAGCGGTCCGTAACACTTGAAAACGCTACCAAGACTCAGAAAAAACTTTTAAACCGAAAGCCGGGGTAGACCTTTTCAGAATTTAACGGTCTATCCCGGAGTGTAAACAAGAAACGTGGAGTGGGTTCTTCCGTCCTTGAACATATCTGATAGTGATAAATATCATGTAGACTACAAAGTGAATACTTCTATTTGGTCCGCTCAGAAAATCAATTCGTTCAGCTGTAGAACTCTTTCGGTACCTAGCTGCCACGCCAACGGAAGGAGGCGTGAAGGCTGGGACAGTGCCATATTGCCCAAGCCTAGACAGAAGCAGTCGGGATGCAGCGGCAATGGGTGCTGGTAATTACCCAAGGCGCTAATCGAAACTGCAGAATAATTGGCACAGGTTCGAATGGCACCATTCGGTTTTTTCCAACTGTTTGCGTAGTTCACTGGTTTGGAAGCGTTTGAGTTCGGCATTGGTGGTTAGCAAATTGCACATCTACAAGTAACCTCATTCCACATCAACCGTCACGTAGTACCGTCAGCCGAGTCGACTTACCCGTTGCATACAGGTAATAGAAAACAAATTGCTGCTGATACCAGCCTTTATCCCTCCCGTGTCCGTTCTGCTCCTACTTTCCCCATTACTAGCGTCACCTACTGACGCTAGCTCCAACTCCAACAACTAATCTAACTAAGCTATCGTGGACTCAAACACTTTGAAACCATTATTCAAATCCCGAAGCTCAGTTCATCTGATGGCCTTTGGAGTTCGCACTCTAGAACAAGCATGCACGTTGGATTTGCCGTCTACTGCTTTCTGCTGGAACGAATATTCAAGACCAATCCTCATCGGTTCCTTCTTACTTCCGGCTGCGCACCTCGGGTGATCCAGAAGCCGCTGCGGCTGACTTTACTGTTTTAAGGCACCATGCAGCAGGGTTTCTGCTTGAATGGTTCTTCAAAAGTAGTCACCTATGTGCGGTTCGTAAGGCACCGTCTGTGATAGTATCCGGCAAAGACGCTTATAGTTGCTGTCTGTTAACTGCACCTTCTTATGCTCACATGGACGGTAGCTTTTCAGCATGTGCAGCTTTAAAAACCGCGTATATGTTGTACGACGCACCGTAACCACCTGTAACCAGTTACAGCTGTCAGTTTCGTTTGCCGATGAGCTGAGGCGGGAATGGATACTTACACATTGGAGGTGGTGACTGATATAAGTGATGCGTGAATACAAGGGTGTCAATGAACTTGACATTGGAGGACATATGCATTGAATGCAACACCTTGGATACGTGCCCGCCGTTGTACGCGTGAGTGGACCAAGTCTGGCAGTATCTCCAGACTTTGATGTCCTTTTTCAGGATCCCCCATCCGGGAAGATGACGGTAGCCAGGACAGCTGAGTTTGCTGGCACTGGCTTTCATCCTTCGCTCCCAAGTCAGTTCTTGACCTCCTATTGACCTCCTCCACAAGCTTCAACATTACTGATCGGATGTTCCCACCAGGCACTAGAAATGCTCCCAGGACTAATAGCTTTTTAGCGTCCTCAGCGAGCAGCAGTCAAGCTTCTGACCCATGTAACTATACAGCGACATTGCACACTCATTGTACCACCCAGTCTTGCACCAGCACCCTACATTTGGCGAGTGTAAAGCGCACGTTAAACCGCGAGGCAGAAGTATTCAGGTTATTAATATCACTGCATTATGATGGTGTCAAATCCAAGAAGAGCTATTGTTAGACGGATCCTGCTTTACCGTCCGCAGTTAGGCGCTGCTATGACCGAGAAGCCCATCCCGCATAACATTGGTCAAAATTCGGGTAAGCGATTCATGCACAAGCCAGCATTCTGATTGGCTAATTGTGCACAAGCCAGGAAGCGCGCGCATTCAAACTGCATTTGTGCACAAGCCAAGAAAAAACGAGTTAAATGGTCAAAGCGCATAAACTAAGGAAAGATGGACTGTCAGTGCAAGCCAGAAAATAGCCTGAAACAATTTAAAGATTTCATTCCAGGAGTTCTCAGTTTCTCCGCGTGAAATGTGTAAAATTTAACGTTTATATAATGAATAAGTGAACTTAACATCGCGAAACGTATCTGCGTCCTTTAAAATGCCCTCCATCGACCTGCGTTGTTTCACACAACCTGTTTGTGACTACCCACATCACTTCTTCCAATGAACGTTTGGCAGGAACTCGACATTTGTCTTATCGGAAATCTCGGTTCAGACATAGCAATAGTCTCGGTTATGTATACATATCCTAGACATTTCGCACTTGGAACTTTAAGTTCCTTTCATCTTAGTGCCGCTCACTAGAAGCACACCCAAATTATTTTCGCCGGAACTATAGGGTGTTCGAGGTTACGACTTTTACGGGGAGTTAGTATAATCCATTTGCACTTGTAGGTGATATGTTGCTCATAGCATTTTGTTTAATTGAGCAAAATTTCAAGGTCACGGACCATCACCGGTTCGCATTTTGTTACCGGTTTACGAGAGATAAAACACGAAATCGCACTTTACCATATTTTGGCGTTATTTAAGAATAAAATAACATCTACAGAATATCCAATGCAAATTTCACCCAGGAAAATCTGTCATCAAATCTTGTTTGCTTTATGCTCCCCAGATTTAACGGACGAGATAATTTTGTTCAGCGAACTTCATCACAACACTTTTTCTTATGGAGCTCAGCTTCCATTAAGTAAAACATTGTCAAAAACAGCATGAATTGCGCACCGGAGATGCGGGGGTCATCTCTGAGGATGATTGCCTCTTTCAGCTATGCATAACTGACCTGTGGACCATACAGCGTCAGGAGGTAACCTTCGGTAAATTACCAACACAATGGTATCATTTCTATTAGGAATGTTACTCACCATAGTTGGAATACATCATAAAGCGGTCATCATGATAACGGTAATCGTTGTCACTCACCTAGACTACTTATCGTCACTGCAGCATGCTAGGTCCGTGTCAGTGTGCGGCACTGATTATGAGGCCCCACCTGTGCGCGATAACTTAATCCAATGGCCAATGTCGACCCGTCATACTCATAACTGTATTCAATATCGCCTCCCTTCGCTACTTATCGTAATTGTTAGGCTCGTGTCCATGTGTGACGCTGATTATGAGGCCTCACATATACACGGCAACCTAATTTAATGGCCAATGACGGTCTTTCATAATCATAACTGTACGCGTTTTCAATCATCTCGAATACTTGTTGTAATCGCTAGGCCCACTTCTATGTGCGACGCTGCTTATGAGGCCTCACCTATGTACAATAACCAAATCCAATGACCAACGAATGTCTCTCACGCACACCTGTATGCGATGTCGTTTATCTCTGCTACCTATAGTAAACACCAGGCCAGAATCTATGTGGGCCGTCGAAAATAAGGCCCCAACTATGCGTGGTACCCTAATCTAACGCCCAACGTGGGTTCATCGTACTCATAACTGCAGTCGATATCGCCCACCTTGACTGCTTACCGTAACTGCTCGGCCTGCGTCGACGTGCGACGCCAAATATGAGGGTTCAACTAGACTCAGTAGCCCAACCCGATGGCCAACGACGGCCCGTCACGCTTACAAACGTACTCGACCGTGGCTACTTATAGTAACTGAAGGGCCCGTACACATCCTCGTAACTGACTAGTGCCCCAAATATACATAATAGACCAATCCAACGACCAACAGCGGTCCTTTATATCTATACATGTCATCCGTGTGCCAACCCCATGCCTAAAAATACACAACCACCTTTAAAAAATTCATGTTTCTATTTATTGGTTGTATCGGCACAAACGTAATATTTGGTTAATCCAGTTCTCAGTTTCAGGAAGCCGCTTTTACTCGACAGGATTTCTGAAGGGAAAATGTATAATTAATTACGACTCGTACACACTCCGTACACATCCTTTGAAACATAATTAAACAGAGTTGTAGTGGCCAATTCACCAAGTGGTTACTAAATTCCTTTGTCCACTCCATTCCAAATGGGTGTCCACGCTGAAGCTGGAGTCTTATTGTTATAAGGGCAAACCCACTACTTGCTCAATTAGTCTCGTGTGTACATCGATTATTCAATAGCGGTATCCAGCAACAGTATGCATTATTGAGCACAGCGAAGTTAAAGCTAAAGAGGGGTGTATATGTGTCAGCCGTAGACCAAGTGGTATAGACTTGAGCCCCGGGGTCCAAGGAACACATGCGTCACCATACGTGCACCCATGGATGCTGGGGGTAACGAGGACGTATTGAGCGGGCGGGTACTTGGTGTCAAGTCTACTCACTACCCGGCAATTCCCAGTTTGGAAACCCGGTTTGCTATTATCCACCCCACCTGATCAGTGATTTACACCCCCAGAGACCCCCAAAAGGACCAGCAAAATACCTGCGATCCTACATTGGCATGATCCTACCTCTGCAAATTCCCTTGGCCAACTCAAAAACCTCGCTGCTCAGAGAATTGCACATCCCAGCCCAATCATCTCAAACATGACGTCCGTTACGGGGCTGTCCAGAAACCGAAGTACGGCAGTGCAATGATGGCACAGCACTGGCATACCCAGTTTGATAGCACACCCGCAACTAATCCCTTCCTACTCTCGACTGTACCCTTTCGCCCACTCGGTCCATTACCTGCAACTACGAACAAACTCATGCTTAATTCTGAATGTAATCTTATGATCATGCCTGCCCGATCATGCTACCCACCAGTTGTGAACAAACATTATTACTACCTTACACTTTGTGAGTGCAGGGTGCATACCAAAGGACGGGATGACTTTGGTCAGTTCACTCAAAAACAACTGTAACTTTTCCTCCTCTTTGAAGATGAGAACGACGTCTGCATGCTCCATATCGACAAGGCTTTCCTCAGCTATTTGAAAGCCGGGGTCCAGAAGACGTTAGTTAGTCAGGAATTGTGACCACTTTTGGCCGCTTGTTATTTCGGGCCGCAGTCTAACTCACATCATGGTACCTTCTAGAAGTCTTTCTGAGACGTTTCCTATTTTGTGTGCCGGATATAGACACGGCAGTCTCATTGCATTGTCTGAATTACAGCAATGAAACACCGTGCGCCCTCAATGGACCCAAGAATACTCTTAATGCATGCCGGTCTCAATTTGTGACAATTCCCTGGCGAATCGTAACTACAATAACAACCCTAAACGACTCACCCAAGATGTTCATGAACGGGGCTGTCCACGGACCCAAGTACGGCGTTGCGATGACGGTACCGCGACTACCATACCCAGTCTGATGGACTGCCCGTAGTTCAGCATATCCACAATATTTACCGGATGAGGGTGTTAAAGGCACCAACAAGACCGCCTCAATCCGTTAGTTTGCGCCAGGACTTGAAAGCACTGGCCAACTTATTGTGCTGTCTGCTTGTTCTGCCCATAAACACACTAATTCTACCAATATCACTATCGATGGTTCGGTATAGCCTTGCGCCTGATATAGCATGTACTGACCATCATAAAAAAACAAAAAACTTACTAGCTGTGACGAATTCCTTGACTTGGTTTTGCAGGACATCTACCACAATGATAGGGGACTTTTTCATACGCAGGTCGTTAAAAGCTGCTCAATTTTGAGTTTGCGGCGACACAGAGGGCGAAATTATTGTCCTTGTCGTTTCGAGATTATTTCCAAACGCAATGCAAAATAAAACACGTGAAGAAACCGGCTCTTCCGCAAATTTCCCACCGTCATCAGATGTACATCACGCGAAGCCGTTGGCAGCCATTAAAATATAAATTCCGCGCCCATGGTGGACCTGGAGTACGTTTAAACAACTTTCAACAAAACTGCGCCCGCATGGAAAGATATTAAGGGACCGGATAAATGCCATCAAATGCTGAAACTTTGTGTTAAATTTTTCCTCCTCCGAACTATGGTTTCAGAGAAATTTTGGGTGTGCATCTAAGGCTTGGCTCGAAAAGGGGGCGACGTGACAGGGGTTTTAACCGCGAACCCCCGGGTTCGTGTGACCAAGCCCATCCCACCCTACTACCGAGCCACGAACCGCCATTGGTGCATATGTTTGCTAAGCAGCTAGGCCTTGTATGTAGCAGTCGTACGTTTTGGCATGGATCACGTGACTCAAAGTAGCCAATCATTTGCCTGAATTTGGCTTGTGCATGAATCGACTCCCCAAAAATCGGGACGCTCGCCGGGTCCAGCGTCAAGGCGAAATCTGACTAGTCGAACGTCTGGACTCAACAGCCAATCATGACCCAGTGCTGGCCGAATGCCGGTTGCCAATGGCGCATCCAGGCGTCAGAATTTCCAGAAAGCTGTCACCGTTTACACTATATATATGAAGAGCTTTACAAGTGTTCTTGACTTCGTTTTGGGTGTTAATATACCCTGTGCACCTTTTGTGGTTGTTTGACGTGAACGCCAGCTTGGGAGGCTCAGCTCGAGAACTAAGCCGATGTTGTCATTTTTACCACAGCTACGCCGTTCGCGTACTCAATATCCGTGAAGGAATGCCGTGAGAGCATTTCGACACCACGGTCCCTTCAAGGAAGGTCAAGAATTTATGGGTGGCACCTCCCCTCCATAGACAGTGCCACAGGGCCAGACGGTCCACAGGGCAAAGGGAAGCTACAATTGTTGGTTCCTGGAAGAGGCGTCGCTGACCTCCAATCTATAAGAGAGTAAAAGTGTGATCAATACGTCCTATGGCAGGTCGGAAACCACCTTGGTTTTCACGGATCTGCCTCTCTCCGTATTACCAAACTTCAAAGGATGAGGCTAAACAGTACCGTCAACTCCACAACAATCAGGCTGTTGCCTTTTTCCCTTATCATCTCACTGGCGTTCGCTTTCTTTTGACCGGTCGATTTCGCACGGCTGTTTTCGGAGACAAACGCTTCTATTTTCTGACATCCAATGTCCACCAGAACTCTTGGTCTATCCTTAAGCTCTTCACTATTTGGCGTTTCAAGGGTGTTAGTACGCCCTCGCACCCATTGACTGCGGGTATCGGTTAGCGTTATCCAGATGTCCTTGGGTCGTATCTCGGAGGTCGCACATGCATTTTCAGCACCACTAGCATAGCTTCTTTTTGTCATGAGTCATCCGAGTGCTCGTTTTTCAGTGCATTGTTGGTTTACTGCAGATAGCTTCGATCGATACCGCTAAGCTATTGTAGCTTCCCAAATGTAGCGGACTGGCATCTTTCTCTCCGACTTGCGATAGCCTGGAGGAAAACGAGCTGTCAGGCGTGCTCACATCGCGTTATGACCGGGATCAGGTTGTGTGCCTTAGAAGGAACGGTGCTCTTGAATTTCGGCTACCTAGCGGTGGCTGATAGCCACGTGATCCAACTAGATCCATGGTTTGTTTGTACTTGGTGAACGTTAGCTTACGTGGTGCGAGCGTTTACTTTGAATCTTCGTGTTTGCCAGAAAAAGTTGATGATCAGCAAACAGTCGAATGAGTCTCCATCCGTTGCTGCGAGACCAGCATCGACTCCAAATCAACCTCCCAGATGTGACTCCAAGGAGATCAGACGACCGACTTTGGAATCTCACCTGCAAGGATGACAATTTCCGTGCCATTCGCTTGATAAATGAGCCCGGATAACTCTCGACAGAAGTATACCTCTCGGCGTTAGATTTGCAGTCCGTCGGTTCATAGGCCGACGCTACAAAAAGGCACCGTTTTTTATGTCGAACAGCATTGAGCTGGATTTAGCTGGATAACCAGACGGCACGGGAAGGCTGTTTACTGAAATCCAATCCAGCAAATTGCGTCCAAATATAGGGCTGATTACGACTCTCGCAACATATATTTCATGAGCCATCGCTCCTGGATCACCAGACACACTCAAAGAGCTGAGTTTGTTACGGGCGCATTAGGATGCATGACGACAATTGAGCCTTATTTGTGTGTTTAAGGAGCACAGCATACATCGATGTTCTTTGGTTTTAAGGCATGGGTAGGCATTGCCTGTTTGCCAAATGGACATAAAGTACGAGGTCGAAAGCTCCTGTGCGGAAAGGATCTCGTGGATTTAGCAGTTATTTGGTTCACCGTTAATAAGCAGCAGAGTGCACAAGGCGCATCAGTTAGACAACCGACAATCAAATGGCCCAACAGCGTTTGTCTATGTGGTACGAGGGGGGTTGGGAGCGAAAGCGGTGGGCAAACAACCGTATGGGTGAATGATACTTCTCGGTTTCACATGTCGATGGAAAGAGTTTCGTTGAGGCACATCATCTTGAGCCTATGACTGGAAAGTCTGACTCCCAAGGCAGCAGAAGCACAAGAGATTTTGACTCTGGTTCAAAAACCTGGTCTGCAAGATCCTGGATAGTGGGGTTTCTTCGGAGACCTTGTCCCCTCTCGATGACTCACGGATTCACGGATTCACGGATTGATACACAGGAGCGAGGCTTTTGCCCAAGTTTCCCGGGTCGGTTTTGTTCTTGTCGTTCAGCAGCTGTCGTTCACCTGAAAGGCACAAGTGAAAAAAGGGTGTAGCACTGCTCCTTAAGTTCTCAGCGCGGGGCAGTATGTTTGCCAGCGCGAGAACTCGCGTAAATAAGTGTCTAATAGTGTTTTGAACTGAGTTCTAGAGGGAGCGTGGACAACCGTCTGAGGAAGGTTATTCCACGCAGCAACTACCCGAAATGAGAAAAAAGTTTGCCTAATGAAGGTGTGCGCTCTGAGCTTAAAAATCTTCTTACCGTGTCCCCGCCATGTGTTTGCTGGGTCAACGGTGAAAAACCTGTTGGCCAAGCCTTGTTCAAACAGGGCGTAAGTAAGAATTAAGTCCCCTCAGTATGACCTGCTCAGCTGCAGGGGACTAGACTAATTCGGGGGCGTAAGAAAAAAACAAAAGATGTCTCAATCCTGATTCCCCGAGCACGGCAAAGGCATCGAGCTCATGGCAAGGTTTATTTGTTTTTCGACCATATTAGGCCACTCATCGGTAGGCGACCATTGAGGGACCGAAGTGGGCAGTTTTTAGGGGCAACCTTTTCTAACCCGTCCTTCCTCTGGGGAAAACAGTACCACTTTTTTCATGAATATAGGTATGTTGATCCCCTCGGGAAATCGCCTTACTGTCTTCAACCTCCCATTACAGAGAACAGCACAACTTTACCCCCAGACTGTCTGGTAATACGATCACTTGTATTACCTGGTCCCGCTCCCGTTAGTCTGACCGCCCTCCTTTAGCCTTCAGGGCATGGTTGCGCCTTGTGACACGACGTTTCAGTTAGTACAGCTTGCGGAATCATTGCGGGCACCCAATTCCTGCCACCACGCCAAGGTGTCAGCTTTAGATTTAGACGTAGCTTAGATGCTACCGATGACAGGTTCTACGACGCCCAGTTACGATAAGCTAAGAGCCCGTAAATAGCAGTTATTGTCTGGAATATGATTAAGACGATAGGTAAACTTTGCGCCGCTGGTCATCCTGGAGTTGAATCAAGACACACAAATAGCGGCAAACGGCCGTCTTGAGGGTGTGCTGACCACAAATTTGACTGTGCAGCACTAAGTCCTGAAATAACATAAATCACCTAGCCACACGACAGCCTCCAGATACGAACCAACATCCAAAACAATTAGCTATAGGTGGCGAGGAACATCTACTGATGACCGCACGTTCTGCATGAATTGCGAGCAACTAGGTCTGAGCACAAGGTACCTAGTAAAACTATAAACTTACTCGAAACTCGGACACATTTTTCCTGGTCGGGAGTACAGCACCACTCGACGAGCTGCCAGATATCAGGTGGAAAACAGCATCTGCGCGCATCGCAAAGATTGGCTCGTCGCTCAACACTGAATGGCGTCAGAATCGTTGGACCGAAGAATTTCACCAACCATTCCAATAGCCACATGCAGCCTCTTAACCAAAGTTCCTGGCCTGTAACGGAGCCCTAGGCGGTAAACTTAGAACTTCCGATACCTTTCCTCCCTCAAGCGTCATCGAGCTATTGGTGCTGAATAACTCCCACTCGCTCCGTTTAAGGGTGGAAATAAAATCCTCAGTCAGTGCCAGAACAACTTATTTGCCTCCACCCGGGTGGAGGAGCCCATTCCAGTCAACTAGGGTGATTTGGTATTGGGGCACATTTTCAAAAAAGATATTCGCGTTTATTATGATATAAACAAAAGGATGGCCCGACGCTTGTCAAAACCAGACTATTTGCATCATGTGTTTTGCGCCATCTTACGCGAGCATGGGAAGGCTTAATCGGAGAGCAGTAATCAGTATTCTGCCCTGAGGTTATGTGGACCGAATCTTCACACCCGTCAAGTGTTAGAGCAACCGCAGGCATACAGGCGGCCTATGGTCTTCGTGTTCCTTAACTTCGCGGGTGCATTCGATCCGGCTGACAGATTGATTCTTCTGACACGCTTGTACAGCATGGCACACCCTCTTCCCAAAGTTCGTGTGTCCCATAAGCTCTTTGCATTGTAATACCTATGAAAAAGTGAGAGGGCATTGGAAACCTTCCGAGAACTTTTCTCCAGGTAATGGTGCCGGCAAGGCCATCCAGTCTCCTCATTTTTGCTCAGTTCCGTTAGTGGTGAGGTAAGGAAGTGAACCCTGAAAGATCTACACAATCCAGGAGTTCAGATATCTCGAGTCAGAATCTTATAGCTCTAGAATATGCAGACGACATTGTTCTCACTTTTGAGAAGCCTTAGTGGATCAAGATCGCCCAGTCCTTTAGAAAGTGCTTCATAACTACGAAGTGCATAGTCATGCAGTGGGATGCGGCCATCGAACATGCCTTTAATGATTAAAGGAAAGACACTAAAATCTGTATAACACGGACATAACTCAGAAATTTTACCGGCTCTGACAGTAGAATGAAGATGAAGTCAACGCACAAATCTCGACGGCCAAAATTGCGTTTGCCAAGTTGCGCTACTCGTTGCATTAAACAAGCGCCTCACTGGATCTCAAAAGACGCACGTATCAGACTACAGTACCAGCTCATTGTTGTAAATTAGCGAGACTCGTCCATTCGGCTAAAGAATATAAGACGTGAAAGCCTATGTATCCGGACCATAGCGGAAGCTGGATGACACCGGTGAACTCGGAGTGGGTTGGTCAGGGAGGGGGGCTTTAATTTAGTAGGAAATACTTCGCTCAAGAAACGCACCCAACAATACGAGCTGACAAATAATAATAACGGTTCAGCTGTTATGTCTTTTCAGTGCTCCGCTGCCATGCCACCAGAGAAAGGCACGAGTGCTTGTTTGTCCAAGCCTAAAGAGTAATAGCAAAGATGTCGATGTTCAGTTTGAATCCATAGGCCCTCTAATCACTAGGTTCACGTCTTAGCCGCTGAGCTATGTAGACTCTTCTGCGGTCTAACTATGGCTAGGCCACTTGCTACACATGCGGAGTCACTGTCTACATTTTTTTCTATATGTCCTCCTAAGAAGGACGAAAACCTAGAGGTGGACAGAAGATGACAAGTCAGAGGAAAACAAAGGGGGTTACGAACAGTCTGAGTTCCGGGGTGGAAATTATGTGAACCTCTTCGAGCTTGGCTGGGACCGCTGAAAGAAATGGCAACATTCATGCTGTCGGTTTCTATCCATATTGTCCGACAAAGTCTTGGAAATTTCAGCGCTATCCCAAGATCTCCTCATTCTTTTTTTCTTCCCATTATCAGGCGTTCTTCATATAATTCGTCATGGTTATGCGGCACTAAAGCATTAGTGTTGCTCTCAGTGATGATGACAAAGAAGCATGGTAACGGCATGTTTCGGTCTAAAAATTGGCTTGACACTAGGGTGTCGGTGGAGCGTTACCTCAGTTTTTGGCTAGTATCCAGGACGAAAGATAAAAATTGCATTATATTCCTGGTTTAGTTTTAGGGTTGTGTCATCGAATGAGTTGATGACCTCCGGCACTCAAAGCCTGACTTGGCATGGATATGCACGAACTATCTGTCGGAAATTTTGGGAGATGCAAACGTTCGATGCAGTACATACCCAGGACGTTAAGATTGCACGCAGCGAGATATACAATCACACGAGCACACACGCCGCCCAAATAACGCGGATGAAGACATTTTTGAAGCAGA
Organism: Clonorchis sinensis; assembly: GCA_003604175.2. NCBI lineage: Eukaryota > Metazoa > Platyhelminthes > Trematoda > Opisthorchiida > Opisthorchiidae > Clonorchis > Clonorchis sinensis. Next base: position 105,944,123 of record CM030369.1, read on the forward strand.
TCGGCATCCGATTGCGGAAACATCTGCACCCAGCCCCGACATTTTTGCATCCGGGTGCGGACTTTGCGCAAAAATGATACAAATTTTTGCCCCCAGTTCTCAGCCGGATGCGGACCTAGTTGGAGAAATGAAAGAGTTTCGCATCCAATGCAGCAAATATACCGTTGAATATTTCTTGCTTGTGCTGCATGGGGGTAGTGCCTGAGATAATTGGAGGTCGGAATTGAGTTTGGAACAGAAATCGGTTTCTGAATTGTGAGCTGCCGCGTCATGGTTTTCCTCGATCCAATTTGTGGCGATTTAAACGATGTTTGTTGTTGCAAGAGAATTCCTTTCAATGGATCAGCGATTGTCATATCTAGGTGGGTTCTTGATTCGGCATGTTGTAACAAAGCCATGTCTTTAATTCTAAGTATGAAAGACCAATGCAAACTCTCGATTTTAATGAAGGCACTCGATGAAAAATTGATATTATTTCAAAAGCCGTGCAAGATACAAAAGCAAAGAACAAAGCGTCTGGACGAACGTCGGTGACGAACTTTTCACTGAACGACTACCTAGTGCTCTCTAGCCCGGGTCGTTTGCCTCCTGCACCCTTCTGGGATGCACTGCCGATTCGAATCCAACTGCATGGGGCCGATCCTTTCCCTCTTGTTGCGGTCCATCGTTGGCCCTTGGGGTCCATGGGATGTGACTAGTTCATCGTACAAACCTTCGAGCAACTCTCCTCCGGCTATCACGCAACGAGTCTCTTGCTGTTAGGTGCATTTAACGCTCCCAAGATCTACTGGATGGAGCTCTGGCGCTTCGGATCCAGTTGGTACTTGGAAGCGGCCCTAGCCAAAGTCGTTCAAAAAGGCACTTGTACTCAACTTGCCATCGTACCAACCTGACACCGCGCAGGTCAGCTACTATCCTTACTGGATTTGGTTATCACCAACAGAAGACATTTCGTTGATCAAGCGTCAATTAAGGTTTCGCTGCTACATCGTGACCACTGTGTTCTGACCTTTGATTTCACCCGCTACCGGGCTATAAACCCGACGTGGATTCGAAACTTTCGCATCTTGCATACTTCTCAGCACCTTCCCATAAACCCGACGTGGATTCGAAACTTTCGCCGTGCATACTTCTCAGCACCTTCCTTGCGTATCTTCCTTGAACAGGTTAAACTGGTACTGGTTCCAGTAGAGGAGACGTAAGGAACCACTGTCCAGAAAATTCACGAGGCTGACGCGGCCTTGTTCCCAAAGAACCCAGCGCGCAATGGAATCGACCAAATGCCATCTAAAGGGATCCGGTGTCCTTTAGAAACAAGGTCCGAGCTATTCATCAAAAAATTAACTACAAGAGACACAGATAAGGAGCTGGCATTTCATAAAATCGGGAACCGTTGTAAATAAAAATCCGTCAATGGAACACAAAAACAGACCACGATTGTGGACCTCGCCCAGAAAGACAAAAACGTACTATGTAAGTAAGTGTGACGCCACCGAAGCAATGGACCAACCGCCTTCTTCTGGAGGAGCGGAAGTAGGGAACCTATGAGCAACCTAATGGTGGTATCTAAAACCTATGCAGAACACTATACATGCCTGAATTCCATCCCAGCGCTCCCATTACAACCGGCCTTGTCAAGGCGTAACTGCGGAGGGATTGTAACTAGCTTGGCCATCACGGAGGAAAACATTCGCCAGATCTTGCAAACACCGACCGCTCCAGCACGCTAGGGCCAGATGAAGTCCATCCAAATAGCGCAAAGGGAGCGCCGTTCGCACTGGTGGAGAATTTCTACCACATATTTTGTCGGTCACTTGACGAAGGTACAATTCCCTGTGCTTGGAGGATGGTAATTGTCGCGTTAATCTGCTAAACTGATGACTGGCTGTCGCAAGCAGCCACAGGCCTATTAGTCTCACTAGCGCATCGTGCAAGGCGATGGGAGGCCTTCTGAAGCACGTCATCCGAGATCACCTTACTACCAGCAATTTGGTATCCCCAGTGCAAAACGGACTCCTTCCAGGCGGTTCATGCGTGACGAACATGCTTTTTTTCGTATATGACTTAAGTTAAGCTAAGGACGAGATACTTTTTGACTTCTCAAAGGCCTTCGATCGAGCCTCACGCGTCTCGCTGCTCTACAAACTCGAATCAAGGAGAATTTCCACACGGCGTTGACCCTCCTGTCCAACAGAACGTTCCGTAAGGAAGTACGCTCAACCCACTCTTCTTCGGCACCGGTCTCCATTGGAGCTGCTCAAGGTTCCGTTTGGGACCCACTTCTGTTCCTATTCCACGTCAATGATCTTCCAGATATTCTATAAAGTCCACGACTACTTTTTGCGGACGACTTGAAATCCTGGAGTTCCAACGCCAGGGCCCTCCAAATGGATGTAGACGCTTTAAAGCAGTGGTCACCTGACAAGTATCTTTCTCAGTTTAACAAAAGGTGCGCTCGTATATTATTCGGAGGAGACCCAGCAAACGACTTTATTGTGCAAGCTGAGAATGGATCAGAAGACATTGCAAGGATAGGTGCGAAATAGGAGTTAGGTACCTGGCTCCCTTCGAACATGTTCTCGCTGCACCATGAATAATCGGCCCAAAAGGCATTCACTGTTTTTTCGATGATTCGGCGCACCTTTCCCTTACCACTCGCATGGAGTTCCAAACACCCTACATCAGACCGCCTCTTAAAAATGACAAACAAGCTACCAGCTCTGGATGCCACAAGGACGTAACCCTCATTAGGCGTGTCCAATGAGCTGCTGCGAAAATTTTTGCCGGCCTCAAGTCCCTTGATTATGAAGAGCGTCTCGCGTTGCTTGACCTCTTTCCCCTGGAGTATCGTCACATCCGAGAAGACATACTAATTACATATGGCTCGTTTGAACAAGGTTTGACCGACGCGCTTTTCACTGATTACCCAAGTAACACACCGCGGGAACATGATAAGAAGATTTTTAAGCCCAGAGTACATCTTTCTTAGGCAACAATTCCTCTAATTTCGGATAGCTGCTGCGTGGAATAAATTTCCCCCGACGGTTATTCAGGCTGCATCTAGTACCCAGTGCAAAACAATTTAAGACGATTTCTTAGTTGAGTCCTCGCGCTGGCAAGCTCACTGCCCCACACTGAGAACTCAAAGGGCATCGCCACACCCTACTGTCGCTTGTGACTTTCAGGTGAACTATAAGAAGAAACCCGACCCTGTAGGCTTGGACGAAAGCGTCGGTCTTGGGTAACAGTCTGTGAATTCGTGAACGCTGCCACTGCTGAGACAAGGTCTCACATTTGCCGCCGCGCCGTTGTTTGCTGTTAATCGTAACACCAGCTGTTCCAAGGATTGTGACCTAGTTGGTAATCCACTGCAACAGTCGAATAACTCGCGTCTTGTTTTACAATCACCGCGCCTATCGACTGTTTGAGGAGACATGCAATGTGCTGCCTTGTTCAGAATACCTGTCCAACGGACAACTAAATACGCATGAGAAATGTGATTTTCTTCTACTCCTATAGCGCACAACGTCACTCCTCGTTTTTGTTGTTTCCGTTCTGTGCGCACACCGCATTTGTTGTTTTGACCTGAACGCAAACCGCTCCCTGATCTTGTCACAGCACGTGTTGTTTAGATCAACACACGGGTTTTGCGTTCCTGTGGCCACCTTGCCTGGGGTTTTTGTGTACTTTGGGGTCCGGTTAGGAACTAGAAGATCCTAAACCGGTGTACAGAAGCCCGCCGTGTTCCACGATTTAAGGTTTGTCAAATTCGATTATTTTATTATTGCATTTGTTGCTAACCCCCCCTCAATTTTAACGATTTGACTTTTAGGGTTTTGCGCGCGACTCAACGTGGCCCAATCGATTGCTGGAAACAACCAACAGACCCAGGGTACGTAGATCGAACTGCAAGCAGGAAGCCTGACACAGAATTGTAGATGTTGTGTTGCACGTTAAAACTAAGTAAACAGATGTGATTAGTCAGGAAGTATGGCAACTTTCGGTGTGCCACATAAAATCCTTCAGAAGACTGAGTGAGGCGGAACAGCCTTCGACATTTTATGATAGGGAAACTGATAGAAAACTAAAAGCGGGATGCCAGCTGTCTGCAAGGGCTATATAATAGGTCGGGCAGTTGTTCGAAATTCGGAAAATTTAGACATCATGCATGAGGGGTATTGATGGCGAAGACTTCGAGACAGCACCATATCCAATGACAAATTATATGGCTTATTCATTTATTTACCCCGGTAGGAATAGCGGCCACACGCAAACCACCCAATTTAAGAAGAAAATATGATGGAAATATGATGGCCATGTTTTTCCTCACTTTCGCTGCTCTTTCCGACGGATTCGTTCTTATTGACGCTAAGCATTCTAATTGGAGAGATCTGTTACCAGGATGGCGGTAATTTGCTCGCAGATTTTCTGAAAGGGCTGCATTGTTTCCTGACTGGCTGCGCATAACTGAGGATGGAGGCCAGTCACAGAGATGCATCTTCGTATCATTACTCCACAATACATTCAGATGCCTTCAATTACTATACCAGGCGAAAGGCGAACTCCCCAAACAACAGCGTTGTGCGAAGCTTCTGGAAGCTATTTTATCTAACTTGTTACGTGTGACTAGTAGATGTGATCCAAACAACTTTCAAGTTTTCACCGTGGTAGAATTTATATTGGAAACAAGGTAAATGTGGTCTCCGATGTTAAGAACACCACGTACCGTTATGATGTGCAACCAATCGGTTTAGTGCCTTACTTCGTAGACCGGTAACTACGCACGAATCTGCGGTGCGTGGTGGCCTTGAAAGTTCGCCCTCTTAAACAAAAGGCCACAAACAGCATGTCACGGAAACGTGCAGCCAAAATAGGCTGACACGCTGGAAAATTCTCATCTTGGAATATCTAATAGCTTCGCCTAAATTAAATTCGGTTGGTCTCTAATAGAGGAGGGCCCTTCCCTGCGAAGTCATTTATTAGCTTATATGAACCAGGTGGCTGCAAGTCAGTAGACCGGAGAGTAAACATCTCATATGCACACAGTCTTTAAAAAGTGAACAGGCTCATGCGTTCCCTCGAACTGTTCCGGATATTCGCTGACTATCACATAATAGTAGACGAACACTGCAAAGCAGTCCCAGAATTTACGTGGTGAACTTCTACTCCCATCAGATGCAGGAGCGGAGCTTGGACACCCACCTATAGGCCACTTCATACACGCCACTTTTTCTCAAAGGTAGCGAGCATGCCACCGATGTTCCATTTGCCTCCATTAGGTCGGCCTCGGTAGCTTGTCCAGTCACCACCTCTTCGGGTGCATCACGCCACTTCCGAAACTGAGGATCCTTTAATCTCCGTCCTGAAGTGTGTAGACGTTCCTTCGACGGTCGGTAATAGCCGACAGGTATTTCCACCGACTTCCCAGTTCCCGCAAAGCCAGTCCACCCTTTCCAGGATTCTGATGATTCCTTCATTCGACATTCGCGCCTATGGGGAACAGTCATGCCTTTATATATGCCGTTTTATGTCTAGTTCTTTCCTAAAAAACGGCCAAGTATTCTCAAGCTCTCCTCCATCCCTTCCCTAGACCGGCATTCTGTCGGCCACAACCCAATTTGTTGACCAACTGGAAGGTGTGCATGTTTACTGTACACCAAAATGGATGGGGATTTTCCTGTGGTTGGCTGGATCGATGCACGATGTGCTAATAACACCGTCGGCAGATGCATCTCCACGTCATCTCCTTCGGCAGTCAGGTACTCCCCAATCGTTCGGTTATTGCCTCCGGTGAGGCCGTTTGTTTTCGGATGGTAGGGTGCCATTCCTAGCCGCTTGATGTCCAACTTCCAAAAAAAACTCCCGAACCCTTCGTTCTCGAAGCAAGGTCTCTGATCCTTTAGAACTACTTTTGGCACCTTGTGGTTGTCCACGATGCTGTGCATTATCACTCCACTGATCGCCATCGCTCGTTTATTTAGTATGGCTACCCTTCTACCCAGCGCAACATGTGGTGCGTCATTAGTACGATATATTGATTTCCAACGGCTGCCACCGGGAAGAGGCCCATGACGTCAGCTTACCACTGTTCTACGATATCTTAAACATGGATAGGTTCCATGAAGTGAGTTTTCCCTGTTGTATTCCCTTTCATCAGTCGGCGCCGCTTACAGGCCACCACATAATCCGTCACCCTACTTCTCACCCCTGCTCAGTGCTCCCTCTGCCTAAGTAGGTAGTATACTTTGATCTACTCTGTGTGTGCCATGTCCTGGCATCCAACGATCAGCTTCCGTCTCAATGCGCGAAGCATTCCAGGCAGCATACCCTCTAAAGTTCCAGGATATTATGCCGGCTTCACTCAGGATCAGCCTATTGAAGTGATTCCGGAACATATCCAGTTATCTTCTTCCCTCTCCGTTCCCAACAATTCGTCCGCCCAACAAGGCGGCCGCAAACTTCCGTGATACCGGATCCTGTCACTGTAGTTGCACCAGACTTCCGGAATCCAGCTCGACGAAGAGGCTTTTGGTGTCGATCATAATCTTCAGGGCATCATATCCAGCCTTTGGTCTTGACAGCCAGTCGACCAGGTGGTTATCCTTCCTTGGCATCTGCCAGATCGTGAAGTCGTACTCTTGTTACTGGAGTGCCCAGCGCTCGAGCCTTCCGCTGGGATCTTTGGTGATCCCCGTCCACTCAAGTGGATTGTGATCGGCCTCGACGTGAAGTCTTCTTCAATGACATCAAAAATGACGTCCGTTACGGGGATGTCCAATAACCGAAGTGCCAGCCCAATGATTGCACGGCACTGCCAGACCCAGTTTGATAGCACACCCGCAGCCATTCCATTCCTACTCTTGATCGTACCCCCTCGCCCGCTTGTGCCATTAACCGCAAATACGAACAAACTCCCCACCTGGCCCCAGCTGCTTCCAGGACTCAGTCACTATAATCTACTTGACCTCTCGTTCGGATCTCGTCCCGACTTTCAGTCTGTGCTCCCCACGAATTCAAGCGTTTTCTGGCTTGTATGCTGTTACCAACCCACTCTTGTAAGGAACTTTTCCACCCGACTCTCTATAGGTTCAATGCACACCATGATTCTGAGATTCTTTCCACCATTCATCAACATTGCTAATCCCTCCACTGCATCCTCCTAAGAAGATTTTTAAGCTCAGAGCGCACACCTTCGTTAGGCAAACTTTTTTCTCGTTTCGGGTAGTTGCTGCGTGGAATAACCTCCCTGAGACGGCTGTCCACGCTCCCTCTAGAACTCAGTTCAAAACACTATTAGACACTTATTTACGCGAGTCCTCGCGCTGGCAAACATACTGGCCGCTCACTAGAAGCACACCCAAATTATTTTCGTCGAAACTATAGGGTTTTCGAAGTTGTGCCTTTTAATGGAGTTTGTCTAATCCATTTCATCCTTCAGTGATATTTTGCTCATAGCATTTTGTTTAGGTGAGTGAAATTTCAAGGTCACGGACCACCACCGACTCGCACTTTGTTACTGGTTTACGAGAGTCAAAGCACGAAGTCGCACTTTAGCCCATTTTGGCGTTCCTCTGTGTTCTTTAAGACTGAAATGGCATCTGCAGAATATCCTATGCAAAGTCCGCCCAGAAAAATCGGTCATTGACGTTTGCTTGCTTTCTACTCTTCAGATTTAACAAACGAGATGATTCTGTTCGGCGAACTTCGTCACAACATATTTTCCTACGGAGCTCAGCTTAAATGGCAGCAATAAACCACCGTGCTCCATCAGCGGACTCAATAATATCCTTGATCCATACTAATCTTCATTTGTCACAATTCCCTGGCAAATCCTAACTACCACGAAAACCCCATACTAGCAGGATCCCAGGTAACCTCTATGGGTGTTTGTAATGAAGGCTTTAATTTGGTAACCAGTTGCCTTAACCTTGCCGTCTGGTGATGCACACTCGTCGGTTGAGAAACTGCGACCTGTCGGCCAACCCAGGTACCAATCGTTGACTACAGTTTAACAGTGGTCAAGCGAGACATATCCTTCACAGGCGACTGCAACGAAGAAAGGTGGCAGCAACTTAAAAATGCATGCAACCTACGCAGTGAAATTAGGCCTTGTTGGTGACCGGCGGAAATCTGCAGTAAAGTATGGGCAGGACGAAATTTTACGGGATGATTACGGCAACTGCCGCAAACCACCGGTCACCAGAAGCCCCTTAAATCATGTTTACACGTAGAACGTTTAGGCACTCCTACGCTGACGAGGTGACGTTAGACGGCGTGCTAGGCCGTTATGCTTTGCGGACATCCACTTTTCATTAGGGGTAGAATCATTCCAACCGGTTTCAAATAATTGTTAAGCGCGTTGCTCAATCAGCCATTAAATATACTCCTGGTTTTACTGAATTGCAGCTGCTTGCCAGCACAGCCAACAGGGTTCATATATTTGGGTTGAGAGACAAGAAGGGAAAATAAACACTTACTGGGATGGCAAGAAGGATAACTGCGACGCTCTACCTCCAAGCGTTTGTGTTTTGTTCGAACAGTGGCCACGAGGACCCTTGCCGATTGATATAAATGCGCCGCACACACTACCTCCCGGCAGGCGAGTTATTTGCAATCAAGGGATGACGCAATGCATGCCGTTCCCATTCCCGTAGTTTCATGGACATATATGTAGTGGTTAACGGGCCTAAGGAGTCTCTAGTGTACAGAATAAATTAACAATGTAAGCCAGATACAAAGTTACAAGGAGAAAAATCCAAGTAAATCTTGACTCACAGTTCAAAATAGGAGATTCCGTAGTTCCGTATTCCGTTGAACCACCACACCAAGAGAAGTTCCACCTTCCAGGTATTCCAGATCTCCTGGTGATCGCAATATTAATCCACAGGTGTGAATAGATTAGTCCAGCGTTTGTAGCTAAAATTTTTGTTCACGTTTAGAGTTAGCAGCAGCTAATTATAGCCAACCGGCAGTCACAACAACAGTCACTCAGCAAAAGTCCCAAAGTCACGTTGGACCCCAAAAGCGGGCGGTAGCGGTTGTATTGTAGTAAAACAAACTTTTGTACAGTGATGTGACTGATGTTGATGGGGAAAAGGAAGGTGATACTGAGCATGAAAAATAGCAGTTTACAAGTGCTACAGACTCACCTAAGATGTTCGTGTGCAGAGCTGTCCACGAACCCAAGCACGCGCTGCGATGACGGTACCGCGACTGCCATACTCGGTCTGATGGCTTGTCAGTAGCTCACCACGAGCGCGTTATGTTCGCCCACAAGACCGCCCCAATGCGTTTAATTTGTACCAGGACTTGGGAGCACTGGCCTCCTTATGGTGTTTCCTACTTGTTCTGTCCCTAAACCCACTAATTCATCCAACGGTACTATCAAGTTTTCGGTATACCCTTGCAGTTTAGACCTTGCCGTGCGCCCGATATACCACGTGCTGACCATTCTTAAAAATATTAAAAACTTGCTGGCTGTGACGAAATTCATGGCTATGTTTGACAGTACGCCTGTCGCCACGACAGAAGACTTTATCTTAAATGGGTCGCAAATGGCTGCTCAGTTTTAAGTTTGTGCTGACATACAGGGCGCAATTATTGTTCACGTAGTCTTAAGATTATTTCCAAATCCAGTACAGAAGAAAGCACGAGCAGAAACCAGCGTGTCCACAAAATTTCCCACCGTCTTTATGGACACAATAGGCGAAACCATTGACACCGGTTAATACGAATTCCGAGCTCACAGTGAACCCTGAGTACGTTTAAACGACTTCCAACAAAACTGCGGCCGCGCGGGAAGATTTTAAGGGCTCGAATAACTACCATCAAATGCTGCAACTTCACGTTAAATTTCCCCTCTCTTGAACTACGTTTTCAGAAAAAGTTTGGGTGTGCGTCTAAGGCTCAGCGCCTATTTATTGTGCATAGCGTGAAGAGAGGGGTGTCCATTCGTGTTTGATAATTGCAGGAACATGAATACAACTGGACCTGATGTAGTTGAAGTTCGTAGGCCTGGCGCGTGACGCAGGTGGCAGCCGCGTAAACAAAAATGGATGGGAAATTGTAGTGTACATGTTGTCGGCCAACGTTGCAAGTGGGGCAGTAACCGTTGCGTGATTTGAGTGTTTGTGACGCGTGATCCAGTGAGTAACCGCAGCACCAGCATTTCCATTTGCTGTGGTAGTGAAATAAGTGACCACTTTTAATTCCTTGACTTCACGTGGACCAAGAAAACGAACAGTACTTTCCAAAGACGGATACACCGAAAACTCAAGTGGTAGGGTCAGTACACAAGCTTCCAACAACAATTATTTCTACTAACAACGACCTCCGAGTTTCCTTTAGACAGGTATCCGGTCCTCTTGAGAGCTGGGTATCGTGTCTTTCAGTTGATGCTGTAGGACATACGCTGGAGGTTTTGCAGGTTGAAACGGGTTAGAAGTCGACGCTTAAGGACCGCCTAGATGACGGAGGCTACCATATTGTCAAGCCCATAATGGAGTACAACGAACCTGTGGATATTGCGTTTCTTTGACAGATGAACGCGGGAGAAGTGGAAAAGTTCCAGTCATGGCTCATCAGTAATATTGTCTCACATTGCACCTGCCAAGCTAAGATTCATTTGGCAAGCAGAACACCTCGACATATCTACGGCCGTTATCTTCTTTTTTTAAACTAAGACGGTTGATGGCGTAAAATTATCCATGAAGAGAACCCCTTGACACCCTTTGGGGGTTGACGTATATATTGTAGTTTGTAGGTGTTGTCGTGGATCGATTGGCGTGAATCCGTGTTGTAATATAAGTGCTGATGGAAATTCAGCTATGTCGATCAGTGTACAATGGCCATTCCTGTATGCTTTGAAGCTCGGGCTTCAGGAGCAAAAGTATCCACTGCTATCCAGCTGCTTTCTTGGGCCCATTCTAACGCCTGCTTTAACTACAAACAGACCTGCTACGAATCTCAAGCATCGAGTAGGCTGCAGCATATTTTTCATTGCATGATGCTTGTCGGTATCATGATTCGCAAATTTTCAAATAGTGATGCTAACGAGGAAATTGTGTCGACTTTGTAGCGCGGTGATTCTGCTGGAAGCGGCGAACCCCAGATTCCGCAAGTCACTTATATTTCTAAGATTGATGGTGCGTTTTCCTAAGTGGACTGCTCTGTGCACACCCCACACATCCAATCATAGCAACAAATCAGTGGAAAGCGCGACAATTTGGAAAGCACTGTAAGTTATGGTGAACAATTTAATGGCGACAGTAATGGACGACAAGGCAGAAGTGGATCAAATATGTCCTCAAATGGTCCCAAAGGCAACTTGTTTATTTCAGTTGCATTTTGTAGATCCATCATCGGTGATTTGATAACTTGACCATCTGGGGAGGTTCAGTAAGGAATAGTAAAACCCACCACCTTCAGGCTAATCAGTAACACTGATTAACACTCGCTTTCATTTCAGAATAGGAATAAATAAATTCTTCTGTGTACTTGCAGACCTCTATTACCAAAACTGTTTCAGCGTATACCCGTGTCGGTCTTTCAGATTCAGTTTACTGTGTGTTGATCTATTGAGGAAGACCTATGTGTGTACATTACTGTACATTCAATGGTGTGAGCTGAAAAGCTACTTCGAAACACCGCATTAGTGGAAAGTCACTCTAGTTCTAACCAACTTCTTAAGTCGTATGCACCCTAGTAAGATCTGACAACGTAAACTTTTTCATCCATGGACCGTCTGATATAACAACGTGCAGTTGACGCATGGGTTTTGAGCATCTGATCTCGCACTCAATCCCACTGCATAGCCAGCTGCACACTACGGGTAGGTACGGCTAGCCAGAAGGAAATAAAATATCAAAGTAATCAGGATGAGAACAAGTCAAATGTAACATAAGTAGGACGCACTCATCTTGACCGAAGGATCGTAGTCCAAAAGCTCGCACGTGTCGTGAAACACTTACATCAGCGATTCAGTGTAGAATTCTACTCGAGTATTTAGCACTATATTGTTTCGGATCATCCAAGGAGCGTACTGCTAGACTTCACGTACACACCAGTGTTGAACAGCCTATGTCTTGTGGCCTATGCATTTTCGCCGATCAACTACTGAATTGCACTTTGTTCGGTGGTCGTCCTCGCGTCAAAAATAAAATCTGCTTTTTTCATAGTACATCAGGGGATTAAGAGTACCCTTTTCCATGCGATAGACTCTTCATTTCTTCTCTGGGTTGCGTTATACATTCCAACTAGAAGTATATAGTAAGGCGCAATAAGCTTGATTCAAAGGTTTGATGCAAGTTGTACATAATAAGCCCACCTTTCTGGTTCAAACTTGAACGTAAGAAACAGTGGCTTAGACAGAGGCCACTTCCTATCGTGGTTGGCAATGAGTAAAAATGCGCAAACAGCTGCATCTTTTACAATGTCTTCAACTCCCTTGCTCCGGGACAATGTAACTACGAAGACCGCAGTTGCTGGTGTTTCTTGCGTTTTACAGGACAAGTGGTTGTTTGGGATTTTGTGATGCTGACGTCGATGGACGAATTTTCGTATTTGGTTGTTGTGTCCAGGCTGGGTTGTACAGTGAATGAGTGGCGCATCACACTGACTTGATCACTGCTTATATGCTAGTGCGGAATGCGAACACAATACATCACAGCCAACTGATCATAGCCGGAGATTGTTTGTGTTCTTAGGTGCTATGTAGAGAGCCAGCTTCCGTTTCCACAACACTTTCCAGTATATCGCTCAGTGAGGTCCACTTTCGTCGAAATTGCTGTGCTGCGTTCACAAATCGTGGGCCTGAGAAGCTGCTACATTACTAGCACGAGGCAAAACCGGGCGGTACCATCGGTTCAGATGGAAGGAGCGGTGGTCAGTAAAGACTGCGTGGGATGGCTGAGTGACTGGATGCTTTGGAACCTAGACGAGCGCCGATCGCGCGACCAAAGGGCTGCGTCCCTTCGCCACTTTACTGCAAGGCCCTGGCTGATGTGAATCTGGTTCAGTCTAAAAATTGAAAATCCATTCGATACGTGGACGTTTCAAAAAATTGTCCATTACCAATGTTGTTGCGATTCTGTCAACCTAAACAGGATTTGCTTTCGGGGTCCATAAGCAAGTTAGGAAAGATTTTCCCTCGAATTCAACATTCAACAATTTGACATCCAACATTCAACAGAAAATGGACTCCGACATCTTACTGCACTCCGACTATGTAGCTGCTGTATGGATGAAAGCAAGCCTAAGCAACCCGCTTGCACAAGCTGACTGTCAGCCGAGCATCTTCCATTTTGAGGTATTCCGTCTAAAAAGGAATTCCTCTACTTACCTAACGGCCACATGAGCTCTCTTCATTCCTTACTCCGCTAAATTACACCGTTAGAATTCCGTAAGTTTCTTGATACACGGTAGTGGACAGACTTCAAAAGCTACTGTAAACTATCTAATGATAAATACTCTGCGATCACTTACTGGTTCAACGAAGGGTAGAAAGGTAGCTAGGTCCAATCTGACAATCCACCCTCAAAAGGTCACGTTAGCGCATCTTTTTACAAGTGGTGTGTAAAATCCTGGGTTATGGACACCAATGGGGGCACACAATGTATCCGAATAGCAAGATTAAAGTCGGTCTTCAATCAAGGTCGAAACTTGGTCCAAATCGCGTTCAAACATGTAACTCACCCCTAAGTGAATGCATTGGTTGACGGTTTGTGTGCCTTCTATTGGGACCATAATGACAGAAATATGGACTTGCAATTTATACTTCTACTTTAACCTGAGATTTGACCTGAGGCTTGTTGAATAAGGTGTAATCTTCGACCGCCAACAAGGTAACCGTCGCTCATAAATAATCTGTTGTGAAGGCGACTATCGGAGGCGATGTAATATCGTCTCAGTCACCTTCCCTAACACAAGCCCAGAAACAAAATTACGTGGTCATCCCTCTTGTCAAAGGTAAATAAATGCAGCTAACCAACAACTCGCAAACATTCGAAAAAAACGAAAGAGAATCTCAGTAAAATTATACGATCAACCTGATCTCTGACCCTGAGCTGTTAAACTGATGACCACTAGTTTACTCAATTATAAAACGCTCAGAAATAAATAACATCATGATTTCTTCGGAGGTTGTCTTTATTCATTGCCCCTACCTAGTCCCTGGTATTTTGGTGGAAGCGCAGTTTCCGTTTTTCACAAACGACATGATAGATTGCAGTAAAAACCCAGAATAATATTCCTTATACTTTTAGAGTACGTCAAAGGTTACCAAAGGAAACTAACAAGTAATGCTGAGTAGATAGCCTAACTGAGGCGTTGCACTTCCTTGTCACCCTCTTCTTCAGTCGTGTGGTGCTTATGGTCTTTGAATGACCCCTCAGATACATAGCGCTATTTGATGTGTTCGCCGGAAGTTGTGTCGTTCCACGATACAAGTGACCTTTACCGTCGTTGTCCCTAAGGATTCAAGGATTCCCTAAGGACTAAGGATTGCTGAACCGGTGGTTCTCAACCGGGAGGAGGAAGGCCCTGAAGGAAGGCTGAGGAGGATGGAAGTCTCAATGTTTGAAGACAGTGACAGCTGGAACATTGTTTTGGATCCAACTCACGAGGTGTCTTGTAACTTGATGCCCGTCGACGCTATTTTTTTATTTTTTTGTTCTTGCGCTTTCCACCAAATACAGAAGTTGAGATGTGTGCGTTAGCACTGCGTTTAACTCTGTTTGCTTGTCAATTTGAACTTGTTGGTGAAATTATGCACGGATGAAAGAATAGCATATTTCTAAAGAACTATTTTCAACAGTATTATCTGCACTCCTGTTTAAATCCCACCAGGGTTGCAGATCCCACCAGTGCATGAGGTTCCAGCACCTTTAGAGAGCAAAGTAATTTAGAAATTTGCGAAGATTTTCTGTCAATCGTAGCCTCGTTACCATATGCAATATGAACTTCCTGATACCATGACTGTCGAGTAACAGGTAAGAGGCTGACAGCATGCGCAGTCGATTGGGCATAAAAACTGCCGTCTGATATTGCATAGTTGTGCCTAACGTAATATGAAATGAGAGTATTTGGCTGCCAGATTGCTTGTCAGAATTTCATTTTGCCATAAACTGTCAGTTTGTTAACTTGATGACAGTCTTTACATAAGCTCTTCAGCCCTCATCACTTTACGCTTGACTGTGCTGTACAGTGGACCCACCAAGCCAAGTCAACGCCGTTCTTGATGTAAGCAAGCCCGTCCTATTTATTCCACTCACCCTTTATCCTATTCCACGGTAAACATAACAAATAACTCAATTCGTGGCACTACTGAGGAGGTAGTCGAATTGATTCCTTACTTGAGTAAAACTTGACCTCGTGATAATTCCCTGTTTATTTGTTTACTCAGTTCATGTACTTTTGATCTCCACTTGTTGTGCTCATCTGTACCCGCCATTCGCTGTACCGCAAGGCCGTCCGGTCCGACACTGGTATGTTAGCATGTGTGAATGTGTGCAGCTAACCTAAATATCCATGCTTGTTCTTGCCCCGTGTGCTGAGCGTGCCCTAACCTGTTCTGTCATAAGTTCCGTGTAATCTTGCCGCCAGTCAGAATCACGACTGTCCTCGGAAGAGACAACCGCAACCCACACTAAATTCTGCTCACCGTTGTTTGGTCCGCGGACCTTGACACAGCACTGTGCCAGTTAGTGACAGACTTGTGCACTTGTTGACGCCACGAACATATAAATTCGTGTTTTGTTGTATAAATTTGCTTAATTTTGTGCAACTAGTACCGTAGACTTTCGAATCACTTCTTCGTTTTGCTATTCGGAACCGTCAAATCTACGGGTGACTCAGGGTTTCATACGGGGAACCACAACATCCCTTCTCTCAAGGTCTGTGTTGTTGAATAAAGTGATGCTTGACGATTGCAGACGGTAGAGAGAATTTTCTGTTGATATTTTTGCCGTCTTCAGAGTTTGGAAAACGTAATAAACGCAATACATTATGGTAACAGCATATGGAGCAATCAGCTGGTCTGAGCACCCTCACCATTGTCACGTGAAAACACATACACATGTCACATTAGTAGCTGTCACCCAATTCCCAACGTACGTTTACTGACTTTACTCAAATGTCATCTTGTTTCTCTGATAAGGTCGGTTTTGAATGAGAAAATGCGGAATTTCGATGTCTGCTATGTTTTCCTTATCACAGATGACCATTGTTGGTTCCTCCTGTGAGTCAGCGATCAGCGGTCATTTTTTTCTTCTCTGTTCCGACTACTCATGAGTAGCGTGATTTACACTCGTCTATTGTAACGCCGTTCCGTCTCCTCGCAGCTTATGGACTGCTGATCCTTTGGTAACTGATGTCAAGATTTGTTGTCTGTTGGTTTTCGCTTGCAGTTTTGTGCCAACTCGACCTATTTTAGAGTGTCCGCTCTGACAAAGAAACGGACCTTTCTTATAGGACGTAATTTCCATTTGCAACAGGTCCAAAAATTTCCTCACTTTTCCTCAAATATAAAAGTTATTTTTCAAGAGAGCAAGGTTTCATCTTATTTTCAGTTTGATAAGGCCTTTGTGTTGAATATTGTTTTCAGGCACACGAGCAGACACGCTCGTGGCTCCGTTGTTCCACGTTGACTACGAGTGCACCCACGAGACTCGTTGACTGTGTCCGACCCGTCGTAAGAGGGTCGTACTCTGTGAGCAGAATCTTAAGGTAATTTCACCGCTAATGAAGTGATACTAATTGGGCTTTTTACTAAAAAAAACGGGGTAGCTCAATCATCACAGGCCCGCTTTGACTCAGACAGGCACAAGCGTTTAGGATGGGTCCTGGACGGTATGTTTAGTAAAATTGCGGAGTGGAAGTTTTGCCGTATAAGTAGAACTGTTAGAATAACCAAAAATTGCCCATAACTCACAACTGATCTCGTCCTGTTGTGTTCTCACGCATGATGACTGACTGCGAGAAAAATCTGGCCCAGTGGTGGGATGTCGTCCACTTCGAGGTCTGGACGCATCATTTTGACTCATATGTCTAAGTGCACTGTAGGTCGGCTCTCAGAAAGGTTAGATGCGCTACGCTATCCTGACAATGACGGTAACGTTGACGGCTGATAGGTAATCTGATGCTTACAAAGGAGTGATACACAATTTATTCCAACTATTTTGGCTGACGATGGTGGGTTACCGAAATGACTGCATTCTTTCCGAGCTATCCGAGTTGGGAGATACTTCGGGTGGTCAGATGACAAATATGCTTTGCAAAAGTCTAGCCAGAATCATTGCTTTGCTGAATGTGCACGTATCAGTTCTTACTGGACTGCAGATGGCACATATCTACTGGTACGTCGTATCTGTCACTTACAAACCCAAAGTAAAACAAAGATATCTGTTGATCTTCTTATAGTTTGGTCCCATGAAAAAGCCGAGAAAATAGCACCATCTGTGCGGTAAGCCACAGGCCTGTTGGCTTCTAATGCTGTGTTCTTGGGTATTTTTAGTTTTTTTGTTGGCTATTCCACTAACAAGCACTACAACCTGAATTTGGGAGTGAGTTCTTCTCCATTTTCGAGGTTTTTTATTTGCAATTTGGCTTGTATTTGGATCTGCAGTGCATGACAGCATGATCATGCGTACTCACTGAGTCAGGGATTTGATAGGCCCAGCGACACAAAACCCAGAAATAGAAAATAATTAAAAGATCTTATCTTCACCAGTGGCACCTGATGGGTCGGAAATCCTCTAACGATGCAATCAAATGTGTACGTATATCCGTCAACCCATCATTCTACCAGTGGAAGATAGCGTCGGTTTCGCTCCATCATGTTGTGATTTACCCTGATTCCAAACAATAGGTCCCTCTAGCATGTTTAACCTATCAGTCAATCTGGTGGGATCGTCTGTCTGTCACACTGAACTGGGCCGATGAACCCATCCGTTCAAGAGTTAGTGTCAGATGCGGTCTGCGCCGTCATATCAGCAATCATTCAAACAGGTCCAGATCAATAAGTACACGGGCAATACACTAGCAAGAAACTGAATAGGGGAATTACTATGACGTCGAACCAGATGATGCCCCCATGGTCCTAATTGGTAATGCTTCCTCAGATGATGGAGGAAACCACCAACTGATGTTATTTTGCGCACTATCCACATCCGTTTTTACCGAAAGAAGGCATAACAGTTTCTAACGACGGCAGTGTCAGGGGCGATAGAATCTCCATGCTTTTAATTTTACTTTAATGGCTGAACACTTGGAATTATTGGAGACAGTAAAAAAAAGTGCACTTGACAACATCTGCAGTAAAAACCCAACATCCAGATCGCAAACTTGGATTCGAACCCCGCATGCATAACAGGCCACCAACTGTTGTAACGTGTGAGCGGTCGGAATAACGCACAACCAATTCGTGAGGCGTCCCGTATTCAATTGTCTAACAGCATCAAATTATGAGACTCTACTCTATTCAGTAGATCAACTAAATTTCGTTATGGGAATTAATGTACAACGCCTACGCATTCCTGTTCACTCGTTTGCGGTTATACTATTCACATTCACCTCAGTCTCGTTTTAACAATCCTGTTGCTGTCCTGGTGCACTCATGCCGGAAAGCGCACACCAAAGGGGGGAAGGACTGGAGTCAACTTTTGCTCTTATTAGAGCTAATCAGCAGTGCATAACTTTGGCCGTACTGGGTCTGTTGGCATGCAAGGTGGGCGTGTTACCACCATTAGACCGGCACACGCTGGACGCACCTGAATTATCACGTTTGAACAGGTGAATCTGCTCACGCCTGAGTGATGTGACTCAAACCTTGATCCAGTAAGTGTCCTGCTGGTGTCGGTCGATTATTCCGTTTGTCAAGAGGTTCTTCTGGTTAACTTGATTTCACCTGGCTTCACAGTCAACAGAATTTCCCCCGCGAACAGTTAGGTGTGCACATATGTACCAATTAAATTTGTATCCTCCTTGCATTTTTGACATTATATTGATTAGTTCATTCGGATTTCGGGTGGGTGATGCTTGTTTGTCAATCAGTGTGCGTTAGTTAGTATAATCCGGGGTAAAAGTCAAGCACACCAGTGATTTTCTTCTTTCCATCACAACTCGTGTTGTTATTGTGATAATATTACCTAGTCATAAGTTTGATGAAAGCTCTTCGAGGGCCAAACACAACCGGTTTCGCCCTTCCTGAGGTGGGCACAGTTCCCAAGATTCCGTCAACTCCCAACTTGTACGCAACTGGCGAAATAAACTCATCCGTAAACATGAAGGGGCCTTTGTGCAGCACAATCAGTTGGAGAATAGCATAAACGAACAATTCAGCCGGGTCTTCTCTGAACACCAACTTGCAAATGAGTGTATTTCATCAGTCCTCGTTCAGCCTCACTGCTCAACTGGTAGAGGATAGCTGGAAAATCCGTTTGAGTCCCATGTTACAGTGAGTATGAGCTACAGGTACCTTAGCAGTGGAACCAGGATGTGGCAGGATGTAAGGTCTCCGTTGCAAAACTAAACCTTGTCACAATAGGACTGTCACTTGTTGTGGGTATTGCAAATATTCATTCGTGATCACATTATATTCAAGCTACCATCAAGGATTTTTCAACACTATGGGTCTTCTTTGATGTAAAGTTCATCATCATCATGAATCTGTGGAGTTACAAAGTGATGTCTGTCCATGATCCAGTGAAGTAAGAGCGAACAGCTGTGGAGGTGCTTTTGCGGTTCTTCCGAGGTCCAACTTATGAATCGGTTCTGCCAAAAAGGCAGAAAAATTTGCCTATTCTTCAGTGTATGGGTTGAGTTATTAGATATGGTGCTACTTACCTCCACTATTCCCATTTGTTATAGAGAGCTTGAGATGCTGATTCGAACGGTGCTCATGGCAGAAAGTTGCTGACCAGAATGGGCGTCGTGAAATCGACCTTTTCCTGGTATTGAGGCGCTTCAAATTTCATGCATAATGAACAGTATTCCTCAGAGGAGACAACTTCTACAGGTCTTAGACTGTATCCTAGGTGAGGAGAAGACCGCAACACAGACTTGCCGCACTAAAGTGATGTAATTTCATCCGTACTCGAATGATTTTCAACAGCCTTCATAAGGTTAAGAGGGTGAATGTTCTACTTACATATCCATTATCCACCCATGCTAGCGCAGCAAGATGAATCTGTGTAATCGTTGTCAACTCCCCAAATACCAAGCAGGACAGTGTAGTCTCACTGGGAACTCCAGAACTATTGGTTTTCCGTGCGATGCTTCATCTGATCGGCACTTTAACTTTGAGCTGTTAGTTCAGCTGTAGCACCCTTTCGGTGCCAAACTGCCATGCCACCCAAAGGAAGCACGAGGGCTGGGATACTGTCAGGTTGCCAACGCCTGGACAGGGGAAGTCGAGAGGCAGAGTTCGGGTTCGAACCACGAACCTTCCGGTAAGTAAATTCGCGCTCTAACCACTGAGCTGTTCGAGAGGATTGTGCTGTGTGATCGCTCAAAGCTAAACTATCAGTAACGTCCAGTCGAGCCAAAAACAGCCTACTCATGTGGCTCGTTAGTGTACTGCTTCATCTGATCGGCACTTTAACTTTGAACACCCTTTCGGTGCCAAACTGCCATGCCACCCAAAGGAAGCACGAGGGCTGGGATACTGTCAGGTTGCCAACGCCTGGACAGGGGAAGTCGAGAGGCAGAGTTCGGGTTCGAACCAAGAACCTTCCGGTAAGTAAATTCGCGCTCTAACCACTGAGCTGTTCGAGAGGATTGTGCTGTGTGATCGCTCAAAGCTAAACTATCAGTAACGTCCAGTCGAGCCAAAAACAGCCTACTCATGTGGCTCGTTAGTGTACAAAATGCATTGGATAGAAAACAGTCAGTCTCGGATGCACTGGGTACCGGGAAATGTATCTCAGCGCTGAGGTAACTTTCCGGTGACGAGAGAGAAGTTGATTAAATGCTCGCAGACACGAGCAAGGGTAAGATGAAAGAATACGTGACATCCATGGCGAACTCAGACTTCAATAAACCACCTCAACGTTGATCCCTCTAAAAAGTCATACGAATGGAGTTCCAGGACATCGAATAGAGAACAGTTAGCTGCTCTTGTGATTGTACACACATGCAGTCATGGACGCTAACATGTCAGATATATAACGCAGTTAACCAACCGATCATGTTCGCGGATCTGTCAGTTCGTTATGGTTCGCCTTGCCTCTGATTACTCATATCATACTCTCGTACCATCTGAACGTGCATGACGCGTTGACCCAGTGGCTTATAAACTCGCGTTCTCCTTACTCATGCGGGGCTATTAGCACTGTGCTCGTAATCAACTGTTCGATTTGATAGCCAACTTACAAGTCTTGGTCTATTGCACAGCGCATTCTTGCTGGAGCGGAAAACCAGGAAATCTGTACTCTGTGGTTCACGGGGATGGCTCCCAAAAGGTAGGACCAGACCACCGTGGGAAAAGTCCTGTGCCACAGACGTCTGCTCGACAAGTGAACAGGAAACCCCTAATTTGTTTTTGTAGTATCTTTCAGTCGACCTGAACGTATCGGAACTTCCGTCTGTTCCTGTTTCGGTCATTCACCAGGACCGTTTTTGCAACCGACACAATTGCGAAATCGTTCCAAGCCTCACGTTGCCCGAGCTGTTTGTACTCACCTTCAGATCGCAATTGTTTATCACACCCGTTCAGCATCTCCGGTCAGGCGGTATTACACCTGTATACTAATCCATGAAAGCTGTTTTTTTATGTTGCACCTGACAAACTCAGTCAAGTACCTTCAAGAACAGGACTGATGGGATACTTTTCACGTGAAACCCACAGCGGACGAGGCACGATCTCCTCTAAGCACTCCGTTTTGGTGAATCTCACAATCCCATCAACGCCAGACACAAAATCCTTGCCGACACTTCGCTTGAACAATCCCAGTGACTTGCCTCTTCCCGGGCAAAACCTTCAGCGGAGAAGCACTGTACTAAGTTTAGTCGCAACCTTACCTGGAATGACAGTCGTGGAATTAGGGCAAACGGCACTGTGTCATTAACATAAGGAAATCGTTCAGCTGTAACACCCTTCCGGTGCCTAGCTGCCATGCCGCCCGAGGGAAGCACGAGGGCTGAGATACTGCCAGGTTGCCCAAGCCTAGACAGGGGAAGTCGAGAGGCAGAGGCGGGATTCGAACCACGGACCCTCCTATAAGTAAATTCGCGCTCCACCCACTTCGGCCATCTCGCCCCATAACATAAGGAGACGCTGCTTCTATGGGAAACGGAACTGCCACGTGGCCGTCCCGGATATATGTGAGCAACCGTGCACTGACCAGCGGCTGGCGATCGATCCGAAAAGTCACGGGCACCACTCATTGAAACACCACCAGCACCACAACACCCAGACGGTAAGAAGGCGAGTGAACCGAATGCAGGTCTACGCCACAAGGGAGCGTGAGACTAAGCAACCTTCGCCGCTGCAGTTTCCAGACTGGGAAGCTCAAGACCTGTCCGCTTTAACCTGACGCTACTCCTAGGTCTGCACGCAGAGCGTGCAACCGGAGGTTCTGCGAACGGCAGTACAACCAGATTATCGACTTGTGGAATCCACTTTGAAGAGGTCATACCTCAGAACCAGAATTGGGAACAAGACACCTTACCCCACAGGCGCACGAACACCTGAAAACCCTCACGAGTAATCGGACAGCGAAAGCCGCATTTCGGTATCGAGCCGTATCGATCACGAGCGTCGAGCTGCACGCAAGCCGTAATGCAATAAAATACTCACACACCGACAGTCCTGACCGAGAGCAGTGACAATCAAAACACCCGTGGTCGCATACCATATTAAGATACCAAATAGTCACGACCGTCGAATCAATTATTATAGCCGCCATCTCTCCCTTGGCGAACGAAATATTCCCGAACGCCGAGACGTCAAACAACCGATTCTAACAACTCTCAATCCCGAGCTTAAAACTGGAAAACGAACCTCGTACCCTATGGTGCGAAACGCCACACCGCTATCATATGAACGATTAAGAAGACAAGCATAAAACTGAGATGTTATTTACAAAACGAACAAATGACTAGAAGCACTTGCGGTGGACAATCCCAGGGCCAGACTCGTCATACTCTTGCTTCGAGATCCACATCTGTTGGAATGTAGACAGAGAGGCAAGAATAGAACCACCAATCCACACCGAATACTTACGCTCCGGTGGCGCTACGATCTTGATCTTCATCGTGCTCGGAGCCAACGCAGTGATCTCCTTCTGCATACGATCCGCAATACCCGGATACATCGTAGAACCACCAGACAACACCGTGTTCGCATACAAATCCTTACGGATATCCACATCACACTTCATGATCGAGTTGTACGTCGTCTCGTGAATACCCGCAGACTCCATACCAAGGAAACTCGGTTGGAACAACGCCTCCGGACACCTGAAACGCTCGTTACCGATCGTGATCACCTGACCATCAGGAAGCTCGTAACTCTTCTCCAACGACGAACTCGCCGACGCAGTACCCATCTCCTGCTCAAAGTCAAGAGCCACGTAGCAAAGCTTCTCCTTGATATCACGCACAATCTCACGCTCAGCAGTTGTCGTAAAACTGTAGCCACGTTCCGTCAGGATCTTCATCAGGTAGTCTGTCAAATCACGACCAGCCAAGTCCAAACGAAGAATTGCGTGCGGCAAAGCATAGCCCTCGTAGATCGGGACAGTATGGGTCACACCATCACCAGAATCAAGCACAATACCCGTAGTACGACCAGACGCGTACAGAGACAACACAGCCTGAATGGCCACGTACATAGCCGGAGCATTGAAAGTCTCAAACATTATCTGCGTCATCTTCTCACGGTTCGCCTTCGGATTCAAAGGGGCCTCGGTCAACAGAACCGGGTGTTCCTCGGGGGCCACACGGAGCTCGTTGTAGAAAGTGTGATGCCAGATCTTCTCCATGTCGTCCCAGTTCGTCACGATCCCGTGCTCAATAGGATACTTCAGCGTCAGAATACCGCGTTTCGATTGAGCCTCATCACCCACATAGCTGTCTTTCTGTCCCATTCCAACCATCACACCTTGATGTCTCGGCCGTCCGACAATGGAGGGGAACACAGCACGAGGGGCATCGTCTCCGGCGAATCCGGCCTTGCACATACCCGACCCATTGTCAATCACCAGGGCTGCAACGTCCTCGTCACCCATCTTGCAACTGCAAACCACGGCTAGGAGCTGATCGAGAGCAGGCGTTTCAAGCGTTGGTTTTTATAGGAGACATGGGCTGACGATAAACAACCAATCGTGTCGGGGTAGACTTTAGACCTTCGTTGTCGCCATATTTGGTCATTTATAAATCTGAACCAATCATTTGAGTGTGAGCGGGCGTAACTCTCACTCGACGCACTGAAAATCTGGTTACCCATTGGTTAACTAACTTTTCTCTGTCCTTCGTGCTCAGTCGGCAACCCATGCAATCCACACGTTGTTTTCGATCCGAGTGCATTCGCATGCGCTGTTCGGCTGTACGACAGCACGTCAACCTGCCCACGGGCTCAGCGTGTGTCGGTTTCATTTAGCGTACTGATAGCGGAAGCTAGTCGATACCACACTGACAACAAGACCTATGTCCGGTTTTCGAAGGCTAAACGAACATGACTTCCCTACTTCCTCGGCAGGCAACATCGCACAACTATGCCCAGGCGATTCTCTTTTAAATTACGGGCTCGGAAACACGTGGAACATAGTATCAGCAGTGAGAGAAATTGCGGAGATAATTCGTCAACGAAGCCAATTAAGTTAGAGTGACTGTGAAGTGATTATTTTTCAAGGACACTGATAGCAGCGCTGTCTGTCACAAGCTTCCCATGTTGTGCTGTTACTGTCGCAAGTTTGCCTCTATTGTAAAGGGTCGGGTCGGCATTATTCCAAATTAGAAGGTAGAACGGATACCGGCAATTTGATTGCATCATATTGCTCAGCGAACAAACCAACGACCACTAAACTCAGTGTTGTCACGGGTTTTACAAGGATCAACAGTCACGTAATTTTCCATCGTGAATAGGTGTTGTGATTGTAGTGGATGTTCGTTCTTAAAAGTGATATTGGCATCCCATGACTGCAATATTAGTGGTGTTAGACGCAAGCAGAGTGATCTGAGGTCGAGTAGTTCCAACAGATAATATGGTATTTAGTTCTTCAGAACTAGTGAAATCCTCTTTCCTTGTACCCTGAATTCGTCAGTAAGACGATGAGCCTACTGAGGAAACAGTCCTAGCCTCAACCCGGCATTCATTTTGACTTTATAATCAGTGCCGCTGTCTTGCTACATCGATTGATCAAGAACACCTTGGATTTCCTCTGATTCCAACCCGGTCATTCTACATCCCGTCAATGTTGTAACAACTTTTGATGAATTCAGTCCCAACTGCCTAGTTTCCTGTTCCCACAACAAATTTGAAGGACAACACTCAAACTTCAACATGCCCTGTGGTACACAGCCTTCACACAACGATTTTCTTTTACTTTAACCGGAAGTAGTTTATTCCTTGAGTATTCAGATCCGCATGGTTTCAACCATCTTCCCGGCAGTCTTCGATGCACAAGTTCATGGCAAGCATTAATGGATTTTCTCTAATCAAGTCTTCTGGCGTTCTTCGGTCGTGCAGTAACAAACTAGTCCCAGAGTTTATCACCCACACTCACCCATTTATCACTTTTGATCAGCTTCCATGATATTTTACCATTTGTATATGATGTTTTCCCCCTGAATACTTCTCATTTTCTCCTCCAAAGCGCGAACTCTTTTCTTTCGTGAGTTCAAACCGAGCTCACCAGGACAATTAACAAAACTTGCAAAGTAACCAACGGGACCGGAAAACATGTGAACTCTGGAACCCCCATACAAATTTACCAGTGCCGTCACACCAACGCACTTTTTTAATCTCTGAACGGAATGTGACAAGTTAGTGGGGTAAATCGCATCTGAAAAAGGCATAACCACTGGACAAATCAACCTATTCTTAGGTAGAGAATTACTCTAGTTGATAACTGGGCTAAAACTGGCACACAGCGAAGAGGTTAGCACTCTAAGTACAGGTTGAGTGTTTCAACTAGATTTGAGTTCACGTAAGACTGAGCACGCCGACAGTGTAGTGGTCTGGCTACCCTAAAAGCTACTTTACCAGGAATGTGTGACAAAGAAACAAAAACAATAACGCTAGGTTGAGTATACAATAATAAAGAGAGTCAAATGGAACAGACTCATTACGAATTGTTCTCTCTAAAATAGTTCGCCATTGGCCCAGGTCAGCGAATAAATACCAATCCAGTTGTGGTTGTCCAAGGACTTTCTGTTGAACAGTTCTCACGTATAATAAAATCCGAAGATAGTCTGAAGAGTTTTGATACCAGTGTTAGTATGTGAAACTCGCGAGTGACCGCTTCAAACACGAGCAAAATCAGAGGAGAAATTCGAAGGACGTGATCACGTTTATCTTTGTGTGTACTTGTACAAAAGCGCGTTTTTGTTAGTTTTTGCGCATTCAAACAAAAACGTGCATGCAATTGACGAAATGCGTAATGTTATAATGGAAAAGTACGAAACACCACAACAGACGCCGATTGTGCCGTTGAGGAATATTACGAAAATCGAGGGACTACTTTGTCTTGTTAAGACAAATTATGATAATTAGCTGGCCATTGTTGACTATCATTTTAACGTAACTGTGCGTGAGCTCGTGGTGAATTTCTACGATGCGTCCAAGCTGATTCATCCGAACAAATGTAAAAAAAAACTATGTAATCCTGCAAGAGTTTCTTCAGGCTCGAGTCAGTGCTCACGTGAAACGGCAAAAGATAGACTGTCCCAGTCTTATCGTAATCAATTACCCAAAAGTTATTTTCGTATTTATCTGATTTATTTGGGAAGACCATTATCAGCCGATATCGTGGTTCATTTCAGCGCCATCAGTTGTTCATCAAACTTCAGGGCACTGTCACGTCAATAAACAATTTCGCAATATACTCCGAAAATAACTTCAGCATAAACGAATCAATTAACGCATGTGTTGGTCAACCTTCTCTCTTCCCGAAGTAGGTGTACTTTTTCAATCCACAGTACCATTAAACAGGCCCACAGTGAAATGTTTGGTCGGCAAAATTCGGTGGATATACCTTATACTTTTGACGAAACCGTGTTGTATACCATTGTGACATGGCATTGGACCCCCCGCTTAGGACCAAGATCAATCAGGCACATTATTACAAGCGTAACCAATGAGCGATTCTCACTGATTGTGCCACTGAGGTGGTCACCATGTTAAACAGCAAACATCTGATGGTGCCTTACCTGCAGCTAAGGTGCTGAGCGAGTTAGCTAGTGAAACATACGAGTCAATGCACAGTGCTTTTCGTTTGCTTGTATGTACCCGTGCGTATCTGCCCTCTGCGTCTGAATTTTGGTTAGGCAGTTTGATTTGACTGTGATAAAGATACTAACCTGCCTACACTCATCAGGCGATAAAATTCACAACGGCTACTGGAAATGAGGTCGAATTGCCACATGGAGAGGGATCGCATCTCGGAGAAGAATTTGTCAACGAAGTATAAGTAACATTCCAGAATTGCAAACGCCAGATGTGTTAAAGAGATCGTTAAAGGTGTTTTATATTTTCGAGGGAGTTTCTACTGGGTAACTTGTGTGAATGTTGTGTTGTAGCTCTCAGTTAGTCAACAAAGAAGGTCCTCCAAGGGACAGCCAGTGTTCAGGTTACTGGCAGTGCGTAACCAAAGAAAAGGACGAAAATGCGCCTCTGAACCATCAACTGACGGACTCAGCCTTTCAGATCACCTACTGAAAGACGACAGTGTACACCACAGAAATGAAAAAATAAATGCTATCCGCTCCACCTACGTGAATGTTCTACCGAAATTATGAAATAGCTTCGGATGACGTTGAATTGGTTGTCTTGGTTGCCTACATATGAAGTAAAAAATGACTAGACTGTCTAGGAAGAAAACCCTTGCACTCTGGCAAAGGTTAGGAGACACTGCTAGCCGGCACAACCTGTGAAATGTGATCAGTTCATCTATGGTAGGCGAGTTATTTCTTCCGAAAACCATTCGACATACTTCAGCATCACTGATCCTGTGTTCTCACCAGACTCAGGCAATGCTCCAGTCATCGACAGTCAAACGCCGAAATTCTTTTGACGTCTGCAGCACGCAGCGACTAGTTTTCTGATCCATATCATATTCTGGAGCGCACCGAAGCATTGTAAAATCTACCCTTGACTAATAAGCTGATTTTACGCCTACACCGCAGATGATGCAGGTTCAGGAAAGCTGCTCGGGCCTTCCCAATTCGGATGGAAATCTCATCTTTCGCGAGACCTCCGGGACTGATACAGCTTTCCAGGTAGACAAACTTGTCCACTACCTCATTCCGTTCATCCGCATGTATGAGGGTTCGAACCCACCCTGTTTTGCAGCAGCACTTTACAAATTGCAGGTGTGAAGCGCATGCAAAACCATGAGGCAGCGTTTTTTTAGATTATTTAACATTTTTTTGCACCACGGAGACATCAGGCCCAAGAGCAGCTATGTCGTCTGCGTACTCGATATCTGTAATCGAATGCCCGGGAGAACTTTGACCCCACAGACACTAGAGGTTGGTAGTGAGTCTTCCATGGTCGTATCAGTGATGAAGTAGAACATAAAGGTGGAAGAGGACAGCCTTGCCTGACACCACTTGATGTGGTGAAATCAGGTGAGAACTTCCCGTACACCTTCAGACGGCTGCGGAAGTTGGTGTACAGCGCTTTAAGGAGGGTCAAAAATTTATTGGGGACGCCTCTGCTTCACAGACAGTGCTATAATGCCTGACGGCCCACAGAGTCAAAGGCAGTTTTTAGATCAAGAAACACAACCATTGTTGGTTGCTGGAAGCAGTGTCGCTGTTCCAGAATCTGTCGAAGGGTGAAGATATGATCGGTGCATCCTCTTGTAGAAAGGAACCCAGCTTGGTTTTCACGGATCTGTCTCTCCCTGTGTTCTGTCAACCTTCGAAGGATAAGACCATAGAGCGTCTTTGATGCCACGGCTACCAGGCTGACGCCACGGTGGTTTCCACACAACGTTTGCATATCCTTTTTGAAAATAAGAATAACTGTCGGAATGCTCTATTCTGCAGGCACTTTCTCTTCACTCTATATCGCACAAATGAGCTCTGTTAGATAGGCTTCTTTGAACAGGGCTGGACACGGACCGTGCGGTCCTGGTACCTTCTCACGTTTCAGTACGGATATTTCGTACTTTATTTCTTCTTCCGACGGGCAATTAGGGTTTACATTCCATTCGCACGTATGCACTATCTCCATAGGATGTGTTGCAGCAGGCCAGTTGAACTGTTCCTTGAGGTGTTCAGCCCATCATTCCAGTCGGCGTTTTGCGAGTGAATTAATGAGCCATCTTTTTCACTTGTCGTTTCACTGACAGCTACTTTTCTGTGGCCGGTTGATCGTATCAGTTGATATAGGGCATGGATGTTTCCCGCAGCAAAAGCCTTCTGCATCTCCCGAGCTTTTGATGTCCACCAGAGCTCTCGGTCATTCCTTAGGCTCTTCACTAGCTAGTGTTTGAGGGACTTGCGTGCGCCGACGTACCTGTTGCCTGCTGGAATGGGTTTCTTGGTATCAATCAAGACGAATGATATTGACGATATCCAATGGTCTTTTGGTCGAATCGGAGAAGTCGGACAGACAACACTGAACCCCACTAGCATTGCTCCTTTCACATTTTGCCAGGCTTCATCCACTTGATCCAACTAGGTCCACGGTTGGTTTGTACTTGACGCCCGTTAGGTTACGTGGTGCGAGCGTCTATGTTGAAAATTCGTGTTAGCCAGAAACAGTTGATGATCAGTACACAACTGGAGGAGTTGATTTCCGTTGTCTGTGAGACCAGCATCGACTCCAAATCGACCGCCTAGATGTGATTCAAAGAAGATCAGACGACCGACTTGGACATCTGTCACCCGCAAGGAGGACAGTGTCCGTGCTCACTGCTTGATGATGACCTCAATAGAAAGTACACTTCTCAGCATCAGAACTGTAGTCTGTTTGGGTATAGGCTGACGCTACGAACAGACACCATTTTTTATTTCGAATAACATTGGGCTAGATTGAGCTGGATAACCAAATTGCACAAGATGGCTGTTCACTGGAATCCGATCCAGCGAAATGCGTTCAGCTCAACTATTCCACAGTCATCGCTTCTGGGACACACGGCGGGAGAAATGTGAAAGAACTAAGCTCGATTTTGACGTTCTGAGATGCACAGCCACGCTTGAATCTTGTATGCATGATTCGGAGACACAGTATACATCAACCTCAAGAAAGTATTAAGCAGCACCTGTTTGCCAATTTTGCATACAGTTCGGACGTTAAAAGCTCCTATGTAGAATGATTCTCGTGGATTTAAAAAGGTGTTATTTTGTTCATTGTTAATAGGCGGCGGGGAGCATAAGGCCCTTCGGTCAGTGAAATAATCCAGCGACGCTTGCTAGTGTGTTGGGACGTGTTTGGGGAGGGACATCGGTGGACACCGAACTGCGCGGGCAAGTGATATTTCCTGGTTGCCCAGGACGAGAAGGAGGGTTTGGTTGAGGAACCCCATCTTCAGCCACTGACTCAAAAGTCTGACCCACAAGCCAGTGGGACGGTGTAGGGTTTTGTTCGGGGACCCAGCCTCTAGCCCGTGATTCAAAAGTCTGACCTGCAAAGCAGCGGACAGTGAGGTTTTCATTGGAGACCCTCCCCGCAGCCGGTGACTCAATAATCTGACCTTCTGGACTGCATGAGGCGGGCCTAACCCGAGGGTGGAGGAAGTGAGGCACTGCTGTCTCACTCTTGATGCGGATGTTTACAGCAAGTGCCTTTTGAGCAGCACCAGACTCTTTGGTTTTAAAAGGATTTCGATCGTATTGCATAATGCGGCCACGGTCAGCCGTTGGGTGATCGGAGTGTGCGGTTTTTAGGGCCGACCTTTTTGTAACCCGTCCTTCTCGGAGGGGGGAGGATGTAGCATCGCTGCTATCATGAATATGGAGATGCTGGTCGCCTGGGGGAAACACCTTACTGCGTTCACACTCCTATCTCAGAGGACAGTGCGAATTTACCTCCATACCGCCTCGTAGCAAGATTACTCGTAGTACGGGGTCTCGCCGCTCTTGGTTTGACTGCTCCCCTTTGGCCTTCCTGACATTGTCGAACGAAGCTGCAACCCGTAGGATCATTGCAGCACTCAAGCCTGACCACCACCTCAAGGTGATATCTTTAGGTCAAGATGTCGGTCAGGCCCAACAGATGAATCAAAGTGGTTTCCTCCTGGTTTTGTATGCTAGTCTGCTTTGATGCCGAGTCTTTTAAGACTAATTTAGTGATTAATTTAGTGATTAATTTAGTGATTAGTGATTAATGATTAGTGATGATTAATGATTAATGATGATTAATGATGATTAATGATTAGTGATTAGTGATTAATTTAGTAAGCAAACTGGCACCTTGGTGAACCACTGTGCACGATTTTGAAGACAACTTTGTGTGTCTCTAAACTCTATATCAGTATTCGCACATGGCTGATGATACCATTACAAGTGATATTACAGCTGGTTGTGAGTGAGCATAGATGATGTGAAGATTGGTACACGATTGCAATAGCTTTCCACACCGAGCGGATTTTCTTGACTAAATACCACATTCAACCATCGTGTCTTAAAGTGACTGTTGGCTTGCGATTATCTGGTAACCTGATAGAAGGTTAGCGTGACTACTTTGACGATGATGGACCATAGTTTGTTTCTTAGTCAGTGCCACAGCTAGCCAGGATGGTACTAATAAGAGCACATTCGCATTCATCCTACTCGAAGAGTCCACCGACTTGAACATGCGCTTAGTGTTGCTGTGAATACAGATGGACAGTTTATCTCTGCAGTATTCGGATGATTCGTTTTTCAACTTTACAGGGCCATTAGTTGTCCTCAGACACTCGTAACTGGTGCTTTTCATATGTATGTTTCATCCGACATTTTTGCGCAGCATTTAAATTATTTTATCGCTTGTCCTCAAGTTTATTTATCACACCGTAAAGCTAAACGTAGTTACATTAAAACAACAAAACCGCCCTTGGTGCTCCCACACTGCGACAGGCAGCACGAAGGAAGTTGACATGGTAAATGGGTCGTTCGAAATCTCCACAAAGCACTGATACCAGAGTAAAAATAGAGCCGGCTGATCTGTCTTCCAGTATACAAATTTGTATCCGACCATCTAAGTCATATTCTTTGTGCGTGGAGAAAAATGAGTTGACCGTAATGATGTCAACATTTTGTGTCCCACCTGAAAGGCAAACCGTGGCGAAGTTCGAAGCCAAGAAAAACAAGCTAATTTTTAACTTGACTATATCAGTCGTTGCACTTAGACATTGTCCCATTATTGATATAAATGAGACCGGATTCTTAACGGAATACGGTATTCATAAGGATGCTGGAAACGTCTTAATAACCCACGACATGTTTCCCCCTTTTTGGGGCTCATCAGATAGACGCGGCTCCCTTCAATCATTTGTGTGTGATCAAGGATACTTAACTATTTCGACAAATACACTCATTTGCATATCAATTGGATTTTCCCGTGAGACTCAACGGAGTCTCCCACTTACGACATTCTTCACAAGACTGTGCCGCACAAAGGCCGCTTCATGTTTCAGTTGGTACGATCTTCGAGATATCACAGTATAGTTTCATAAAGGAAAAATATCATAAACGAGAGATCCACTTGAGTCTCCCGTGAAACTTAGTTGATATGCAAATGAGTGTGTTTGTCGCAATCAGTCCAATTTGGGTTCAAGTGGAACATAAGATTGACGGAAACTCGAGGACTGCGCCTACCTGATGAGCCCCAAGAAGGGCAAAACCGGTCGTGGTCTGTCGAAGAGTTCGCAGCAACTTTGTGAATAGTTTCCTTTATGAAAATACTTATCCATTCTTTTTGTATTAAGTTTTGAGTAAAAGTAAGGTTGATGAGCGATAAAAAAAACTAGCAAGTTGGCCTGTTCTGTTCTGAATTACGTTTACCTTGTATAGGGAGGGGAGAAGTTCCCCTTCTGCTTCCTGTGTAAATTTAAGTTAGGAAAAATAAAACTTCACTTCGAGGAGTGAACGTATCGTACAGAAGGTGAGTCGAACTCTACTTCCCACTGATACATTCCAATGTTATGAGTTGCCACTTGCAGGGGGGAACGTCGCTCGCTAGTTTTAAGTAATCTCCAAACCTACCCTGTCAGATCACTTTGACTACAAAACACAAACATGCTGACAGGATTTATGTTGGTAACACTAAAAGTTTTAACTAGGACTCGCATGTTCCGTCTATCGCATGAGCGAGGGAGGTCCGTGTGTCACAACCTATTCTGACGATTTCATATTCTCCAGTGTAACTAGTATCAACCATTATCGACGCCCGCCCTTTCTTGCTATAGCAACACTCCCAAGTGTTAATGTCTTAAAAGTGCGAATCCTCGTCATAGGTTGGAATGAAAGTGACCGCAGTCGGTCGACCAGAATTTCACCTTTTAGCCCACTTTGTATGTCCGGTGGCGCTGTCAAAGCCTATGATTAGGCTAAAAATATAAAGCAGTATACAACAAAAATCTTTCTTGCGCTGTATCTCTCACATTTTCCTTTGATGGGCAAATTACAGTATACAAAGGTCCTCTAGTAAATCAGTGAGTTGTCTACTTTCAGTCAAAAATTTCCCAACAGATGCTAGTCAGCTCAGTTGCCATGCTGAACAAATGGATGAAGTCTACCTGATCAACAACAGACTGCTGCTAATTATCCCTCCAGGTTTGCTAATCGTACTTGAAATACTGTAAAAGATCTTAAGGTTTCCCGTCGGAGAACGTATATTGTTTGTCTGTGTCTTCTATGAGACGTCCTTTGGGTCATAGTCACAACTAGGTGAACGTCGGTTGTCTGTGTTCAAGACATTCCGACTGCAATGTTTCATTTGCCCTGGCCCGCATGACCGGAGTTATACGGTGTCCAGCTCCCTCCCTCCCTTTTAAATTTCAAATGCCCCATGGTGCCCTGTACGTCTCCCCGTATTTCGCAGGTCACACGGACGTTCAGCATTCGCGCAATGGAATTGAATTTGCGAAAGCTACGACGTGTCCCAGATGAACTGAAGCAGACAGGCCACTGAGTTCAGAATTCCAAAACAAACTTTTCAGCCCCATCTACGCATCCCAGGGTCCCTGTGATGCTAGGAAAGTATTCAACCAGGATTTTTCCGCAATAGGTATGATTGTTTCAGTGGACAATGAAATTTGGTGGGCTGCGAAAATATGAACGTAGCTTAGGGTGGGTTTTTTGGTTTGAGCACACATGCAACAGAATACAACATTTTGGCGTAAAATTTTTATTCCACCCGCAAAGGTTTTGCAGCTAAGAGCATTGTGCGACCAATGAGCCCCGGTCACACATCTGTGGTTGACGTCTTTGAAATAGTGACAGGCCGCAGAGCTTGCCTTCTGATAGCATTGCTCAAGCCTATTTGCCCCATGTCGTTTGGGCCGCAGGTGGAACAGATGGTTTCCGTTGCCATAGCGATAGTTAGCAGGCCTCGTGTCAAGCCCTGGCTGCAAGTGCAGCCACCGGAATTCATCGATCTTTCGGCCTCCTTAATCATGCCTGTCTGTTCACTATACGCGTCGCCAAATCAGCACGTTCCACCTCATATGGTCTGTCTGTGTCACCCCACAGATAGAGGAATGCGTAGTGCATTCTCGATATGTTGACTGAGCTGTGTACGTGTACTTTGTCACACCCGAGAGACAGGTGAACTTAGCCTTTGTCTACCCACGCATCGCTGTAGCCTAGGCCAGAGCGACGCGGACTCATCCCCATTTAGTGGCAAATGCGTACGACTGCACCGTTGTGAAAAAAAGTCATGCGCGGCATGAATGCTGGGAAAAAGGAACAAGCTGCTTCGGTTATTTAGAGCTGTTCAAAGTACGGCATAAGGACTGAGTCTGCCAACCTTGGGTCAAAAAGGTCCGACACACTCTGTCCAGCAACTAGGGTCATACGACCGCACCATTTATCAGGATGAAGTTGAGGCTTTTATTCAGCCAAATTCACTTGCCTACAGTTAAGACACATGAGTTTATGGTCGAATTATTTTCAGATAGAATTTGACAGAAATACTTTGGGCCAATTCGATGGTTAACCATGAGTTGCAGCTGTATTGTTATGGGCTTCTAGCTATTCGACTTATATTACAGTACAGTGTTTATGTGCAATTTCTCGTTTCATCATCGACCTTCGGAAATACTGACGGTATTTCTCGATATCTGATCGTTAGGTGAGACAAACATCCGTTTTACTGTCTGAACAGACTGCACATAATCGGTGAACTTGTGGTGCCTGTCTGAGCGACTAGTTGTTACTTTAGTGTTTTCACGGGATGACCTTCGGTTCCAGGGCAGTCACATCATATATTTCTTCTACGTCTGAATGAAGCAAACTCTAGTTCAAACTGTTTCTCCTGCCTGTTGACAGTGAATTGCCGTGGATGTTTCAATGGCTTGGACGTACAGTAATGTAGTTAGTCTGTGAGCCACCTGGAATTTAAACGATTGCACATCATCACCTAGAATGGTCACCAATTGACGAACAGCCTGAACTTTTTTCTTGTGATCAGTCGTATAAATACCGTCGAGGTCTGTAAGTGTTCCTAAACTTACCTTTAAAAATTAACACTTGTATACACCAGGACGACAGTTCTAAAAGGAAACGAGGAGTTCCTATCAATATTCTAACCATACGATAGACGAAAATAGCCTTTTCCAACATTTGTTTAGTCGCCCATCTAATCGCCTCTTGCTACTCAGATAGCGAACCTGCTGTGTAGTATATCCGTCATGCTGAGGTCTACTTGAGAGAGTGCCCAGGCCAATGCAAGTCGCATTCCCTGCATAATGTGGAGATAAACGCGTGCATCCAAGGTATTTAAAACACTGAGTCCCATCCATCAAATTTGTTAAAACACCAAGAAGGTACATTTTGCAGGGAGTTGTCACCTAAAATATCTCCGTCAATCGGCAAGATATCATAACACATAGAATATTAACAAAGTATTTGTGTATGGTAACAGCAGCTGAACGACTCAGGGTGAAGTGCGGATGCAAATCAAATGGCCAGTATAATAGTCAACCTATCTTCACCACGGTAAAGTTGCGAGAAATCTTCTAACCCCCGTAAAATAGGCTTCAGCCGTTTCATCCTTAATGCCTCACCGCTAGTCGGACGAAATCAGGTTATACCATGCATAATTTGCGGAACGTCATGAAGCTCGTCTGTTTTTCCGCATGGCACATTCACATTTTCGACATACATTCTTCAGGTAGCTTCTTGCTTATTGGTGATTTCGATATGGTGCGCTCGTTGTTTGTTTAAAGGCCAGCAGAAACCAAATAACAAAAAGGCGGCACGCCTCACCATAACATTATCCCTTGTTTCCCACCACCAAAATATAGGTCTTTTGCGTACTCCTCATCAAATTATTTCGAAATTTGCCCTCATTTTCTGCCATTAGTTCATGATTTCCGTCCTTGCTCCATGCAGTTATCAAAAGGCCTGCTACAGTATTATACAACCTTGTCACCTTTCCCCAACCTTCAACTGGTTCACTGCAGTACGTCCAGCTGTCAGTCACTTAAACACTGTCTGTGACCAGGCTGCGGCCGTTCAAACTTTATTAATACTATTATTATTACCGTCATCATTGCCAGCGACAGCATAACACCAGTGTTCAACACCAATGCTTGCTTCACTGTCATAAAACCATGTGAGATCATTTGTAAATGTGCAATTCACGCTTATACTTGGGCTGGGATACTGTCAAGGTGCCCAGACCTAAGCAAGAAGACGATTAGGGTCATCGACCAAAGCGTTTGGCTTGAAATCCTGACCGCAAGGTAGGTGCATTACCATTTTTATGGAATAACTTACCATGGATTTTTCAGTCCCCAACCTGGAGCACCAAGAGACTGTGTTGGTCAGATCTTTGACCACTGACCAACCTGGAATGAGAGACCGCGAATGTCGCACGGACACTCCCCAGTATAGCTCAGTGGGTCGCGAAACCACACAGACTGTCATACCACGGTAAAGTCTAGTCTCTTTGTCAATCACTACAGCTCGTTTCTGTCAGCCACCTCCGACGCTCACTGAACCAAGAACATGGTCACAAGAGTACCAACGTGCTTTTGACTTTTCGTGACGGGCCAATTACAATAATTAAAACAAATGCTAAATAATAAAATAGACAATAGTCGAAATAAAATAAATAAAAATGGAAAAATCGATCCCTGTCGAACTACTTAGCTTCCTCATCTATGTACAGTCAATCGCGCCGCCAAATGTCTGGGGAGGAATGATATTCTTGTACATCAGCTGGCACGCATCGACTGGTCGCAACCGTGAAGTGTCGATTTTTTCGTATTTGTTCTTTACATACAAAATGGAGAAGTGACCTGTGAGTGTCTTGTTATAGCAGCCGAACACGGCTGTTTCATCTAGCTAACTACCTGGTGCTTTCAACCGCAGAAATGAAAGTTGGAACCGTTGAAGATTCTCGATTGCAACTGTGATAATTGTGGAATCAGTCTTCCATTTCCGTGTTGTGTCAGTAGTAAAACACATCACCTGGATCATCCAGTTCATACTTAATATCTCTGGTAATCAATTTCTTCTATTAGCTAGTACAGATCGCAACATAGTTATCCGGTGGTCAAGCAACCAGTTTTCTGCCTTAATATGTTTGCGTCATCGATTACCCGGTGAGCACATGACTTCTTGTTTCTGCTAAGCTAATCGCTTGGTAAGTACCCTAGTTCGCAATCGATCGCCAGCTCACATTCAGCTTCACGGGAACCAGGGTGAGTATGTACCTACCTTGAATTCCTACTTTGGTTGCATTGGATTCACTAGTCTCATGCCAGTGCCCTAACATTTCCATATTTGGAGGGGAAACCTATGAACCTCTCTCTTTCTCGTGTTTTTTTTCCTGTAGTAAACACGAGTCACTTGACAATGCGTGCTAGCAGAGTGATTAGCCGTCACGGTTTTGCACTTATCGTTCCTGTTCTTGAAACGGAACTAGCGCCAAGGACCGCACAACTTATGAGATATGCCTTTGTGCGCAAGACTAGGGCAGCTGTAATCAACATGTAGAATAATGGGGCCCTCTGTGATGTTGGGAAGTGAGTTACACTGGCCCTGTTACATTGTTGATTGAACGCACGTAAAGACAAAGAAACAGAGTTTCCACCAGCAACAAATAATCTATCACAATACCAAAGGCTTACCTCTTCAATACAGTCGTATTCGACTGTGAACAAATTGCAGTTTGCTCCGCAGACCCGAAGTTTGTCTAGGACCGGACTCAACAACTAATGGTACCGTTCCAATCAAATGAATTCCCACCAAAGGTGTACTTTTTACATTTGGCTACCAAGCAACTGATAGCTAACTTGAAATGAAATTTCGTCCACGAAACACTTAGATTCGAAATGTCGCGATATTCTTGTACCACCTTGGTCATCACAGTGA
Organism: Clonorchis sinensis; assembly: GCA_003604175.2. NCBI lineage: Eukaryota > Metazoa > Platyhelminthes > Trematoda > Opisthorchiida > Opisthorchiidae > Clonorchis > Clonorchis sinensis. The sequence continues at coordinate 105,982,814 of CM030369.1, forward strand.
TTCTTGCCTCCGATGTGGTGGGTGGTTAGCCCAGAACTAAGTCTGAAACAGAACACCAGAAATCTCAGCTGAATGATGACCCTAGTTCTACTCGGATTCCTCAAATAGGTGTTAGCTTTTCACCGTCAATGAACACTGTCAGCGTTCGAAGCTTGGTGTGACCTGCTTTAGGTTTCTCAACACTTACTCAAAGTAGTTACATTGTTCTATCGTCCATCGGGACAAGTCACCGGTGTAGCCGGAGGACAGACAGACAAACAGTCTGACTGCCTATGGCGTCTGCATTTAGCTTGCAGTATGCGTACATTGTTTTCCTATTCAAAAGTACCTAATCATTAAAATCATACACCTATTAATGAAACATCCCAGAATGGTAAACCTCTAAATAGAAACTGGGTTATAATCTATCTGCATGACAGTAAGCGCTTAGTAGGTATCCCACATTTGATGCTCTATACGGTAACTGTATAGTATAATACTGTATACTATAATATATATTATAGTATACAGTATTATACTATACAGTTACCGTATAGAGCATCAAATGTGGGATACCTACTAAGCGCTTACTGTCATGCAGATAGATTATAACCCAGTTTCTATTTAGAGGTTTACCATTCTGGGATGTTTCATTAATAGGTGTATGATTTTAATGATTAGGTACTTTTGAATAGGAAAACAATGTACGCATACTGCAAGCTAAATGCAGACGCCATAGGCAGTCAGACTGTTTGTCTGTCTGTCCTCCGGCTACACCGGTGACTTGTCCCGATGGACGATAGAACAATGTAACTACTTTGAGTAAGTGTTGAGAAACCTAAAGCAGGTCACACCAAGCTTCGAACGCTGACAGTGTTCATTGACGGTGAAAAGCTAACACCTATTTGAGGAATCCGAGTAGAACTAGGGTCATCATTCAGCTGAGATTTCTGGTGTTCTGTTTCAGACTTAGTTCTGGGCTAACCACCCACCACATCGGAGGCAAGAATCACTGTGATGACCAAGGTGGTACAAGAATATCGCGACATTTCGAATCTAAGTGTTTCGTGGACGAAATTTCATTTCAAGTTAGCTATCAGTTGCTTGGTAGCCAAATGTAAAAAGTACACCTTTGGTGGGAATTCATTTGATTGGAACGGTACCATTAGTTGTTGAGTCCGGTCCTAGACAAACTTCGGGTCTGCGGAGCAAACTGCAATTTGTTCACAGTCGAATACGACTGTATTGAAGAGGTAAGCCTTTGGTATTGTGATAGATTATTTGTTGCTGGTGGAAACTCTGTTTCTTTGTCTTTACGTGCGTTCAATCAACAATGTAACAGGGCCAGTGTAACTCACTTCCCAACATCACAGAGGGCCCCATTATTCTACATGTTGATTACAGCTGCCCTAGTCTTGCGCACAAAGGCATATCTCATAAGTTGTGCGGTCCTTGGCGCTAGTTCCGTTTCAAGAACAGGAACGATAAGTGCAAAACCGTGACGGCTAATCACTCTGCTAGCACGCATTGTCAAGTGACTCGTGTTTACTACAGGAAAAAAAACACGAATATATATTATATATTATATATATATTATACTCTATAGTATAATACTAGTCATGTTTCCTAACACCTGATCGCATGGGCTACAATGATGACGCACTTTTATTCTATCATTATTATTATTGTTACTTCCATCATCCTTAACCAAAGGCTGTCACATCGCCGTGGGAGTCAGGCCTCATTTCTCTCAACCAACTGGTAAGTGGTACAGAGACTCATTGCACAACCAAAGCGTCATCGAGTTTACGTGTAAAAAGTACAAGTGTTCTCGAAAACGGTGAAGTTCAAGGCTCGATATGGGGCAAACTGAGCCAAAGAACAAAGGTTTTCGTATCATTACATATAAAACTCTCATCACCTAGGTTAAAGGGACGCTGCACAAAGTATGAGGTGAATCCCGATAGCGAATAGAAATTCGCTTGTGCTGCATCATCACAGTGATTGCTCGAAATTTCAAAGACAATGAACGCTGTCGGTTCAAAACGGTTAGTTTCATGAACAGACACATGAATCACCCAAAATCTTAGCTGAATCTGACATTCTTCAATCCATCACTGCCTCGCGTTTCAGCTGGCGATATATTTGAGATATCGCAGTACATTTTCCTGACGGGACTCACTGATCATGAGGATGCTGGAAACAATTCGGCGATCCATAACCCACTTCGCCTTGCTCATCAGGTAAACAGCCCATTTTTCTCCTGTTCCATCTGAACAGCAAACTAGACGCAAGTAGCGAAATTAGCAAGAGATCTAGTTAAATCACCTGTTGTCACTCAATCAGTTTGTTAAAATGAGTGTTTTTGTAGGCAGTTTGTACAGCTTGACATTCAAGTAAGTCAAAAATTTGACGAAAAGTTCCAAAATGAACCTCAAGAAGGATGAAGGCGGTCGTGGACTGTCGAAGAATTTTCAGTATCCCTATGGGTAGTGTGTTGCGTCGGCCAAAATCATGCTCATTGTCTTCCCAAGAACGAATGCGTCCCGTGAAGTTGACGCTCACTTACATGCTTTTGTTGAAAATGGCACTAAGTTTATTGGTTCTAAAGTGTCAAAAAATCACACTGATCTGTGACGAACGAAGGATCTTAGGCTTCTCAGGCCGCTTTACTTAGGAGAATTATCGGCTGTTCACTTTGGCCACAAGTTTTGAGCACTCGTTGAACTGTCACAATTATTGGTGAAATTTCTCCCGTCCGGTTTACGTGACTGCGTTACCTTATGTTTCAGGACAGTTAAAAGCGAATATGGGTTAACTGAAGGCCATTTGATTGCTCAACCGAGACCTGGTAGATCAAAGACATTTCCGAAAACATGATGACGTAGGCGAAATCCAGCAGTTCTGCTTCCGTTTTCCGGACACACCTTATGAAGCGTGAAACTGTCGTGCATGAGTAAGACCAGACAGTTTCTCCGGTGCCGATGTTACCTTCCTTGCTTGTTACGGTTTACTCTATATGTATCCAGCCGGTGCATGTGAAATGCGACCTATATAAAGTGATGCGCATTGACTGCGTGTTGAATAACCGTCACGTCTGATAGTTACCTTCAAAACTAAATAAATACACGGTACCGTAAACGTTTGCTCTCGAGCCATTGTTGGAATTTCCTGTTAGTTGGTTAGTGGAGATGGACACCAAACCTCTCTCAGAGGACGACCACTCAGTAGGTCCCAAGCATTTTCCAATTGAATGAAAAGTCCTTTATACACGGTTTATTAAATCACTCACAACCAGCAATTCTCGCAAATTTATCGAAAATCATTCAACCATCTGTTTGTACGTCTTCAACCAGCTGGCGAGCCTTAACTAAAGAAACCGCTCAATTGTCCCGATTATCATGGAAACAAGTTTGGACTTGTGGTGGTTGTATTATTATATAGATAGCGGACCTGTTTCATCAATGACAAATCGTAGTGTGTATCTAATTCAAAGTGCCACCAGTGGAAACATGCTCGCATTCACGCTGCTGCCACAAGTTGACCGATGACAGCCATTCACGCCCCTCATCTGCGCTCTGTCAAGCATGGATAGACGCTTTGCACCGCATGCCCCTGTATTCACAACTGTTGTGAATACAAACCGAAGAGCTAGTTATCCAGTTGTCAACCAACCGGAATTCCGCTTTCCGGTCTCTGTAGTCGCTTGACCCAGCAAACCAGTGCCTTCTCATTTGGTTCCGTCTAGGCTGACACTTTTGATGATGATGCTGACATCCTAGACCGTTCATTTCACAATCGAATTCGAATAACACTGTCCTGCATGGGGACAATGCAGTCCGACCCCACTAACCTCCCTGGTCTCGTGCTGGTGTAGTGTCTCTCCCAAACTGAAGGGCTTACTACGGTTCTCCTCTCTCTGATTTGCTCCTACTTCTGAACATCGATCAACTGAACGCTCACGAGAGCCGTGCGTCGGGCTCTTCTGTTCTTCAAATTATTTTCACTGTATTTGAGGTCATCATTCTTGCGGCCGAACTGGTAGTGCTGTAGATGCAATTTTATTTCAATTTGGAGGCAACTTGTGCCACGTTTCTTGCTCGTCTCTATTTGAAATCTGTCTTCAGGAGGGTGAGTTAATTGCTTCAATGTTTTCGTTCCATTAATTGTGTTTAATCGGATCTCTTGAAGCAATGTATCTCGTGCGATTATTTACAGTCCTGCCCTCAGGTTCGGCTTAGTTAAACTGATTGGACTGGAGAGCTCTAACTCTTCTGAGGAGAACACTCCTACCAAAAGTACAAATACATACCACCCTTTGTGTTCGTTAAATGACCCCATATGCGTTGGAGAAACACAAGGATCGCAGGCACATGTCTTCGTTGAGGTCTCAGCGGACCAATACAACCATTTGCTGGTCTCCTGTGAACTTTTGGGCTGTCGCTACTGTCACATTGCATTCGCTACCTGGTTTTACCAATAGCATTCACTTTAGGGAGACTATTCGTCTGATCGCCTTCCACGTGACTAAACGAGATACCAGTTGAGGACCAAGGTATTGTTCGCCGGAAATGGCGCACTCGTTGTTCAGAATTCGCAGGCGCATGAAAATGGGTCGTGAATTCTCACTTCATTTGACCGACCTCTTGGGTGCTTTCTGCGAACAGGTCGCGTCATACAGACTGTGCTATTCAATTAGAGGCCTTGGAGAACAAAAGAGAATGCTTGCTGAAAATTCTTCGAAACCGGTCATGGGATGACGAGGAATGTTCAGCAACTTTATGAATAGTGCATTACGTATATACATTTATCGCGATATCTCGAATATCGCAGCAACTGGAAAATGAGACAGCCTGGTGCAGCACATCCAGTTGCCTGGAAACATCAAAAACGGGAGATTCAGCTGGGTTCCAGGTGAGTCTTTCGCAAAACCAAACTGATTTGCAATTGAGTGTTTTTATCGAAAACAGTGAATGCTTGTTTCAACTCAACAGTTCACAACCCATCGATGTGCAACCTAACACTACTTCCTTCAAATGAATCCATATCTCGACGAGAAACTCATCAGGTAAGGCCTGAAATGATCATGCACCCGTCTGAATGAACAGGGACCACAAGTTTCCGGAAAAATTCTGACAGACCCCGATAGGCTTCGTCATTCTTCGGGCTAACCAGGTAAGTTCAGTAACCGAGTTCCCAACAAACTTGCGTTTTACTCGCAGACTTTTCATCCGGAGCGCGCTCCATCAGGAAAACCTACTGCGGCTTTTCGAACATCGAGCCGAGATACAGGTGCACTTTGCGGGACACATGTCACAAACCAAATACTTAGCTAGAATTTGTTGGGTCTCCTGCTGAAGCCAATGTGTGTGCTTCTCCAGTGAAGTGAGCTAGGACACGCAACTCCAGGGCTAGCTCCGTTCCTGAAACAAACCGATGGAAGTTAATTGCCTTTTCAAGACCTTATGCTCCCACGTTTTATTTCTAGAGCATATGCCCATTAAAATGTGTATTGACGTCGACTCACTATCTGTGAAAGATATCTAGCACTGAGTTCAACGACAAATCGAAAACGTTCACGGAAGACCATTTACCCATGGAACGATGGGTCGAAGAATGCGACTAAACCTTTGTAGTTGACGGTAGGGTTAGCGACAATACTTAACATCAACCAGGGTGTCACACCTAGGCGACTGACACATCTAAAGACTGTACAGCCAAAGGTTCTTTACACCGACCAACTTACTGTAACACAAGCTTCTCGATAATTCTCAAAATCGCGATAACCTAAAGACCCTAAACGAATAACAACGCCAAAGCCCCACATCAGATAACCCTGAGATCAAACCAACGACCACCAACAAAAAAAGAAAGTCAACGGAATAGGAATCAATTATTTACAAACAAAAGCATGACAGACTAGAAACACTTGCGGTGGACAATCCCAGGGCCGGATTCGTCATACTCTTGCTTCGAGATCCACATCTGTTGGAATGTAGACAGAGAGGCAAGAATAGAACCACCAATCCACACCGAATACTTACGCTCCGGTGGCGCTACGATCTTGATCTTCATCGTGCTCGGAGCCAACGCAGTGATCTCCTTCTGCATACGATCCGCAATACCCGGATACATCGTAGAACCACCAGACAACACCGTGTTCGCATACAAATCCTTACGGATATCCACATCACACTTCATGATCGAGTTGTACGTCGTCTCGTGAATACCCGCAGACTCCATACCAAGGAAACTCGGTTGGAACAACGCCTCCGGACACCTGAAACGCTCGTTACCGATCGTGATCACCTGACCATCAGGAAGCTCGTAACTCTTCTCCAACGACGAACTCGCCGACGCAGTACCCATCTCCTGCTCAAAGTCAAGAGCCACGTAGCAAAGCTTCTCCTTGATATCACGCACAATCTCACGCTCAGCAGTTGTCGTAAAACTGTAGCCACGTTCCGTCAGGATCTTCATCAGGTAGTCTGTCAAATCACGACCAGCCAAGTCCAAACGAAGAATTGCGTGCGGCAAAGCATAGCCCTCGTAGATCGGGACAGTATGGGTCACACCATCACCAGAATCAAGCACAATACCCGTAGTACGACCAGACGCGTACAGAGACAACACAGCCTGAATGGCCACGTACATAGCCGGAGCATTGAAAGTCTCAAACATTATCTGCGTCATCTTCTCACGGTTCGCCTTCGGATTCAAAGGGGCCTCGGTCAACAGAACCGGGTGTTCCTCGGGGGCCACACGGAGCTCGTTGTAGAAAGTGTGATGCCAGATCTTCTCCATGTCGTCCCAGTTCGTCACGATCCCGTGCTCAATAGGATACTTCAGCGTCAGAATACCGCGTTTCGATTGAGCCTCATCACCCACATAGCTGTCTTTCTGTCCCATTCCAACCATCACACCTTGATGTCTCGGCCGTCCGACAATGGAGGGGAACACAGCACGAGGGGCATCGTCTCCGGCGAATCCGGCCTTGCACATACCCGAACCATTGTCAATCACCAGGGCTGCGACGTCTTCATCACCCATTTTACCTCAACGAAATGTGGCGCACAGCTAACGGAACGGGCCTGCCGTTCAAATCATCAACTTTATAGGACACAATCGACCCTTGATCGTTGACAGACAGCCAATGCTGTATAGGCAGTCGTTCGACCTTCATTGCTGCCATATATGGTCAAGGCAGTCTGAACCAATCAGTGACTGGCTTGAAGGAATCGCTGCATGCTGTCTGACTCTGTGGTTCAGTTGGACGACGTTCATTGGCTGTTGGTTTTCTCTCTACCCTCCTGCTCAGGCTCGACGTTGACGGCGCTGTTTCGTGACGCACACACGAACAGCAGTAAGCACCGTGCTTTGTCCTGTTGGGCGTAGCGTGATTTCCGATGCCAGGGTTTAATTACTGCCTCTAGTTTTGACTGAAGCATTCAGCGGTCAATCCACTGGTGAAGTCACAAATGGCCCCTTAAGGTGAATCCATATTGAGGATTAGACCATTGTTGACGTGTGTACTGGAAGCATCGGCATAATCAAATCTACTTTGGTGGTGCATCGTGGATACTAGACGTTCGGTCACTCGACTTATCCGAAACTAAGTGGGATCATAAATGTTAAAGATATTTTGTTTACGAATGCAGCACAATCAATGCATCTTTCGACCCGTGCCTGAGTATATACCGTTGAAGGTTTATCTGGTTACCACTTCGCCGGTTCAATACAGTAATGTTGGTGATCGCGAGGTGCTCGGAAATGAAAGAAATAACTGACACTAAATACTCACAGTTCCTCTTCCCACTACAAACGATACGATTGCGAAATGCCATTGAGCACTTGTTAATTGATCTCGAAGCCTGAGGCTTTGCTGCTTTTTTTCGGTGTCACTCCCCGAAGCAAATTCTTGATTTCGTTCAGCTTAATGACTGTCCACAGTGGGTCGGATGTTGCGTTCCTTCAACCCACTGATTATCAAACCTTCCATTTTGTCTTTCTCGTAAATCTGCGCACGAGGTCATCTTCCTTGCATTGCATGCGCAATAGAAATCATACTCGTGATTGGGGATCCACCGAGGAGAAGTCGTCGCATTCGGTGCGAGGCAAGAATTGATGTACGACCGTTCCAAAATGATAGTACCCTCCAGAATAGAGATAATGTACAATTCTCCAGCTTGTGTTAGCTTTACGAAAGCGGGGGAAGGCTCTTGGTCGGCGCCCATAACCGCTTTGATGAAAGATGTCTTATCCTCAAAAGAATACACATTATCAACAGGAAACGGTGCAGATAACGAAAGGTATAAGGAGGTTTACTGATTCATTTACAGGCGGTGGATGTTTTTCGTTGAGTGATCGAGGAAAGTGGGTTTCGGATGTGGGCATTATACACTGAAACCGGCGCTTAATTTTCTAGGCACTTTCCCACTTCTGTGAATACTAGGCATGGATGCGCTGACAAGAAGAAATCAGTGAAATTCGGCGTTCACCCCACAAAACATGTTTATCGAAGATTTTACTCCACCTGTCTATCACCAGGATTCCTCATATGTTCTCCATTATTTTCGGGGCTGAGTTATGCATTGCTTTATCATATATATATATATATATATATGGTCAGTAGAAATTACGATCATTCACTAAGTGCTACAGTCGACCAGCCCTTGTCAGCTTTGATGGAGTTAGGCAGCCTGTTGGTCACTTTTTATGCTGCAAACCGAAGTACATTCACCCGTGAGGCATAAATCTTCATCACACCCTTCTTTAAGTCATCCAGCACAAGTGTCAAATTCACCGCCAAAACTCAGCCGTTTTGCACCCATCAACATTTTCACTTTCCAAAGAATCAACTCCCTTAACAATTCTTCTAAGATACCTCTGATCCACTAGTAACTACTAATGCAAATGTTCTATCATAGTTTTGTATGCAAACAGCCGCTGCTAACCGAACTGATGGAGAATTGCCTAAGCGCACTCTTCTCAAATAAGACTGCACACCGATCCTTTTAATATGTAACACAATTTCCAGTTGGTTTCATCCACTTTCCTACTAACATCATTGCCCAAGTCATTTTCGTATCCTTAAGGTTCATCTACATTCGAATTCCGGTCTTTCTGTTCACCGCCAAACTCATCTCAGCCGCCCACTTGCCGACCCAAGGCAGGTGGCACGATTCGTGCTACGTCAAGATTTATCACTTGTTCATACACACAGTTCTTGTCCAGCTCGGTTTTGATCCTTTCTCCGTTATGTGATAGGTTGGGCATTCAACAACTAGCTCAAATATATTGTAATATGAACGTTGTGGAAATGAAGTCTAAAGGTAAGGAGGGTTTCAGGACAATTTCTGTGGATGGAGAACGGAAAGTAACCTCATGAGCCGAAGCCCAGTTAGCAGACTTGTACATCTCCAGTTCTTAGAAATAGATTAACCGAAGTGACATGCACTTTACACTACAATATTAAACTTACGGTCAATCAGAATACGTATGACATGTTCCGGAAACTAAACGTGGATTCATCCGGAAACTGAGTCAGAAGCATGTCAATTACACTGAGAAGATCCTCCGCGATAAACAGACACTTTACTTAGTCCAAAGGCGGTAACTAATCGTGCGACCAACCCAACAAACCAGAACCGACTCAACGCATAGCGAAACTACCCACAAAAATAGGGCTTAGATATTCCGTTTGACATGTTCCAGAATGTAAATGTGGAATCTTTCGGAAACTGTGGAAGAAGCATGTTGATTTCACAGCGGCAACTACTAGTGCGTTCAACCCATCAAACCAGAAGCGATTCAGCGCAAGGCGAAACTGTCCACATAGATAAGTTTATCTTGGTAACGGTGTCAGCTAGTAGGCAACCAATGGGTTTAGACTTTCCGGGTTGTTTATACTCTTATGGACCAGATGAATAAAGCGAAAATGCATGTAGACGGCCGTCTGCATAGTGTCCGTTTATTGCAATGGCGATGACCCAGTTGGCTTGAGTATGACATATCGAATGGGTATTTCGAACAACGGAACAGGCAGGAATATCCACGGTAGGGAACAACGACGTTACCCCTCTCAGCCTAATCCTGTTGAAATGGAGCCTCATCTCCCTAGTCTCCAGTTGCTTCCTTGTGAGGCGCTGATAAAGCAAAACTATATTTCGAGTCTGAAAGTCTACGAAATTCGATCTCGGGGAGCTACAGTGGCCTTTCGGTGTATGATGAAAAACGTCACAAACGGGGTTTCATGGATCGCATATGGTAGGGAGTATCCCGATCAATGTCCTCAGAAAGGTCCGCGGACAATAACTACGCAGCAACCATTGCTGGGTTCATTTAACGCTAGAATGACTCAGCTACGTCAACCGTAAAGCAACTATTGTGCAACTCTTGCAACTCTTGCTTGAGCAAAAGCACTCAATTGCGGAACTGCCAAGTGTGGCACATCACGGCGATCAGCAAATTACGTTTTCTTCAATGAATTTAAAATAATCAAGCAGAATGGCACTACGTTGACAGGATCAAACAGTGGGCCGGGAAATGTGCAGGTTTTCCCGAATTCTTTTTACGAAACAAAGATCATTTTTTAAGATTAGCTGAAATGAGTAGGAGGTAATGCACTGTGTAGGGAAAAGCAAGCAGTGCCCGATTATGTCCTGACAGTTGTTCATCAGTTTGGCTGGTTTGTACAACTTTTTGTGTTTTGTGTGTACTCTCAAGAGTCTGTGATGCAATAAGTCAGACATACTTCACAGATATTAATGTCGAACTGCTTGGTACACGGTTCAGCTCAGTTTATTGGCTATAAACCATGTGCCGTTGTTACGTTGGTCTCAGCTGCTGCATATTCGGTGGCCGAGCGAAATTGAGGCCGGCACTGGAGGTGCTGACGTGGTGTGTTTGTTAGTGCTGTATGTTGCTCTGACGAAACGGAAAGCTAGACATCTAACCGTTGGAGGCACGAGTGCCACTGAATGCGTGTCTGAGTGATGTCTACCGGTGTCATTAACCACTCATGAGTTGAGTTTCCTGGTCCTCATCCAGGGAGCGGTATTTTTCAATCAGACTGAGTTTTCTGTTTCATACCTGGATACTTCGTTGCTATTTCGTGAGCTCTCTGCTTCTCAGTCGTTTCTACTCAGCACAGGTCTGGGATGGGCTCGACTAAAAATATTCTGCGAGGCAAACGGTCCTCTTGAGTGCGTAGTATATGCTCTAAACAGTATAACTTATTGGCGTGCGATGAAGAATTTCTTGGACTTGACCGAATATAATCCAAAATGGCTGCTCATTATGTCCACTGTTGTGGGGATAGTTTTCTGGTTTGCACACTTAAATTACATCCCTATTCATCCACGAACGGTTACTAAAATAATTGTCAACCCTGCAGTACACGTTCGGTACAATGCCGGAAATCCGCCTCAGGCAGACGTGATCCCCGAAGTCTCCTGGCCACATACCCGAACAGACACTATGTTGAAAATGCAATGGGCATGTGTATCAGGTTTCGTAATTCACTTGAACCTTTCTACAACAACTATAGTACATGTATATTTTATTGGATGAGATTACCAGACGGTTTCGTTTTACCTGGTTTTTAAATGTGACATTTATTGCCTTTAATGGAACAGACTTAATCCTCATTATCCATCTCGTATGGTTGAAGTAACAGTTTGGTCTTCGCAGAGCTACTACTTTTGGGTTATAGAGAAGCCGAAAATGCAGTGGCTGAACGATGTGGTACTGTGATGTGATCGCTGGTAACATTAGTCAGATCAGATATCCCGAATGATATTCAGTCCCCTTGGAACGGAGCAGCCTTTTCGTGGTTACCACAAAACGCTTGAACTTATGCGCTCTTCCTGATTGCTCGTCTTCTGTTTGTTCTCTTTTTAATTCCTGAATGTGCCTGCGCAAGTTGAGTAAAGTAGAGGCATTACATACTTAATTGAACAATGGTCCGTTGGACATTTTTGAACCCATTAAACATTAAGGAATGTGTTAAGTATATGAACTTTGTTAGTAGCGAATGGGATTCCTTACAACAAGGTTTGCTCGTTGTAAGCTTTGAGACCATCCACGTCGATTGAAACTCGTCAAATCAATTTCGGTCAGCATAATCAATCAAACTCACTATACCTGCATTTGTCAACACAGTAGGATTATTGTTAAAAGCAAGTGACAGACATTGAAAGGCTATGCCAAGGGTTTCCAACGCAGCCGTGAGTGGGCGCACAAATATTAACAGTTCAAAACGTCTAGGCGGCGAAACATCATAGATCCCTATGAGCAGAGTTTTCAGCTGCACAACCACAGCGTCATCGAGTTTACGTGTAAAACGCACAGTTGTTCCCGAAGACGGCGAAGTTCAAAGTTCGATATGAGGAAAATTAAGCCAAAAAACAAAGGTTTTTGTATCATTACATAGGGAACTCTCATCACCTAGGTTAAAGGGTCATGCTACACAAAGCATGAGGTGAATCCCGATAGCGAATAGGAATTCGCTTGTGCAGCATCATCACAGTGATCGCTCGAAAGTTCAAATAGCCACTAACGCAGTCGGTTCAAAAAGACTAGTTTCATGAACAAGCACATGAATCAGCTGAAAATTCTTCGACGAGGAATTCACCGAATTTATAGAAGTATTTATCGAAATCAGTCCAATTAGGGTTCAAGTAGAGCATAAGGTTGACGGAAACTCGGGGACTGCGCCTAACTGATGAACCCCTAGAAGGGCGAAACCGGTCGTGGGCTGTCGAAGAATGTTCAGCAACCTTGTGAGTAGTGCATTACGTATATACATGTATCACGATATCTCAAATATCTTAACATCTGAAACATGAGGCGACCTGGTGCAGCACATTCAGTTGCCTGGAAACATCACCGACGAGAGATTCAGCTGGGTTCCAGGTGAGTCTCTCGCAAAACCAAACTGATTTGCAAATGAGTGCATTTATCGAAATAGTCCATTCTTCTCCTGTTCCATCTGAACATCTGATTTAGTTACATCCTCTGGTAACATTCAATTGGTCTGTTAAAATGAGTATTTTTGTAGCCAGTTGCGTACAGCTTGACATTCAAGTAAGGCAATAAGTTGACGAAAAGATCCACGACTGCATGTGAAATGCATAGTGCTTGCGTGTTGAATGTCCGTCAAGCTTAATGGCCACCTTCAAAGCTAAATAAATGCACGGTACCGCAAACGTTTGCTTTCGAACCATTGTTGGAGATCATAAGCTCATGCATTCGGTGATCATTTTCTTGTTCGTAATCGGTACGAAATAGTGTGCCAATTTGGAGGCCAATGTCTGTGTTAGGTAACCACTGGCAACGTCCTAGTTTGACCAGTAGGACACCGACTGATAGGGTTTACTTGAGGAGATCTATTAGAAGCCAACGACCCCGCACATTTGGCTGACCAGTCTGGACTAACCCGGAAACTCAGAGAGTACTGCAGTGACATCTCGCCCCTAATGCTCTTCCTCACAGCAGGTATGTTCTGAGCTACACCGGCCTTTCGGCATTTATGAGTGTATTAGATAAGCCGTCTGTCAAGTCGACGTTCGGAGTTTACGGATTTTAGAGTGGATCTTTGCTAATTCGTCCTTCCACGCGAAAGCAGTGTTTCCGCCTCCCTTAATATGAAGATACTAGTCTGTTGTTGGTCTGTCCGTGGAGCTTGGCAGTTGGACTGCAGACGTTTCATCACCAATCGAGGTGATATCGTCAGTGAAGGGTTGAGTGGGTTGTCTGGAGGAAACACCCTATCGTTTTCATACTCCGATCTAAGAGGACGGGAATACTTCACGTCCAGACCGCGTCGTGTTATGATTACCCTTCGTGTGAGAATTTGCTGGTCTTTGGTTGCCCCCTTTTGTCCTACTGGCGTGGATGAACCTGGAGGAACGAAGACCCAGTCCAAGAGGTCATCAGAACACTCAAACTGGCGTGGATGAACCTGGAGGAACGAAGTCCCAGCCGGTTTAGCCCAAGAGGTCATCAGAACACTCAGGTCCGTCCACTGCGTCAAGATGGCAGTTGGTGGGAGTGATAGATCGGGCGGCTTCAAGTTAAGGTACTTCCGTTCGTGACTTTTGTGGTTTTGGGGACGAGATGGCCCAAGTGGTTACAGCGCGAATTCACTGACCGGAAGGTCCGTGGTTCGAACCCGACTTCTGTCTCTCGACTTCCCCTGTTTAGGCTTGGGCAACCTGGCAGTATCCCAGCCCTCGTGCTTCCTTCGGGTAGCATGGCAGTTAGGCATCGAAAGGGTGCTACAGCTGAACGATGATGCTTCTGTGGTTCATGTGGTTTCAGATGCTTCTGTGACATCCAAAATTAGACAGGAGGAGTATAAATTGTCCACAACTAAAGGCTTCGCCCCAAATGCCTGATCTCAGTGTAGCAGCAGCGAGCTTGAAACTCATGAAGTGGTTGAAGCCTCTAAGTGAATAATTGCAAGAATTGTTCCAACCCGGCAAACGTTAGAGTCTGGAGTCCGTTTGTCAGACCTCTATCCACTGACCGACCTAGTAGGAGAGACTTCGTTGATGTTAAATAGCCATCTTCCAGTACAGCTCAATGGGTTACTGGAGTACTTAATCAGTCGAACCATGGTAAGGTCCAGTCCCTTCGCGGCGGGTCAGTGCCATAGGTGTGGGAGATTGGCACCAGTGCGCGGCTGATGACTACGCACACTGCCGATGTTACCTGGATTGGTAAGGAAACTTTTGCAAGCTAACTGCCGAGCTAGGCGAACAAATCAGCAGCCACTTGACCAACCAACAATGAGAAGGACATGTGACACTTGACTCATGTCATGCAGCTCATACATTCATTCAACCACATTACTGGCTATGTGGAGGCTGAGGATGTCGCAGCGCAGAAGACAAAATGCCTTCACACATGATTTGAGAGCGGTTCTGTAAACAATCGATTGGTTTATTTCGGGGGCAACATTTCGCTTCTGACAAAAAGCTTCATAGTATAGATTGTTTCCAGCAATCTGTTGGACCACGTTGAGTTACGCGCAAAACCCCAAAAGCCAAAGCGTTCAAATGGAGGTTTATCTACAAATGCGGTACTGTAAATACAATAATAAAATTAACAAAGCTTTACAAACCTCAAATCGTGGGACTACGCCGGCTTCTATACACCGGTTTAGGAACTGCTAATTCCTAAAGGATCCCAAAGTCCACACCGACTCAAGGCACGTGTCAACAAGACAACTAAACCACGTGATGACTTAAACAACACGTGCAATGACAAGGTCAAAGAACGGTTTACGTTCAGGTCAAAAACAAGAAAGTTGGTATAGGGGCAAAGGCGGAATAACAAAAACTGGGAATAACGTTGTACAAAATAAGGATAGAAGAAAAGAATCAACACATAGGCCAAGTGAGTATTTCACCAGTTTGATCGGGTTTCATGTTAATCAGAAAACCAATCCGTGAGATTTCGTATGATTAGCCCACTTGATCAGCGCTGGGTGCCAGTTTGAATTTCCTGTTTGTTGGTTAGTGAGATGGCCACCAAACCTCTCAAACGATGACCACTCAGTGGGTCCCAAACATTTTCCAATTGAATGAAAAGTCCTTTATACACGGTTTATTAAATCACTCACAACCAGCAATTCTCGCAAATTTATCGAAAATCATTCAACCATCTGTTTGTACGTCTTCAACCAGCTGGCGAGCCTTAACTAAAGAAACCGCTCAATTGTCCCGATTATCATGGAAACAAGTTTGGACTTGTGGTGGTTGTATTATTATATAGATAGCGGACCTGTTTCATCAATGACAAATCGTAGTGTGTATCTAATTCAAAGTGCCACCAGTGGAAACATGCTCGCATTCACGCTGCTGGCACAAGTTGACCGGTGACAGCCATTCACGCCCCTCATCTGCGTTCTGTCTAGCATGGATAGACGCTTTGCACCGCATGCCCCTGTATTCACAACTGTTGTGAATACAAACCGAAGAGCTAGTTATCCAGTTGTCAACCAACCGGAATTCCGCTTTCCGGTCTCTGTAGTCGCTTGACCCAGCAAACCAGTGCTTTCTCATTTGGTTCCGTCTAGGCTGACACTTTTGATGATGATGCTGACATCCTAGACCGTTCATTTCACAATCGAATTCGAATAACACTGTCCTGCATGGGGACAATGCAGTCCGACCCCACTAACCTCCCTGGTCTCGTGCTGGTGTAGTGTCTCTCCCAAACTGAAGGGCCTACTACGGTTCTCCTCTCTCTGATTTGCTCCTACTTCTGAACATCGATCAACTGAACGCTCACGAGAGCCGTGCGTCGGGCTCTTCTGTTCTTCAAATTATTTTCACTGTATTTGAGGTCATCATTCTTGCGGCCGAACTGGTAGTGCTGTAGATGCAATTTTATTTCAATTTGGAGGCAACTTGTGCCACGTTTCTTGCTCGTCTCTATTTGAAATCTGTCTTCAGGAGGGTGAGTTAATTGCTTCAATGTTTTCGTTCCATTAATTGTGTTTAATCGGATCTCTTGAAGCAATGTATCTCGTGCGATTATTTACAGTCCTTCCCTCAGGTTCGGCTTGGGTAAACTGATTGAACTGAATAGACCTATCTCTTCTGAGGAGAACGCTCGTTCCCAAAATACAAATGCATATCACCCTTGGTGTTCGTTAAATGATCCATTATACGTTGGAGAAACACAAGGATGGCAAGCACATGCTTTCGTTGAGGTCTCGGCGGACCAATGCTGCCATGAAATATATGACAAAATTTGAGGTGTGAAAACGGAACTAGATCAATGGGTACAAATTTGGACGACACAAATCTTACGTTTTTCTTTGCAAGTATGCCCCTTGTCAGACCCCAACCAAAATATAGGTTGCTTCTCCTCGACTCATCCATGGTGATCTAATCACACATTTGCGATTTCTCCGCGCAACATGACGAGTAACCGAAAGGATAAAGAACACTTTTATACGGCTTCTTTCTCACAAAACTGAAAGAAAACCGCGGACACTGCGATCGGCTTTTGCATGCTAGAAAATGGCCACCGCAACAATTCAGGAATGTCATTGTGGTTGGTCTACCGTGATGGTGTACACAACTTCAAGATACAACGACAAAGTATACTTGCCAGGACCGAGGCCATCGCCATCAAACTTCATCAGTCTACACTTTGTTCACAAAAGATTCGTGCTCAAGCATTTAAATGTCCGTGGTCTAGACCACCGCCGCCTTCCAAAGCCAACGGAAATCTACCTGGCTCTCATGCACACATTCACCAGTGGGTCAAAACAGACGAATGGAATATAGACTCGCAGAGCCTAATAGGATCCCATTTTAATACATTTTTATGGTCACATTGGTTCGCTGAGATTTCTGTGGAAGCCTATCACAGAAATATGTGGAAAGCTGCTGACAGAATAACGACGAAGCACAACCAGGTAGAACACTACAATGTATTATACTGCTGTTGTTCGAAGGTTTACAGTTTAATTATATTCGGATATACTTTGGGACATGGGGAAGTTTCAAAAGAGAATAAATGTCGAAGAAACTAAAGCAATGCAAAGCAAAGTTCAGCGAACAAACCAACGACCATCTACGCTACCTGAGCTACCAACGTTCTCCTCCACAGCAAACCAATTCGGGCGTATGGCGCTCAAAGAAGCTCCTCACTGAGGGGACTTAGCCTGCTGACAAGCATCTACACGCGAATTACTATAATTCCTCCATGAATTCCCACGTAGGAACTTGCTGCCAGACAGTACCGAACATACATCGGCACTAGACCATTCTCAGATCTTGGCCCTAGAAAGGTAGTATGACAGACGTATGGTGAAGTGAATTATAGCAGATACCCACTCAGAAAATACGATAGAGTAGTCACTGAGAGCCAGAAAAATTACCCGACTAAAATCGGTCCACACCGATCGGACGCTGAATGGACAATGCCAAGATCAAGCGTAAAACAGCAACGGCGATAACAGTGCGCAAACTCACGAGAAACGAAAAACAGGACAAATACACTCATTCGCAAATCAAGTTGGTTTTCACGGGAGACTCAAGTGAATCTTTCATTTATGATGTTGTTCAACTGAATGTGCTGCACACAGACGACCTCATGCTTCAGGTGGTACGATATTCGAGATATCGCAGTATATTTTCATGAAATAAGTTACTCACAAGGTTGCTGAAAACTCTTCGACAGCTCAGGACCAACTGAAACATGTGTGTGCAGCACATTCAGTTGAAGAACATCGTAAACGAGAGATTCACTTGAGTCTCCCGTGAAAACCAAATTGATTTGCAAATGAGTGTATTTGTCATAGTCAGTCCAATTTGGGTTAAGTAGAACATAAGGGTTACGGAAACTCGGGGAATGCGCGTATTTGATGAGCCCCAAGAAGGACGAAACCGGTCGTGGGCTGTCGAAGAGTTTTCAACAGCCTTGTGAGTAGCTACCTACATGAAAAACAGGAATTACGATTTTTGGATCAAAACTTATCTGGCCGTCAACTCAGCACAACTAATGAAAGGAATCAACCTCAAAGTCGAAGACACACCTGCAAAGAGCACCTAGCCAGCTTAGAGCAAACTTTGAAATCGAACGAAATGTCTGAGGAGATTTAATAACAGATCTGACAGAATCGTACCGGTGGTCACAGGGGATAGAAACATGCAACTGGTTTCCAGACAAGAACGAGACGCACTCAGTAATCTAGAAACGATGAAACAGTCATGATATTACCGGCAGACAGGACGAATCTCGGTGGTAATGGGCAAGCTAGATTACATTGAAAAGGTCAAACAACTACTAAACGACATGACGACCTAAAAGTCAATCGTGACTCAACTTCAAACCTCATTATCGAATCAACACGAAGCTCAGGAAACTGCCACGGATACATGAGATAACCAGCCAGGAACGATGGACAATCAAAGCACCATCGTTGCACATTTCTACGGACTACCAAAGATGTACAAAGAAGGAACTCCAATTCGACCAATCGTTTCATTTCAGGGGACTCTATGTTACCAATTAGAATAATATTTATGGAGTTGATTGAAAACCTCAATTTCTGTGTCGGAATAAACAATCAACAATACTGGCGAATTTCTACTCAAGATACGGAAAGTCAATGTAGAAGACGATGATATAATGCTTTCTGTTGATGTTACATCACTGTTCACTTCGATCG
Source organism: Clonorchis sinensis (assembly GCA_003604175.2). Taxonomy (NCBI): domain Eukaryota; kingdom Metazoa; phylum Platyhelminthes; class Trematoda; order Opisthorchiida; family Opisthorchiidae; genus Clonorchis; species Clonorchis sinensis. The sequence goes on from CM030369.1 coordinate 106,001,988, forward strand.
ACCACAACCTCGTCAGAGAAACTATAGCAGAACTGCTTTGGCATAATTCACACACGACAGGGACCACGAAACCCGAAAGTCTATGAAAGCTGTTGGACTTTTGCATGGATACATACTTTAGGTTTGATGGACGAATTATGTCAACAGCTGAAAGGTCCGACGACACAGCGTCACGAAGTACTTGTGAACAGAAAAGCTTAATCTCATCCCATACTGCAACAGGTCAACAGTGGAGCGGGAAGCTTGAACGGCTGACGCTCAGATGGTGCTCAGTATTCACACAACGGAATTGAATTTCCGAAAGCTACGACGTACCCCTGATGAATTGAAACAGACAGGCAACTGAGTTCAGAATACCAGTACAAACTTTTCAGCCCTATCTAGGCATCCCAGGGTCCCTGTGATGCTAGGAAAGTATTCAACCAGGATTTTCCCGCCAGAGGTATGACTGCTTCAGTGGACAATGAAATTTGGTGAACTGCGAAACTATGAACGTAGATTAGGGTGGTTTTTTTCATTTGAACACACACGCAACAAAATGCAACATGTTGGCGTAAAATTTTTATTCCACCCGCAAAGGTTTTGCAGCTTAGAGCATTGTGCGGTCAAGGAAACCCCGGCCAGATCGACAAACTGTATTTTGATGGTGTTTTCTAAAAATCACGCCTGTCCATCCGAAGCAGTCCAGATACATCGACGTGAGGTTTGAACGTCGGAAATAATGTACAATTTAAAAGCAACAATCTCACTAACCAATACACAAATTCACCCAATCATAAATCTAAAAGTCGAATAAGTGACAATTATCAAGTTCTCTGATGTATTCGTCCTTGACATGAATGCTTCCAAACTCTGTTGAACTTTTGATTAGGCAGTTTAATGACGTGATGTGAATGATCTCGCGCCTGCTGTCTCAGTTCACTTCAGGTTGTATGTGACACGCAGTCAGTATCGTGCTCACGAAAGCGAGCATGCCGATTGTGCCCTTCATCGTTCGAGTTACGTTGACCCGTATAGTTAGGTATTCTTACATCAGAGTTCATGAGGTTTCTCATTCTTTTCACCTCAGACCCCCCGGAGACATAAACCTCGGGCTCCAAGCGACCCTTCGAGAGCTACGTTTAGTCTCGGCCTGCAACTCGGATAGTGACCGTAGTAGAATTCAGCTTAGATTATACAACCCGGTACCAGGGCGACTGGTCCGGCAAGTATCGTCGGTTTAGCTACCGTCCCGTTAGCTACTGCGAGTTAACGCGTCACTTTTCATTCGCCCCCCGGTCGCATCACACACCTTGTGCTCTTCAATTAGCGGCCGTGGAGCATGACAGAGAACGCTTGTTTCAACTCAATAGTGCAGCCCTCACTGATGTACAACCTAACACTACTTCCTCCATATGAATTCATATCCTGACGAGAAATTCATCAAGGTCTGAAGTGAACATGTACCCGTCTGACGGGAAACTCTCTAACAGGCCCCTGCAGTCTTCGTCATTCTTCGGGCTAACCAGATAGGCGCAGCCCCCGAGTTCCCATCAAACTTGCGTTTTACTCGCAGAATTTCCATAGAGAACGTGGTCCGTCAGGGGAGTATACTGCGATATCTCGAATACCGTGACGTCATCAGGTGGTCTCTGCGTGAAACATTAGGTCGAAGAATATCATAAACGAAATATCCGGCTACAAGTTGAATCTCCCCTTAAAGCCTGCCTAAGTCGCATGTATATTTCTCCAGTAAAGTGACCTACGACACCGAGTTACCATGCCTACTCCGCTGCGGAAACTAATCAGTGCAATTTCATTGCCTTTACAAAACCCCATGCATCGGAATTTGTTTCTGGAGCATCTGCTTATTAAAATGTGAATTTAACGCCGACTCACTATCTGTGAAAAATATCTAGCACTGAGTTCAACGGCGAATCGAACACCTGCACGGAAGATTGCATAGTACGATTATACGAGCGGCTGCACTTTCTCAGCACTACATCAGATAGCTAGCTACCTGCAATGTGATGCAGTAGGTGACGATTAGAGAGGGCAAAACAATCCTATTTGAAACGACGGCTCGAAGAATGCGACTGATGTTTATATGTAGTGACGGTAAGACCTGCAACCATATTTGACACCAACCAGGGTGTCACAGCTGGACCACTGACACACCCAACGATTGTATAGCAAAAGCGCAGTTTTTTTTACAGCTATTAACGATGATCCAGCGTGTCCGAAGCGAGGTAACCACATGAGGCTGAGCAGCAGTCGATTCAGGCCTTATCCAAAATTCACGATATTATTAAACCGAAACGAAGAGATCCGACTTCTATACTGGAGCCACTGATTGCACCGACCAACTTATTGTAACACAAGCTTCTCGATAATTCTCGAAATCGCGATAACCTAAAGACCCTAAACGAATAACAACGCCAAAGCCCCACATCAGATAACCCTGAGATCAAACCAACGACCACCAACAAAAAAAGAAAGTCAACGGAATAGGAATCAATTATTTACAAACAAAAGCATGACAGACTAGAAACACTTGCGGTGGACAATCCCAGGGCCGGATTCGTCATACTCTTGCTTCGAGATCCACATCTGTTGGAATGTAGACAGAGAGGCAAGAATAGAACCACCAATCCACACCGAATACTTACGCTCCGGTGGCGCTACGATCTTGATCTTCATCGTGCTCGGAGCCAACGCAGTGATCTCCTTCTGCATACGATCCGCAATACCCGGATACATCGTAGAACCACCAGACAACACCGTGTTCGCATACAAATCCTTACGGATATCCACATCACACTTCATGATCGAGTTGTACGTCGTCTCGTGAATACCCGCAGACTCCATACCAAGGAAACTCGGTTGGAACAACGCCTCCGGACACCTGAAACGCTCGTTACCGATCGTGATCACCTGACCATCAGGAAGCTCGTAACTCTTCTCCAACGACGAACTCGCCGACGCAGTACCCATCTCCTGCTCAAAGTCAAGAGCCACGTAGCAAAGCTTCTCCTTGATATCACGCACAATCTCACGCTCAGCAGTTGTCGTAAAACTGTAGCCACGTTCCGTCAGGATCTTCATCAGGTAGTCTGTCAAATCACGACCAGCCAAGTCCAAACGAAGAATTGCGTGCGGCAAAGCATAGCCCTCGTAGATCGGGACAGTATGGGTCACACCATCACCAGAATCAAGCACAATACCCGTAGTACGACCAGACGCGTACAGAGACAACACAGCCTGAATGGCCACGTACATAGCCGGAGCATTGAAAGTCTCAAACATTATCTGCGTCATCTTCTCACGGTTCGCCTTCGGATTCAAAGGGGCCTCGGTCAACAGAACCGGGTGTTCCTCGGGGGCCACACGGAGCTCGTTGTAGAAAGTGTGATGCCAGATCTTCTCCATGTCGTCCCAGTTCGTCACGATCCCGTGCTCAATAGGATACTTCAGCGTCAGAATACCGCGTTTCGATTGAGCCTCATCACCCACATAGCTGTCTTTCTGTCCCATTCCAACCATCACACCTTGATGTCTCGGCCGTCCGACAATGGAGGGGAACACAGCACGAGGGGCATCGTCTCCGGCGAATCCGGCCTTGCACATACCCGAACCATTGTCAATCACCAGGGCTGCGACGTCTTCATCACCCATTTTACCTCAACGAAATGTGGCGCACAGCTAACGGAACGGGCCTGCCGTTCAAATCATCAACTTTATAGGACACAATCGACCCTTGATCGTTGACAGACAGCCAATGCTGTATAGGCAGTCGTTCGACCTTCATTGCTGCCATATATGGTCAAGGCAGTCTGAACCAATCAGTGACTGGCTTGAAGGAATCGCTGCATGCTGTCTGACTCTGTGGTTCAGTTGGACGACGTTCATTGGCTGTTGGTTTTCTCTCTACCCTCCTGCTCAGGCTCGACGTTGACGGCGCTGTTTCGTGACGCACACACGAACAGCAGTAAGCACCGTGCTTTGTCCTGTTGGGCGTAGCGTGATTTCCGATGCCAGGGTTTAATTACTGCCTCTAGTTTTGACTGAAGCATTCAGCGGTCAATCCACTGGTGAAGTCACAAATGGCCCCTTAAGGTGAATCCATATTGAGGATTAGACCATTGTTGACGTGTGTACTGGAAGCATCGGCATAATCAAATCTACTTTGGTGGTGCATCGTGGATACTAGACGTTCGGTCACTCGACTTATCCGAATCTAAGTGGGATCATAAATGTTAAAGATATTTTGTTTACGAATGCAGCGCAATCAATGCATCTTTTGACCCGTGCATGAGTATATACCGTTGAAGGTTTATCTGGTTACCACTTCACCGGTTCAATACAGTGGACAATGTACACTGAAACAGACTTAACTTTCCATGTACTTCCCTTACTTCAGTGTATACTAGCGATGGATGGACTGACTAGAAAATGGCGGTGAAATGCGGCATTTACTCTACAGTACATATTTGTCTATATCCAAGATTTTGCATACAGAATAGGTATTGTTCTAACCCAGAAGTCAACTAAATGTTACCAATATATATATATATATATATGTAGTATGTATTATATATATATATATATATATGTACTCAGTAGAAATTACGATCGTTCCTCCTATATTACAGGCGACCAGCCCTTGTCGGCTTTGGTGGAGCGATTCCAAATCGAACTCAGGTGGAGCTGTCCAAGTGCGCTTTTCTCAGATCAAAGTGCACCACGATCCTTTTACTAAATAACAATATTCCTAGTTGGTTTCACCCATTTTTCCTCTATCACCATTGCCCGAGTCACTTTCACATTCACAGGCTCAATCTTACTAGAAATTTCCGGTCTTTCAGTGCGCAGCCGAACGCATCTTAGCTGCGTACGTCAGGCATCCGTCAACCGAATGCAGGTGGTGGCCCCGGTCGATCTGCGCGCGACGCATGTACTTCTGGGCGCACTGCGTATGTATGTGGTACGAGTGACTCATACCGTAGCGGCCGACTTAGGTCATCGTGGCAGTCAGGGGCATGGCGTATGCATTCTCCTTATTGTTCCTTCTTTGTTCCGCTATCCATTCAAGCTTGGTACTATTTTTCCTCGAGCTATCTGGTTCTCTTACCTAAGTGGGCACCCAGCTTTTCTTTTGATCTTGCTTTTTTAAACACAGTTGTCCTCAGTCAAAGGACTATATCCTAGTTACGGTAATTCAAGTAAGTGAGTGGATCCGATGCAATTAAAAAAAAACGAAAAGCTGGACAAGGTCAAGAATAACGGATACTCTTCAGCTGCGTGCGATATACCTTTCTTTGACAGTTGGCAAATCCCGCTCCTCGCATGAACAGCTTGTGTGCACAGATCTCTAGGTGTGCCTTTCGCCTGTCCCACACCACCCGTCAGTGGGTGGCTGTGCTGTCAGCCTTCGCGCTGTTTTGCTGGCACGATGCGTCAAGATTTGTCACTTGTTCATACATGCAGCTCTTGTCCGACTAGGTTTTGATCCCTTCTCCGTTGTGTAATAAGTTGGGCATTCAGCAACACACTTGTCAGTCAGGCAATTCAGCACTACGGTACCAATATGTAAGACGTCCGTTGGTCTGGACGATGAATATCATAAACGAAAGATTCAGCTGAGTCTCAAATTTAATTTGCAAATCCATGTATATCGCCAATAAACGAAAACCTAGTGATGATCACAGCGTCCTAGTGTTCACGGAATTACTGGATCGAGGGGATAATGTATAGTTAGAAAATATTGTAGTATGTACGCTGTGGAAGTGATTCTCCAAAGGCCGGGAGGGGTCCAGTACAATTTCTGTGGATGGAGAATGGAAAAATCCTCATGAATCGAAGCCCAGTTAGCAGGGATGTACATCACAATACTTCGAAATAAATCAACCGAAGTGACATGCACTGTACACTACAATACTAAGCTTACGGTCAATCAGAATACGTATGACATGTTCCAGATACTAAGTGTGGAATCTTCTGGAGACTGAGTAAGAAGCATGTTGATTTCACTGAGAAGTTCGCAGCGCCAACTACTAGTGCGTTCAACCCATCAAACCAGAAGCGATTCAGCGCAAGGCGAAACTGTCCACATAGAAGTTTATCTTGGTAACGGTGTCAGCTAGTAGGCAACCAATGGGTTCAGACTTTCCGGGTTGTTTATACTCCACGGACCAGATGAATAAAGCGAAAATGCATGTAGACGGCCGTCTGCATAGTGTCCTGTTTATTGCAATGGCGATGACCCAGTTGGCTTGAGTATGACATATCGAATGGGTATTTCGAACAACGGAACAGGCAGGAATATCCACGGTAGGGAACAACGACGTTACCCCTCTCAGCCTAATCCTGTTGAAATGGAGCATCATCTCCCTACTCTCCAGTTTCTCCCTTGAGGGGCACTGATAAAGCAAAACTACACTTCGAGTCTGAAAGTCCACGAAATTCAATCTCGGTGTATGATGAAAAACATCACAAACGGGGTTTCATGGATCGCATATGGTAGGGAGTATCCCGATCAATGTCCTCAGAAAAGTCCGCGGACAATAACTACGCAGCAACCATTGCTGTGTTCATTTAACGCTAGAATGACTCAACTACGTCAACCGTAAAGCAACTATTGTGCAACTCTTGCAACTCTTGCTTGAGCAAAAGCACTCAATTGCGGAACTGCCAAGTGTGGCACATCACGGTGGTCAGCAAATTACGTTTTCTTCAATGAATTTAAAATAATCAAGCAGAATGGCACTACGTTGACAGGATCAAACAGTGGGCCGGGAAATGTGCAGGTTTTCCCGAATTCTTTTTACGAAACAAAGATCATTTTTAAGATTAGCTGAAATGAGTAGGAGGTAATGCACTGTGTAGGGAAAAACAAGCAGTGCCCGATTATGTCCTGACAGTTGTTCATCAGTTTGGTTGGTTTGTACAACTTTTTGTGTTTTGTGTGTACTCTCAAGAGTCTGTGATGCAATAAGTCAGACATACTTCACAGATATTAATGCCGAACTGCTTGGTACACGGTTCAGCTCAGTTTATTGGCTATAAACCATGTGCCGTTGTTACGTTGGTCTCAGCTGCTGCATATTCGGTGGCCGAGCGAAATTGAGGCCGGCACTGGAGGTGATGACGTGGTGTGTTTGTTAGTGCTGTATGTTGCTCTGAGGAACCGGAAAGCTAGACATCTAACCGTTGGAGGCACGAGTGCCACTGAATGCGTGCGATGTCTACCGAACCACTCATGAGTTGAGTTTCCGGGTCCTCCTCCAGGGAGCGGTATTTTTTCAATCAGACTGAGTTTTCTGTTTCATATTTGGATGCTCCGTTGCTAGTTCGTGAGCTGTCTGCCTCTTAATCGTTTCTACCCAGCACAGGTCTGGGCTGAGCTCGACTAGACGGGCCCCGCGAGACAACAAACGAGCTTTCTTGACAGGAAATTGTAGGATATGCGAAGGTTGCTGACCCGTATTGTTTCTAATGCAGACAGTGGTTACCGTACACATTTTGACATCGGCTAGCTCAGAACACTCAAAATCTAGGAAGCAGTTATTAGTAACTAGCAAACTGCAGATCGTTTTATTGGAAATGCATTTTTCCCGGTCACTGCCTCTCTTCTTTCCAGGAATATATAACTTGCAATAAAAACCACTCTAATCATGGTAAGGTGGTTAGTTTTTCTCTTTTTTTTTCAAATGCCAGGATTTACTGGAGGTGGAGTCTTTTCATGTCCGAGAATTCCGTGGGTAGCTGTTGTGGTTTCCCGAGACAACAGCGGTTTGTTCTACAACCAAAAATTTCTTCAAATTAAACCTCAAATACAAGGCTTCAGTCCTCACACAGAATTTGCTTGTGTATTCCTTCTCCTGAGATTGTTCGGCGAAATATGTTGGACACGATAAATTTTTTAGCAAATACTGTCACTACTCTCAATGGCCAGGCCAAAAGCTCGATTGCGTTAAACACTATTGACACCGGTCATGAGATCAGTCCAAGCGGGTTGCTTCACGTTATTTACGGAATGTATCGATCTAGGTGTTGGTTTGACTACAGCCGAAACAAGCACAGTAGCGTGACGTCAAAAACGATTCGTACGAACTCTGCTTCTGATTTGGTCATGTGACACGAATCAATCGACCCAGTCGCTCAACAGCCATCTAGACCACCTTACAGCATCCAATTATGTGCGACTTGGGTCACAATGCCGTTGTCTGTTTCCGCGTTTTTAGTTTAATAAGCAATGTTAGCTGTTTATTTGAACGTTTATCCTAATTTTCATCATTAGGTAGGTGCTGGCCCCACAAAACCATTAATGTTCGTCACTCTGTGTTCTAGTTAGAACAAACACTTGCCAAGTTGTCCAGACAAAAACCTTCAAAACGGCCTTGTGGAGCACAGTGAGCTGAAGAAGACATTCATAAACGAGTAATTCAGATGGATTTAGTTAAGTCCCCCGTCAAAACCAAATTAGTGTGCAAATGAGAGTATTTGGTGAATTTCGTCCAATTTGGGTTCAAGTAGAACGTAAGGTAGACGGAAACTCAGGGACTGCGCCTACCTGACGAACCCCAAGACAAATGAAACCCGTCGTTTTCTGTCGAAATGTTTTCAGCAGCCTTATGACTGATCCGTTTCGTCTACACATTGTATTGCGATATCTTAAATGTCGTACCAGTTGAGACACGAGCAAACCTTGTGCAGCACATTCATTTGAAGAAGACTATCACAAACAGGTGATTCAGCTGGATTTGGTTAAATCTCCCGTCAGAGCCGAAGTAGAGCGCAAATAAGAGCGTTTGACGAGCTACCAATATCGTTCAAAATTGTGTCTAATGAATTAGGCACCAAACAGACCCAATCCGTTCTCTAGTCGTAGTGGATTGTGAAACCGGAGTGGGTTTTTCAAACATTCTCACCCGCATCTCCTTTTTATCAGTAAAAAATCATGGTTTATTTCATGACAGAATCCTATTAGGGAGATTGTTCATACGAAGGAACAGTCGACCAAGAGTTAACTTAAAGAATTGCCTGCTGTTATAACCGTTAATGGATTGCTGAACTGTTTGACGGATTCCTAGAGGAAAACGATAAGCACGGTCCAAACAAAACGCAAAGTGAATCAATAGGACTCGATGGGCAAGGTTCAGCACGAACGTAGCGTGGGGAAGATGTCACATCGGGTGGACATAGAGACAAACATAAAAACACGTATCACGCATAAGTCTAAGTAGCCACTACGCTTTGGTCACCCAAGTTAAACAAACAGCCATTATCGCCTGAATAGATCGTGGCGAACATACGGTTCAGCTGACCAGGTAATCACAACAATAAACCTGGAGTCTGACTCAGCAACTACTAGCGAACAAAACGAACATTCTTATGCGACCTAATGTCACTGAGTGACACTCACTCAATGATGAGAGATTTACAATCGTGACTGAGTTGCACTCGTTGTTGAGAAAAAAACACCTAACTGATTCACAATAAACTTCGATTTAACATCTCCGGGACTGAATGACCGCAACCTTAGATTAGTTCCGTTTTGCAAGCCATATTGGTCCAGACTAAGCCATTTCACACGACTAATGGATGCTGAGCGGTAATTAGCGGACTTTTATCCTCTCAGAGCCGTGTAGGACATTCGGCGGGGACATATGTGAACTGTTGTACTTTGCACGTTTTACGCTAGTCCAGATCCACCAGTTTACTTTTCAGATGACGGTTGGGTCCGAAAATACTCAACGGAAAAATATTGTTGACTGACTCAAGCGGAAATTCAACATTGTGACTTCACTTAATACGATTCATTACAACAGAATATTCACACACATTTCGTTTTGGTCGAGAACTCACAATGGTATCAACAGGTCTCCGTGATTTTCCCACTCGCTACATGCTGGACTACGGAGCTACCTTCTCAGGCGTCCCACCAGGACCTCTGCCTATAAAAGCCACATTGTACATATTTGGCTCGACTGAAGTCTTTTTCTTTTACCTTCAGGTGATAAATATTGGCGGGGCCTCCTACATGAACCATCCTAGCTTAAATTCATGAATCCTTTATGAGCACATGACCCAGTCGAAATATAGGCAAGTTCTCATGCGTATCCGTTAGTTATATCCCTTTACAAATTTGTTAACACGCTCATCCGAAAATTTGTTGACAATAAAGAGTAGAGAAGACCTCTTGCCCTGTCTTATCTTGTTACAGAGTGCATAAATGACCGAGTAGTCAGTGAAAAAGGGCTGAATACATCTATGAAATCTCAGAACAGTCTTCGCTGGTTTATTTAGTATTAACCTTATAGAGAATCATTGCAGATCGATAGCCCAGTAAACCAAAAGTGAGCGATGCATACAAGTAACAAGAAGAGAAAGCGTGGCCCCCGAGGAAAATCGTGAAGACTGTTTCCATCACGGTCGACTTGCCTAAGTGGCTAGTGGTCATCTGGGTAGAACCTGGAAAGCTCCCTGTGGTACGAATGATTTCTGAATACAAAGGCTCAGGTTACATGAGCGAATCGTAATTGATCCAGTGGTGACCGGACACTGGTATTGAACAAATCTTGACAGATCGAATGAGGCTTGGTAGAGTGGTATTAGAATTAATCACATGACCAGTCTCAACCACATGAGCGACCTCTGCACCAGTAGTTGACCCCATCGATCCGGTTGTCGGCCCAAACAAGTCATGCTCCTTTATACTCTTGTGTAACTGTTGTGTCATATGCCCTATGCATTTTTCTGTACAACATAGATGAGGGAATAGACAAACAGGTGAACTTAGGGCCTATCTATAGTCGCTAGAAAGCACACTTCATGAAAACGATCATTCGGACAAGCTCATTTCAAAGCACATAGCCACTATAAGTAAGAAAGCCAAATCGGTTACAACAGAGAAACAATCCGTTTTCATCATTTCGGAAGATCATTTCGGCCGCTTAACTCAGTGTGACAACTATTCAACTGATTCACCTACATCTCAAAGACAAATTGCCGCTTCACACTTTCCCTCGGTCTGTTTGCATCACCTTTGTTTGTAAGTATTGACCAGGGATGACTGCGAAAATACCACTGTTCATCAACCTGAGTTCTGACTTTGCATAAACACATCACGCTGGTGGTGCTTAGACTTTGTAGAGCGAAAATCGAACAGACCTATCCACCTTCGAACATACGTAAATACAGGATCAAATTACAGAATGTGTGTCTTTGGACGACTGAAATCCTGGTCAACCGAATGTCAGTTAATTTGCATACGTGCAGCGATCGATACAGCTATATTGTGTTGTGTGCTTCGTCGGGACCGAACTAGTCCTCCCAAACAGTGAACAAGTCTTTGTTGTTCAGGTCAGCAAATGGATGTTTCAAGTCACTTGTCCATCTTGCCGAAATGCTTTTCTTCGAAGTGACCTTGTGCAAAGCCGGGTCAAAACAGCAAACCACTTTAATACGACTACCGTTGGCTCTGCAATGGTGAACTGAGTGATTTCGGGACGTCCTGGTGTGCATTCCACATAATATGTCTACAACTCCAGTCCCTGTAGAGCAAGCCCACAACCTTCGTCGATTTACTACCGACCGCACAAAACTGACTTGAGGGGGACATAAAGGACTAAACTTTATTAATAAGGTGAGAACGTTGGCTGAACGGTGTAGGTCACTGAGGTGGTTTGCTAATTTTTGATGAAATGCCAACTACGTTGATATCCACCCTATACGCTGTTGTGATCACTGTACAAACGGGGGACACAAAGCTGGTCGCATGAAATAGTGAGTGCAGGAAATTATTCCAAAGTCACATGGTGAGAATCTGAAGTTGCACTTGAGTAGAGTGACCCATGTGGAGGTTTACTGCTCTGAAGAAAGTTAGGCAGTCGAAACAAGGTTGTAAAACCACTAGAATGAAAGTGAAACAATGAGATATAGCAAACACAATTGGAACAGAAGAAGTGCTACGCCTCTGACCAGTTACAGTCACATTCGACCGACCTAACCTCTTGTTTAGGGAAACTAGTGCTCCGTCTTGTCAATAGTCTTTCCTGGACAGTCATCACAGCAGTACCCATTAAGGAGAACTGACTTGCTGTAACCCTCCTAACAGCAAACCATCCGAAAGGAGATCACTACTCCGGAGGGTCTATAACAGCGTTCTTCTTCAGAAACGAAGAGAGCTAGCTTCGTAAAAGTAGTCAATTATTTCCCATTCTCCTGAGGCTGTTCTGAAGCGTTACTGTGTCAGGTTACTGAAACTATAATCATCATTAGAGTTAAGGTAGTTTTGGTTCGTTCAGTAATGTTCCTCGTGTGATTGTGTCAATGCGGTCAACAGGAATTTTGAGTTTCACTCATTATGAGCTACCCGGTGGATAACATTTATACTCCGCGATAATAAGACTAGCTTGAGAAAAAACCTGGTAGAATTGTTCCGTTGATGCCATTGGCGAGTGAACTTCTCGCAATCGCGCACTCATTCCGACATATTGAGCTCTGTTTACTCAAACAAGTAAAAACGCGTAAAAGGCCGTATTGATAGAGTGCTCAGCACAAAGTAACAATGAAAGCCTTTTCCATCTGCCGGCTGAATTGTGTTATTCACAAGGGACTTGATGATGACGTAAGCGTACAAAATCTGTCGGCAAGTGTGTGCAGTAGCTAGAGTTTTAAGAGGTTTCCGCTGAATGCTCATGTCACCACAGATTGGCTAGTAGTAAGTCTCTAACGTAAAGGATGGTTGTGAGTCCGAAGAAAAGCATAAGTAGCGAATTACACTCATTTGCAAACAAATTTGGTTTTTCGAGAGACTCACCTAGAACTCAGCTGTCGTGGGCTGTCGAAGAATTTTCAGCAACCTTATGAGTAGCGTATTACGTCCATAAAAGCATAAGTATTTCATCACGGATTTTTTAAATGAAGGTGAAGTGATTCGATCCGGCGGGATCGGTTGTATTGCGCCCAGTTTGTTTAAACAAACCATACTGGAGCCCTACGTCCCGGTTTTATCTCGTCAGTGTGTATTAAAAGCAGACAACTGGCAGCATGTTCAAAGAAGTACTCGATAAGTAAACCAAACAAGACAGTCGTCTATGAAGCTAACGGTGCAGTATTTTGTGCACAGGTTTGGTCAGCAGTGAATGATCAACATAGCTTTACTTGGTTTCAGAGTGAGAAAAACTGAATAAAACTACAGAGGCAAAACTCTGAACGATGTTCAGCCTTCAGCTCGTTCGTCGGTGGCTTGGATGCGTCTTACAATCGACGGGGCGTTTGGGCTTGCCTTACGCCGCTGCACTGAATGCTCAGTTGAATCAAGTGACGAAGCGCCTTTTCTGGGAGGCATTCACACAGGCCCCGTCATCTACAGTAGATGGGGTTGTCATCCCAGTCGCAGGTAGGCTGATACACGAAGTACGAGGTAGGGGCGTTGGATGCTATGCCTGTTGAAGTAGCTGGGATAACTTGCCTGGCTGATAGTATAATCAACTATGCGGCTGGATAAGTAAGACCAAGAACCTTTCCTCTTGGGGTTGCAGTTAAATAATCAACCTTAGTAAGTAGCATGAATAAAAAGCCTTGCTTTTTAACCGTGCTGTTGTAAACAGCAAATTTCTGCGGGCATCAGTTGGACAGCACTATATTCGTTGAAATTTCTTTCCTTATGCTGAGGCAAATCAGATGCTGTTTTGTCGCATTTACTGTGTGCTTTCTGTCTGTTCCGTATTTAATGTCGTGACGGTAGACGGGATCACTTGAGCTAGGCTAGTTTTGTTCAAGCTTTGTGCTTGATTGAAGTTACTTTGACTGATGCAGTAGACGATGGCACCAGGCAGCCTTTGAAAAACACACCTGTTAGCAAACCACTTGAGCTTTATGTATTAGTTGTGTTAACCGTGCTCCCACACCCTCTCTACTGTGTAGAAGATAACCCAATCATCGGATGCAAATATGACAAGTGAGTGTGGTGGGAGCTTCATTTTCTAACGTATGCCTCAAAACCCTAAAATGAGACCTTTTTTTTCAGAGTGATCCATTGGGTTTGTTTTCGTCTGGCATTTTTGTTTACTGGCCTGGAACTTCACAGAAACACGGTAGTCTACCCTAAGGGCGAACCTCTTTCCTTGAAGTTGATGAATTATCCAGTCCACCAGCTGTGTACAGTAGGACCCTGTTGGATTTTCCCAGAAGCCCACACCCACTCAGACCGAAAGAGGTAGTTGGCCAATGAAGGGAACTAATTTCCTTGACATTATCGCAAGATGGTGGTACTCACAGGGACGGTCTAGAGGGTTACAACTTGTCCATGGATGATCCTGACAAACTCTGAACCACAAGCTGAGATTTGAAATCCTTGTTGGTCCTTGATCGAGATCTTGCTGACATGCAAGGTTCGTCAGTGTAGTGAGCATGCTTCAGGAGACAGAATAGACGAATGAGCACGACTGAACACGTCATGTCACTGAAACTGCTGCTAATAGATCCAGTCAATTGGGGGAGGTAAAGGTGTTTCCTCATTGCTTGGTTGCCAAATCAGTGGATGGCTGGTAAAGAGGTTATGCGCTGAAGTTTGTCAGAACGATGCTTGCCTTTTTCGTAGGCTAGGAATGTCAGAATTGATGATTGAAACGACAGGGCTAATAGTAGATTGTGATGCTATGCAGTGCCATTTGTATGACCGCGGATTCTGCTTGCAATGCGTCATATAGTTTAAAACTTGACTGAACTTGACATGGTTTCTGAGGTAGCCTAAACGTCCGATCCAGCTGTAACTGACACCCTACTGGCCAACAGGGGTTAAAACGTTGAGTTCAAGATAAAATAAACAACTCGCTGTGACGCCAATCGCCGTTGATGTTGGTTACTGATCTGATGACTGTTGATCTGTTCGCCGAGTTTGGCAATTGGCTTGCTAACGTTTCGTCACCATACGAGAAGACATCATCAGTGAGCAGTGTGCATCCAGTGCTTATCAGTGCAAAAGTGATTAGGGTGATCAGGGGACCGTGGACTCCATCAACAGTGAAGAGATCAAGTACAAGTTCGTTCTTTGGAGAGATCACCGACTACTAGAAAGTGTGCCGTCATGAAGAACTAATGTGCAAGGTTTGAAAGAGAGTACTGGAAGCATCCTCACTGTCTCTCGGTCTTCGCACATGATCAATGATACAGTTGCAAGTGATATTAGCTTGCGGTATATGGTGTTTGTCTACGTGAGTGAACATAAATGACGTGAAATTGGGTATGGATTAACGGATGCGGTAGCTTTGTGAGTCACGAAAATGCGAGTGATGTGTGGACTAGCTGAGTCTCCGTTTTTCAAAGCCACTGCGTCATCCATAACAATGCGTTTGGAGGGATAGGTGATACTTTTCAGCATATCGGATTATCGTTATCGCCTAATACTGTCATTGTCGGTTTACAATGACGTATGTAGTACTCATTTTCTAAGTAGAACATATCTGTGATCACGAATCCTTTGTTTTCGTTGAGCCGGAGTCAGTATGGAATCGCTACCTCATAGAAACACGCTCAGATAGACTGCAAAAGTGTGCCCACTACTGGCATTCAGTTTAAAACTTCCAGGCAAATATTTATAGTAATCTTCTGTGCCCAACCAAATTCCAATGCTTAACGTTCATTTTTTCAAAGTTCAGCGATGTCACGAGAAGTTGTTAACTCATACCGCACTACAACAGACTGAAGATGCAACTCCGTAAGCCATGCTCAATGATCACACCTACAATCAATAGTTCCCCCAGGTTTTTTCAGATATATTAGAAAGTGTGCGTGTTCGTATCGGGCCAAGCCGAATAACTCATCCAATTGTCTGGTTCATGGTGCCTTGCTAATCAAAATGATACCATCGCATGCTACCCGGACATGGCTGAGGATAAGAATCCATACTCACAGTCTGCTCTGTGCCCACAGCCGATACATGCTGTCCACCAACAAGAATGTGCGCTGATTGCTTTGTGTACGCATTTCAGTAAGATATTTGTCCAGTAGTCAAACAACCTGTTTTTTTTTCATTTTCCGATGTTTATATCTTCGCTTGACTCAGCGAGCACGCGTTTTCTTGCTATGTTCTCTCTAGATTAGCCTCTTGGGAGTCTCCACACTCCACAATGGACGCTTGATTAATATTAGTCGCAATGACGTAAACAGTTCAGTCAGTGTGTGTATACTTACCTCTACTTAGTTCTTTGGTTCCACTGACTTCCCTCGTCTTTTGAGAGTATACTATCCATTCCACACTCTGAAAGAAAACTTCCAAAACTCATTTCTGTGATTCGTTTTCCATGATGAGCACGGATATTGGCAACAGCGCGATCATCTCTCGTGGTATTTTAGTTTTTATTGTTCTTGAAGCTGGAATATGGTCGAACATTTGAACAACTTATGAGCACGAGAAAAATAATTGATAGTCATGTGCTCATATCTGTGGCAACTGCATTCAGTAAGCAACTTACTGGAAAGTTAAAAAGATCATCGCGAAATACATTCACTTGCAAACTAGTTTGGTTTAGACGGGAGACCAATGAGTCTCAGCATAATCTCTGGACTGTAATATTCCTCAACTTAATGTGCTACAAAAAGGCCGGCTCATATCGTACCAACTGAAACATGAGGCAAACTTTGTGCATCAAACTCAGTTGGAAAGCAGCTTAGACGAGAGATTCAGTTGGGATTCAGTTAAGTCTCTTTTGCAAATGAGTGCGAATTTCATCCGACTCGAGTTCAAGGAGAACATCAGGTTGACGAAAACTCGGGGACTGCGTCGATCTGATGATCCCAAAGAAGAGGTAAACCAATCGTGAAGGTTTCGGCAACCTTATTAATAGTAAGTAGGTTAATTGGGTTCTGTTACCGCGTTCATGCAACGACGTGCAAACAGAAACCCCACGAGCAGCAACTAATTTACTACAACGAAATACTTATTTCTTCAATGCTCTCAAGTTCTATTGTGAACAGTTTGCAGTTTGCCCCACAGATCCAAAGATCGTCGTCGGGCCTGAATGTTTTGGTGATCCCGCTAGCCACACTGACCAGATGTTGCAGCCATGCCGGCAAAGCCAAAGGAGATAAAAGAGATGAAAAGTGGCGAGCTCCCGTACTACGAATAACTGCTATGTGAAGTGGTCTGGAGGTAAAGTCGTACTGTCTCCTGCAATGGAAGTGTGAAGGCAGTGAGATGTAACCTCCAGACAACCAGCACGTCTACATTTAAGCAAGCCGCGATGCTGTCTTTTCTGGAGGAAGGACAGATTCGAAAACGTCGAGCCTAAAATTGCACACTACGATCATTCAATAGTTGTACGTGACCGACGGCAAATGATCAAGTACGGTTCAGAAACAAATAAACTTTATCATGAGCCCGATTAGGCTTTATAAGCATCTGTTGTGTTCCCTCGGTCTTGTCCAGCTCCTTGCAGCTGAGCAGTTGAGGATATTGAGTCATCAGCTGCGGGTGGAGTTCCCCAAGAAAACCCTACTGCCCGCCGTCTCGCGAGTCAGAATTTTGAGTCAGAGGCCAGGGACCGCCGAACAAAGCCTTTCATCCTTCCACTACCTTTTGCGTCAGACTTTTGGGCCAAAGCCTTTCGACTTCATTTACCTGCGCAGTTTTTGTTCAACGATACTTCACCCCGTCCTACCCTACAAGCGAACATCGCCGGGCCCTTTAATCACCACTTATCTGACGAATGTGTCTTATCCACCCCGCTGTCCATTGACAAAAGACGAAATAACGGCCAAATCTACGAGATTTTTTCTGCATAGGATCTTTCAACGTCTGTGATCTATGTCAAATAGGCAAAGAGACGATGCTTGTGAAGAAATTATACGCCCTTGAAATTGACGTATGTTGTGCCTCTGAAACATGCATAAAAGACCCATTCGTGGTCGTGCAACTTAAAATGACAAGGACGAACTCGGCTCTTTCACATTTCTTCTTCCGTGTGTCCACAAGCGATAACTCTTGGGATATATAGTGTGGGAGTTGCACTCAACCGCAGAGCCGAACGCGCTTTGCCGGATTGGATCCCAGTGAACAGTCGTCTTTGTGCCGTTCGGACATCCAGCTCCATCAAGCTCAATGCTACTCGACATAAAAACGCTGCTTGTTTGTAGTGTCAGCATATCCCTCAACGGATTGCAGTTCTGAGGAATATTTTCCATTGAAATTTCTCCGAGCTCATTCCTCAGGTAACAAGTACTGAAAATGTTATCCTTGCAGGCAAGTGAATGCAAAAGTTGGTCGTCTGAACTCCTTGGAATCATCTATGGGAGGTCGATTCGGAGTCGATTCTAGTCGCACAGTCAACGGAAAGTGACTCCTTCAGTTGTGTGCTGATTATCAACTGTTTCTGGCCAGTAAGAATTTTCAACATAATTGCTCATTTCGCTTTACCTGGCGGCGACCAAATGCGAACCAACTTTGGACCCAGTTGGATCACATGGCTATCAGCTAGCCACAATTCAAGGCTGTCATTCGTTCTAGGGGCACATCATAGTACATCATAGTACGAGCACGCCTGACAAATTGCCTTCCTTCAGACCCTCGCAAGTCAGCAGGAAGCATGTCAATCCACCATCTTTGAAGAAATGCCGTAGCTCAGCAGTATCGATCTGAGTTAGCTTAATAACACTCTGCAGTAAACTAACACTGTATTCGTAGCAGGTAAGTGGATGAAGCGTGGCGAAATGCATAAGCATTTATGCTAGCGGCTTCCAAAACTGTCTGTCCGAGTTTTGTGATATGATCCAAGGTTGACTGGATATCGATGGATCATAAAGCAGGCAGTGACTACGACGGCGCACGCGAATTCATCAAACACCAAATAGTGAAGAGCCTAGGGAAAGACCAACATTGAAAGCTTAGGATGGGGACCCGAGATAGGACACATCATTGGTTAGAACAGTGGCGCGCATACATCCAAGCCGTTTCCTTCAATGTTCAATTTCCCCACCCCAACCACCCCAACGAAAAGTCAGCTGTCACTCCTCGATTCAGTGTCAATGGCAGCAGTTACTTCCTCCAATACACAGCCTTCCAACCCTATCCTCCCAGATCATCACCAGCTATAACCAATTTACAATATTCATGCGGTTTCCAGCTGAATATGACGATGGTGAGCTTGCTCAGTTAGTTACTCGCTGTAGTTCTTTAAATTGTCCATACTAATGGGTCACCGAGCCTGACGGACAATGTACAAATTACCTCACCGCCTTTGGAACCCGGTTCTTAGCTTGTAGTATGTCTATCCCTTCCCCTATTCCATAAGACCCACTTTCCTTATCATTCTGCTGCAGGTGTCAGTCCTGAGGAGAAAATCGTTGAACATCCATCTTTCCTGTGGTGTGTTTCCCATGATACTCACCAGTCAATGGGGTTTTTTTATTGGTGCATCTGAAATTTTTATTACTGTCATCGAATCGTTAGTGATAGGAACGCAGGAATTAGACACTTACTAAGAATGTACTGCCGTAGGCACATTCTGCCTTCTTTTTTATCGGAAATGATTCGTTACCGGAAATCTCCCTTGAGCCTCATAGGCGAATTGATCTCCCATATCCATTTCAGTAGGTTCAGTATACGGATGGGTAAAGCCAGGTGCAGTCCCTCTAGCATGTCAGTTTGCAGATATTTGCTTGCGTATGGCTTGGGTAATATGACCACTCTAGGCAGCTTCACTACCTCTCAGGTGAACTTAAACTCGGGGGCCATGGATCGCGAATCAATTTTGACAAACCTAGCGGAGTCTTTGAAAGGTTTCCATCCAGGTCATTCGCTAGAAGATGTTTTAGTTTCTTTTGAACTCTTAAGGGAAAAAGAAGTGATGGGGAGAATCTCGACAAGGGCTAACCGGTTATGACCTTGGGGGCTTCAAAACACCACACTTCTTTGGTTGGAAAATTTGCAATACAGTCATATTTAAATGTGCTTTGTGGTGCAGAATGTGTTCAAGAGAAATTCAGTTACATAAAGACGGAGCACGGGAGAGGTCTGTTTTAAATGTTTTAAATGTTTTACCTATAAATCAAGTGATTTTGTGGGACATTAAACGACTGACCATACTCCCCCAAGGATGAGCGAATCCCCACAGCAAAACAGTCAGTTTTCCACTTCCCAGACTTTTCGTCTGTTGAGCAGCCACTGTAACAAAGCGTATACATTGGAGTTCACTAAGCCAATCCAAAAGCTAGTTGAGATAATGAAGTATGCTAGTTTGACTGAAGCACTTCAGCTTTGTTGCTTTCCCTCAAAGTTACAACAGATCAGTGTGTCTATCGGGTGTGAACTCAATGGACACTCTATTCACTTCACTCCCCATGCACTTAGTCTATGGCCTTGCAGGTGAAAGACATTCGTGTACCAGCCCAACTAAAGGGCCTTCTACCCTGGTGGAGGATACACATACCGGGCCTTAGCCCTTCGCAAGATATTGGAACAGCTCATCAAGTTCTAACAAACTACCGTCACTCGGTTCATCGAATTCCACGTGGCTTTTGACTCGGTTGAAGTTGCCTCACAATTGAACTTCATGCTGGAACGCTCACGAGTATCGTCAGCTCGATTCAGTTCTATCACTGCGCAACAGGGTATATGGTGAGGATCCAGTGGTGTGTACTACTAACTGGAGTACTGTAGAAGGTCTCCGTCCCAACTCCTTCCTTGTCTACCGGATCCTGGGTGATGTGTCGGTAGTTGAGAAAGTTGGCAGCTGTCTTACGTTATTTGGATCTCCGATATTGAAAGTGCTGATGAAGTGTTTCGCTGATCGATGGCAAGAAAACGTGAAAACAGGATGAAACCGGTTATAACACTAGGACATTTTACCTGGACTCGAAATTTGCATCAAACACAAACAAAGACTTTCTTCACCAAATTTCCGCCTCCTGATTTGGCGGACGGTCCAAATACTTCGGCTCATGTATTCCCTCCTGTAGTAAGGCCAAAAGAGGACGTAAGTATCAGTGTGCCGGAATAGTGTTTCCATCTAAAAAAGACCTTGTAGCATAGAGTTAAGCTGAGGGTTAAAATCCATATCTTCCATGGTATTATTCGCTCCATTCCTCTTTGTCGAAGAGACCTCGTCACTGCGATGCAAGAGCACCTAGAAGCCAGATGAATTCGGCCTTGAAGCCTACAGGTTATTCTGAAAACAAGATGGATCGATAGGGTTTCCAAGCGAAGCAATTCGACTGTTTTAGCACTCCACAAACAGACGTACCTGTCCAGCAATGCTGCTGGCAACTCTTTTTTCATACTTTTGCAAACCAGAAGATGAGCTGTTGAGGTTTCAGTTTTGGGGTCCAGCTGAGAACATTGCTCAGTACTGTCAAATGGAACAATGAAATCCTTCGTCTCCAATCTACTAACGGTGTATTTTTCTGGAAACAAGACAACTCTCATCAGCATTTATCTCGCAGCAGATCCTCAGCCGTTGTCAGCTGCGATTCAGGGCATCAGGATGCTGGCTCATCCTCTCACACGGCTAAGCCGCATTAAGTAATGCAGCCTCCATCGAATAGCTTCATGTGCATGTTAACTTGTCGGTTCCGTTATCAGCTTGAACTAAAGTGCGATGAATGTCACAGACACTGTCGGCTTCGGTTACCAGTATGACGCGTTGTGTATAGCGGTAGTGGCGGCTTAAAATTTCATCACGTGATTCTGGTTGTAGGGCGCAGGTCAGTATGAACGTGATTAGACGCTTTCAGATAGTTTAGGCCAGCAAGCTGAAGTTTGATTGTGTGCTCGATTGTGTGCGCTTGGATGTGTGTTCGAAACTGTTATTTCGTTTCCAATGTCATTCGATGGCACGTACAGCGAACTTAAACGCAGCACCATGGCAACAATGTACCGTTACAAGTTTGGGTGGAGGATTTGCTTCTGGCAGAATGCCAATAAATCGTCGAACCAAGTGGATTAATAGGCTGTTTTGCGTGCACAAATGCGTTCAGCGGTCTCGTATGGGTAGTCTCGTTTACTGTCGCAGGATCTACGCAACTTCCTGTTACAAATGCACTGCGCTAATACAAGTGTGAACTGCATCTGGAGGGCCCAGATACTATATAAATTCTCTTTGATTGTGTTTACTGGTGAATTTTCAGATCTCACCGTTTTATCAGGGATACGGTGACAATTCAGGTCAATGTATAAAATAACTGAAAAGCAAGTAATACTCTGAGGGGGAAATAGGAGGACCCCTGCGGGACAAAAATCTTTCACGACGTAGCACAAATCATGTGCGCAATATTTCTAACTATTCAGCTTAGAAGGATGGCTTTGCAGTGAGCGTTTCGGGAGGCAATGCATCATCATCATCATCATCATCATCATCATCATCATCATCATCATCATCATCATCATCCACAAACTCCCGACACTTCCAACATGAACGCATCATCATCATCACCTTCGACAGCATGACATCAGTGCTCAACACCGATGCTTCACTGCCGTACAATGGATCATACTTGAATGTAACGGGTGAGAGTGTCTGCGTCAAGTAAGCAAACTGGCGTACCTCACTAGAAGCGCTCAGTGAAGGCTTCATTATGCCATAAATAATCGATCTCGCACTTTAAATAAGACGGATTTGTAGGAAATGGGACGGAATTTCGGTAGATCACCAGGTTGAGAGATTTGGGATATAGAGGTTATTGTATCCACCCTACTTCCGTCGGCAACACAGCATTCTTCCGAAACATGATTGAACAAATGATACAATGGAACATAGATTTCTAAGATGCAGCGCCTTAACATTAACGGGGGCACCTGTCCACTCCGCTAGCCCTGTTCGAGTAGATTTTCGGCGGTTCAGAGTACACTTCTCTTAAGCCTAGATTCGCGAGGCGATCGATGACATACGCCGTTTCCTACGTGATCTATATATATATATATATATATATGGCAAAATTGATATCAGTTTCGTTGTAATCTGTGACATTTGCGGTATTTCTCGCTTTTTGGCCTAAGGAGCGTAAGAGGATACTCGCATAAAAAAATTCAGCCCGGATATCTCTGAGTTAATTCGAACGATCGTGATCTTATCTCCTGCTCTACAGACTTTTTTTTTGCATCGCTGAGTATCTTGAGTGCGACTGAAGTTAGACTGCCTGGGCCTACAAACAGGGCTTCGTACGGACGACATAAATCCAGGCTTCAGGTAGAGAAAGAATGTCACACAGTACGAACTGATGCTAACTTCCGTGGTCTCAACCACTAGTCGGAGCTGTAGCACCCTTTCGGTGCCTAACTGCCATGCCACCCGAAGGTTGCACGAGGGCTGGGCTACTGCCAGGTTGCCCAAGCCTAGACAGGAGAAGTCGAGAGACAGAGGTAGGGTTCGAACTACGGATCTTCCGGTCAGTAAATTCGCGCTCTAACCACTTGAACCATTACAGATTCAAAGTTTTTGAACATGGGTCATTGTTTGGCAATTCAATTCGGAATAAGCCCTAGTTGGTGGTCAGGCCTAAGTAAAGGCGTGTTACGTTTACAGACACACAAGGTAGGTCTGTTGTTCAGAATGTTTTCATGAATAAAATGACCTCTGGTTGTAAAGTCCATTAAGTGTTTTTTTTTACAAGAGTTAGGTAAACTGTCGGTAGTTTTTTTTCATTTAAAATAACGGTCTCCAAGACACAGCAGGGGAAGTTAGGTAAACACAAACCCGGTCAGTGCATGAAGTTTCCATTTCAGACTGGAACTCAGAAATTTCGTCTGGAAATCCTCTTAGCTCTTTGCGGGATCAGTCACGTGTAATGTAGATTTTTACTACTGGAAGGGGCATGCTGATAAAAACTAGGCTTGCAAATAGCAGCCTGGTAGTTTATGCTTGAGGAGCGGAGAGTGGAAGAGACTTTCCAGTTCGAGCACCAGCCACGGTTTACTTACGTTGGAATGCCACCACAGATTACATTTTCAGCTGCAACTCGATCCACTCGGAATAGTGATAAGTTTTTGAGGACGAGTAGTTTATCTTGTATATGGGCGCCTAAACAAGATTCCTGAACTAGTACAAAGAGGCACTTCTGTATGATCCAGTCATGAGAAGATTAAGTCAATAGTCGATTTTTGCTTGTGTTAGTAATTATCTTCAGGATATATTTTGCAGATGGAAACTGAATCCATTCGATTGGCAGTAGTTCGACTGACCACGACTCCACATTACACAAATTGATAATAAAATTCCGCGCTTTCGTCAACATGGTATTAGTGTACTGATCAGCAGACAAAGAAGTGAAAAGCGGTTTCAGAACAAATTAAATGTTCAAAACTATGTGGCACACACTAAAAGAGCATATTCACCGGACATACGCTACAATATGCACACAGAACACACTGGTTTGAAGAGTTATTCTTCTAGCGCGATCAACTGTAGAGGAGAGTAGAAGGGAATAATGACAGTAGATATTGGAGTTCACCGCTCGCAGCGACATCTGTTCAAAAAGTGTATGCAACTGTTTCCAGTGTTTGGTTGCGGTCTCCATACATGCGGAGACTTGTCAACCTAAACAATGTTTAGTTCAATGTTGAGAGACAGGAAGCATTGCACTGTGGCCGGTTAGTGCCGTTTGACAGATGAGAAAAACACCGCGGCCAAAGTTTGAACGCTCCGCCGCCGCACACGTTTAGACCCGATGCATGTCAACACATTTTTTATTAGACGGACAAGTTACGTGGGCTTGTTGTTGTGATTCGACACTGTCATAGGTTTGATGAGCGAACCACACGAGTGTTTAAATATTTCGGACCCTACAATGGCAATCTCGCCACATAGTGAAAAGATTGAGCGAACGGGATGAAAAGTAAGGTTTCTTTCTCTAAATGGCTCTTCATGAGAATCTCTATCATCCACTTCATTGGACTCAGACAAAGACCGACCAAATGATCTACTAAACCATATACTGTAGCCACGGGCAATAGAAAGGCGAGTAACAGCGTGGCGGTCAAGAAGTCGGTCAGGCGAGGACGGAGTGCAGTCCATCGTGACCAGTTATCAATGGCTATCAATGTAAATAGACTGACTACGACATAGCACTCTTTGGTCCGTTCACCTCTTCGTGGGCGAACATTCTGACTGCACTAGACTGGGCAGGACAGGAGAAATGGACAGAAAACTGACGGCAAACGTACATACACAAAGACAGGGGCAACGAACTTCACATGGATAAAAATGGACGTCATACAGAACTTCCATATATCCCAACTCAATTCACACGGCTGCTTATAGGAACAAGGACTACGACTGACGAAATCCTTATAGGACGTAAATCAGTTTCCCTTCACATCGTATTATTTTTGGTTGTTGTTAAGTTCACTAAGGTGGCACATAGCAGAGCATAGTAATTTTGGGACGAACGGTCTACTGAAGAATATACCATAGCCTAATCGTCAGGAGATACACATAGACCACTTGTAATTTGCATGCACATAGGAATCGTCCACACACTCATACCTGGACCTCAAATTGTGGCCGGGTGGTTACTTAGTTTGACGGTTTCCAAGGCCCTAGGTGACAATTTCAGGCCTCCAGTAATTTCGCTCCAACGACCTTGCTGTCTGTAGCGTTCGGTTGTGCACACATAAAAAAGGTAAATTGAGTTATTTTTCGAATTGGTTAGCAGTTAGAAAGTGGAGTCTCTTCAATACTGATAAAAATATCAACTGCGATAAAATCAGGGTTTTACTCCTTGAAATTGAGCAGCAAACAAGGTTTATGTTCCGAAAAGATACTGACCGTGTGCTTCATTGTGACAAAACGCCACTTCAACCAGTCAGCTGGAGCAAACTAGTCCAGAAACTCATGCTAACGCCTACTTCTCGTCGAAGAAGGCCTGGGTGACTGGAGTGATTGAAACAACGGTTGTAGTAAGTTGGGGCTTTACGATGTGTTGCTGCAAACTATACGCACATTTTAAATAATTGGGCTTACTCTTGAATCATGGTGGCACGCGTGAAGAGAATAATTCTTCCTCTGAATGATGGTACATTCTGCTTGGCATGAGATGATGAGTGCATCCCCAGACCTATAAGCGAGTGAGTTTCATATTTGTGACGAATACGTCCAGGTTGTTCTGAAAATCTAGATGTGGATAAAAACCAAGTTGCCGACAGATCCGGCTAGGCTCACCCAGTCTAACTGTGGATTGGGCGTGCAAGGTAATGTTCTTTGCTTGATAGAAAGTAAATAAAAATAGTAATAACCGTTAGGATATAACATCCTTTCGGTCCCTACCTACCATGTCACCCGGTGGAAACACGAAGGCTGATATAGCACCAGATTGCCCAAATCTAGACAGGACTAGTCGATATGGAAAGGTTAGGTTCAAACCATGGACCTTCTGGCCAGTAGTTACGCGTCTCAACTGCTGAGCTCTCTCGAACTCTTGTGTGATTGAGAAATCTGAGAAAGCCTAGTCAAAGAGGTTAGAAGTGTTTGAAAAAACGAGTGACCGGGGACAAGGTCACAGAATAGTTCGCTTTTGGGGATTAATAGACATTCCGGCTTCGATTCCCGCCCAAAGTTTATTGCTCACTGTTGAGAGAAGTTCGTTCCGAACAGTTTATATTGAAATGCAAACAAACATAACAGATTTCCTTAAAAATGGAATTAGCTGACTCGAAAGTGTTATCCGTAACATGAATTTAGGGATTTTATCCATCCTTACTGGTAGGGAATTCCCACCGCGGGTAGTCACCATTGGGGATCATCACATTTGAGCACGATACATCTGGGTTTAGAATGATGATAACCGTACACAACAGCCTCAGGTAAAGTACTCTGTTCTGATTATATCAACATAAGTGGAACGGGTACTATGCCAGTACACTGTTTTTTTAATAAAATGCAGCCTAATTCATCTATGGTATTTTAAGCGTAGCCATTTTAACGTAGCCATCGGTTGCACTAACCTAGCTTCACATCGTGATGGAAGGAGACAAACACTTTCAATAGCACGTTGGACTAATCGTCGAAAGCTGTTTGATGTGCGTGCCGCAGCTTGGCGGTTGAGAATGATGTAGGGATTTTGTACACGTGCGAGGTGTGCGTTCGTAGTCTTTCACTACTGACAATTCATCAGTAGGCAAAATTATCGCTGCAGACACCTCTGGCTTCACTCATGCGGTGTCAGCGAAATAAAATTAAGCTGTCTCGACATTTCAGGCGATTGAACCACCGATGGACGGGCGATCACTTCAAACGTTTTCCCGTATATTTATGAGTTTCTACAAAGACAATTATAAGACCCCCATTGTGCGAAAGTTCGAACAATGTCAGTCCCACAAGAATAAAGAGAAACGGACAATAAAACAGTCTCACGAAGAAATTCGCATTTTATTATCTCAATAAAGCTAGGAGGAATACAACAGATGGGGTGATTCGATTATAAGAACAAACTTATTTTGAAAAATGCCGTTAAAGTATCCTTTTTTCTAGATATCTTAAAGTGTTGACCGCAGTTTCCTAAAGTTCAGGATCTGAGATGCATTCTGCAGACGTGGTTTTACATGAGATCAAAATACCTAAAGAGGAATGATGACCTACCTTCAGGAGGTGAAACGACAGAATAACTACCACGATCTGATTGGCATTCGATACCAGCCTCAGAAGTTCTTCTGATTCCAGGCCTTCGAAAACTGAGGCCACCTTAACTGAAATTCACCTGAATCTCTCTTTTATAATATTCTTCAACCGAATTTGGTACATAGGGCCGCCTTATGTTTCACTTAGAACAATATGAGAGACACCACGGTGATCTTCTTGATGTGCGTCTACTTCAAGGGTTAAAAGTCATTAATTATTTGTATAGAAGACATTTTGACTGACGTTTCCTCATAGCTGTTTCAGGACAGCAACCAACTCTGTCTTTGGGTCATACAGATTTCCGTCCCTCTCTTTAGTTCAGGTCTATAAACTGTGAAATACTGCATTGCCCCGTTCAAACCACCCACTCTCCTGCCTGTTCACGAAAAAAAGTGGCGGTGATGACCAAAACGGTTGTTAGAAAAGTAATGTTTATGATTCACTTCCTGGTCAGTGGCCCAGTATACTTCGGATGTTAAGTCCGAAACAGATGTTAGCTAATCCAACTCACAATTTATTTCTAAACTTCAGTTGCTACCCGCCCATTCCGACATTCTCTTGGTTCGGAGTCGAAACGATGATAAAAATTGGGTCTTATCTTACTCAGACAGACACACGAATTGGGTGAAAAACAGCTGTTTATTCTCCGAGATAAGGCAGCTAAAAAGAAGAGACGCTGGTGTTGAGTGCTAAACGTGACTGTCAAAATTATGAGTAAGTGCACTTGATGGACTTCTTTAAGGAGCTAAAGCCATCAAGCTTAGTGATCCTGAATAGCCTAGAAAACGAAGTTGCTTTGTGCCTTTAGGGAGCCAGATGTACTAAAATCAGTAGACCCAGGAATTTGTAGCCCAGTGTTGTGATAATGATCAGGCCCACAGCAAATCCTCGTTGTAATCGCATACTTTTTCTGATCTACAAAGGTCTGGCTGAGACTGATGAGATAAGCTTAAGTTGCTGAAACAGATGAAGACAATTGCCGGCTTGAGAAGAGGTGAGCAAGTTTGAAACAAAACTGTCTCGATTTAAATTCGCTTTTTCCAGATGTTCTGTCACCAAGGAAACTGGACGAATCTGGTTATGAAGTGTTATGGTGCATTAGTTCTTCGCCAGTTCTTCATATAGTATGATCATATGAGGTCTAAATTTTGAGGCAATGGCATCCGAACCATTAACGATCCCTTGTTCTGACCTGGGCTACTGTGAATTTGTTCTCTTCTCAGTTCACGTAAGCAGCTAGTCAACTTTTACCGGTTTGCATTGACTTCTTTCCTCAACGAATGTTGTTTTCTCCAAAGTATCATTTTATAAAGTACGATCATCGACGGACCAGTTAAGCGTCACACCCCTGGTTATATTGGTATGAACTGGCTGGAAAATCGACCAACCTTTTGCTTATTCAAGTGCCCTTGAAGCTGTTAATCCCCTTTGTGCACTGTATTCAACAGAGGTCATTCGTGTGCCACTCCGTCAAATCAGCTAGACTGTCGCTGTGCTCATATAGGGACCACAGTGAGCGAGACTGTAATCAATAAGTCGTCAGGCGTGACCCTGAGGGCAACAGTCCAATTCACAATCCTGTGTGTTGAGTGAAACTCAGAAGATGCAATCGACGGGACTAATGAAGTAACGATAACAGCGTATCGGTTCTACAAGCGATGCTGGCCGATAACAGTAATTAACTGCACCAGATTACAAGCGGTGGACATTTGAATGCCCTAGAAAGCTTTGGATTGAAGAAAATCAGAAAGACAGTTTGGTTTGAAATGTTTTTTCTCACGGGACTTGGAAATTGTCCTAATCTTCTAAATGTATTACAAGCGGTCGAAACAGATTGGTCCCTGCAAACAGGATGAGCGTAGTTTGAACAAAGTATGAATAAGCAGATGAACCTGACCTATCTACAAGAATACCCGGAACAGCTAACCAATCAACACCAGAGCTACGGATCCCCAATCTTGGGCAAGTTGACACTTGGAGACACTAAACTCATTTAATGGCCCATTTGCCCTACGGAAACAGTGCTTACGTTTTCGTGTTCAGAGCTCAGAGTTTACAACAAGGTTGAAACTACAAGTGATCCATCCAGTATCCCCAACTCTGGCTGTAGTTGCAACGAAGTAAAGTATACGGGTACGCTGGGAAACGATAGCAACACTGAGACAGTTTTGCTCTGGCAGGCATTTGAAAACGCAGTTTTCTAACATGATATCTTTCAACGTACGTTGCTGTGCCTACTTCGCTACGGTTCAGCGTCACGACTTACGAAGTTTATAAGAACCTGTCGACAGCCCACATGGGATTTTTTTCCTTTTTGAGGCGAATGAGATATAAGTACTTCACAGATTTCACTGATTCACTCTTTTGTGTTCTAAGTAAACACCATCACAGTTTGAAAGACGATTGTTTGACCCTACATATACCCATTTCGATGGTCAAGTGAGATTGATGCTAATTCGGATACTATGACCACTTGACGAGCTCCCAGCCAATCGAAGCCTACAGCGGTTTATATTAACCAGTTTTCATCAGCCTTGTAAACAGCAACATTTTTCGGAGTGGACTTAATGTTGCACAATCCGTGAGAGAACAGCATAAACGAGAAAATAGTTTGGTTCTCACTGAAATATCTGAAGTATCTGAAATAGCTCACTTTGAAACCAGCTTGTTCTCAAAGGTCGTTTTGAATATGTTATATGGATTAATTATCGTGTTTGTCTCAGTGGGGAAAAATCCACCACCAGCGGTTGAACCCTTTCACGATGTGTACAAAGCTCGGCTAGCGCTTCCACCACATGAGTACGACACACGTCACAGGAAAAAGGGTCGCTGTAGTCAGTTCACGACAAATCGGTACAATATTGGTGCAACGAACGGGGTGGGTCTTTATGTTTGTGTGCATTATTATTGGAAAACAGCAGGATTTTTGGATGACTTACATGTATAACGTTACTTTTTGATCTCGGACAGAGAAAAGCACGAAATTCATGGTTGGAGGGTGGAACAAGTTAATTCATCACGTCCATAGACTATATAATCTTTGTACGGCGTCCCACCAAGCACAGCGAACAAGAATGTCTACGGCCGTAACGGCTATAGCTTTTGGATTATGGATAGTTTCCGCACAAAAGCAAGCGGAGAAACATGGTAGGCTCACGAATGTTGGCGTAGCTACTAAAATGTGTGAACTCTTAAAGGAATCGTCATTCATATTATTATTATTGGTAACTCGATATCATGAAATTTCGTTGTAGATTTTTTGTGTGGATTGCTGTGAGTTTTGTTGAAACTGAATTTTTGCGTAGTCCAGTGTGCACAAGGTACAATGCACGATACGATTAATCCTCGTTTTATGCACAAATTATGCGAATATCAGAATCAGGATGGTCAGAAACGACAAAAGAACGTTCGAGATAACGATGCACATCGTTGCCCTAAGGTGGGACCTCTCCAGGTAGAGTCCGCTCCTCTTGGACTCACATAACAGCAGTTATTGGGATGCACGAGTGAGTGTGGTACCTCTCCGAAGAAGGATTATTCCCTCGAGAATCCCGTTACATTGTTATAAAGTGATGACGTTCGATTTATTTGTAATGATGCTGGCACACATTACTCCAATTTAGATTTGGTATTTTGCACGCTTCCAAATTCAATGGTACACTTCAAGAAATCTCCGTAGATCAGTATGAGACTATTTTATTGCTCGATGAACTTACCAGTGTATGTCGTTCAGTAGCGGACACAACGGATAATATGATTTCAACACACCCCTATTTTTGACAAGTTAGCACCAACAAATCATAACACAAACACTGCTCTCAGTCTCGTCGTGTGGCAAAATATCCTCTCATCAAAGACTGGGATGCGAACTTCGTGCAGTTTTTCGATCTTTTTACACTACTCAGGTTCCTGAGCAATGCTGTCGTTACTCCTAAGTCACTGGTCACCTTACATCGTGATTTTCCTCTGTACGACAAAGGAGCACTAAAATTTTACTCTTCGGCAAAGACCAGAGATGGTCGGTTCTCTGGGGGTCCCTTGAATGGTTAAGATTTCCCTGGAAGAGTACAAGTAACGAAAACATACCTGGAGACGGTCCTAAGAGAAAAAACAAGCTTGCCACAGCTTTTCGATCTGGAGAATCAATGTGGAAAGTTACTCTTTTTAGACGTGTGGCTTTAAAAATACATAGTTGAGATACCATTTCATGAGACTGAAAAAGGCAGTTTCTTTTGCGCCTTGGTTTCTTTTGGGAGGGAGTTTTCTACTGCAACATGTTTTGCAGGTCGATCAAAGTGTTGTTTTTGGAGAGCGTTCGTCCCAGAAATGGATAGTTACAATCACAGATCCACGTCTCGAGTCTTGGAGGTAGCCGTAACACGCAACCTTAAACTAAAATATCGCTTGATGAATGTTGGGTCAGAACAGTTTCAGGGCCTTCATCCTCCTTGTTTAGTGGCAGGAAAGGTATAAAGCAAACAAATTTTGTTTAGTGGACCGCTCTGCAACAACTTTGTGGCCCACAAATCCCTTTGAACTATTCTATCAGGTTCAACTGCTATCTGGTGGCAATCGGGGTGCAGCGCCACTGCACTGGTCAAATGCCTATGTGCATTTTGCACGTAATCTAATCCGTGGTTGTGTCATACTAAGAACAGAACATTGAAATTAGTGAACTGCACTCATCTGCATACAAAGTTGGTTTCGACGGGAGACTCACTTGGAACCCAGCTGAATCACTCGTTTATGTTGATGTTCTTGAGTTTCGTTCACACGCACTCATCACGTCTAAGCGGATGTTGTGTGAATCAGCTGCAATTGAATTGATAACACAAACAACAAAATACATTCAGGTCCACAAATGATCAATACTGTTTTGTGAGCTGCGTAATCATCACCTCCTACTTCAACTTTGTTAAAAGCACTCATTTGCAAACTGATTTGGTTTTAAAGGCATACTCAACTGAATTCCGACTGAGTCTTTCGTGTTGGCTCAAGTTTCAACTGTTATGGTATTTAGGATATCGAAGAGTTTTCTCGACTTTAAGCATGAAATGTAAGCATTCCAGATTGCTCCTATGGTCAATGAAATTGGTGCTCTACCAGGAAGTTAAAGCAAGCAAGGTGAAGCTCTGTGATATTCGAGGTAAATACCAGGCGGTAGTATCATCTCCTCTCAACGAGGACCAGTTGAGCCGTTTCTGTGAGTACTGTTTATTCGTGAGGTTACTCTAATTTAGGGTGAAAACCTTTTTAGTGGCATTTGTGACGTCTTTTTTTCGGTCACCCAGCTGGCAACAATAGCTGCCTCATAGCAAATTTCCGGTGCTGAAACCAACGGTTGCGTAAAGCCTCATTTTTGGACAAATATTTGCTTATTTTGCAAAAAAGTTTCTCAAGATCCCTACGACGCCATCTTATATACATTTGGTTTGCTCATGTTCACTTGCAGTTTGGATTTTCCAGAGGAATGATGTACGATAATGCAACGTCCATCCCCGGAGTTCGTACGTTTCACTAAAAACCATTTCATTTAGACTACATTCTGAAAACATACTCGCACCTGCTATAGTCTTATGGCAGCAACGTTCGCCTGATGGTACGCAAGCGTTTGTGCTTCACAGGGACGGAATAAATAAGGAATCGTGTGTCATTCATTTTAGATGAGATGAACTCAAACTGATTCACAAAATAGTCTCCTTGACTGGTCGAGAATGGCAGCCCGGAGGCTAAAGGTAACACTGGAGCGAACTGGTGGTTAACCATGGTACTCAAGGCCTATTAGCTCATTTCAGTAGCAGGGTTCATTAGAGTTTAAAGTGAAAAAAACGCTGTTCACACAGTGATTTGGGGAGCAAGGAACACCTTTTAACGTTCGGTAATTTCGTTGGATGCATCCTGTCTTTTTACGTGAGATGAACAATTAAAAATTTGTCGAGGGTTAGGATAGCTCTTTCAAACACACGTTACGTCTTCGAGAAATACACTAATTTGCAAATCAATTTGGTTTTTGCGAGAGACTCACCTGGAACCCAGCTGCACCTACCTGATGAGCCCCAAGAAGGGCGAAACCGGTCGTGGGCTGTCGAAGAATTTTCAGCAACCTTATGAGTAGTGCATTACGTATACACGTTACGTCTGTTTTGGTGGGCCAAATGACTCTGGCTTTAGGAGCAAACGACGTGTGGTGTGACAGCTTTACAACAATCCTACAATGCAAAGATCAGGTAAAAAGCTCGTACCGCTGTTTCATTTCCATTTACGTCTTTGCGCCCCATCCCTAATTGCATACCACTGGTGGATTGCAAGAATTAATGTATGGCGAATGTATGGCGGGCTACGAGACCCATCGATACGGAACGAACGTATCGTATAAAAACGTTGGTATCAATCTAGCAACCACGACATAATCTCTATGGTTTTGTTTCGAGACAGAAGTCTTTTCTTGGGTGTTGAATAGAGGGCTACTGTATAGTATTGCGCCATATACTGTCGAAAGACTCCTGTTGATCTTGTTTCCCCCGGTTATTTGAGGTTTAACTCATTCTCTTCTGAGCTGCAACTATTGCCTTGTCAATGGCCATACCGCTCTTCTACTGGAAGTTTGCTTGCCTCATAGTTTCTATGCCCTGCACTTTTGCATGTCAGTCCGTGTTTACAGTTGTAACCCTGTTTGATACCGGATAGGGGTTACAGAGTGGTTTGCTGAAAAAAATATTCAAAGATCCAGTTTCTCACTTTGAAATCGGCCACTGTTGATGAAATCCAGGTGAAGCGTTCTTCGCTGTAATTCTCACCCTGGTCTTGATTAATACAAGAGTTACGATTATACAGTTTTATGACAAATCACATTTGAATTTACTCATCCGAAACTTCCATCCCTATCAGCGGCGCCTTTTCCCCAAACGGCCCTGCGTTACGTATTCGGTCCTCATATGGTGACGTTGGAGGACGCTGAGGAGTACTGTAAGAAATTTAAAGGTTTTGTCGTCCGGGATTACAAATCGGTGAGATTTTCCTAAATTTCCTGCATGGTGCTCGAATCGATGATCTTTGATAGTTCATGCCATCTAATCACTACCCTTATCCACCAGTGATGTAATTGAGAAACAAGCAAACACCGAGCAAGGCGTCTGAAAATTGTGCACCTTATTGTGAAAGCTGAAAGAACTGTCGCAATTTGGCTATCAATGAAGCGTGCTATGTGACCTGAAGAAGCAGTGACTTGCGGATTCGACAGACGACGCTGTGGAGCACGAAAGTCTACCATTAACAACACGGAGATAAAGTAAATAAGGCATTCCGACAAGAATTCTAATTTTCACAAGAATTTGGTTTTGACACATTCAGTTGAAGCGGACTATCACAAACGAGAGATTCAGCTGGATTCGGTAGAGTCACCTGTCAAAACCAACTTCGTGTTCAAATGAAAATATTGGTCGAGATTTGTCCAATTTGGTTTCAGGTAGAACATAAGCTAGAGGGGAACTCGGGGATTGCGCCTACCTGATGAGCCTCATAAAGGGCGAAACCGGTCATGGGTTGTCGAAAAGTTCTCAGCAACCATATGAGTAGTGTGTTACGTTTAGATAAGGGCAATGTTGTATCGTGTTGCTTGCTCAAGCCTTGCTGGCGGTCAAGTTTGAGGTTGCGTACAGTGCACAGCCCTTATAGTGCAAGTGCTGTTTGTGTTGGACGACAACACAGCACGCCTACAGGAGAGAAAGACACTGGTGCAGAATGAAATTTATGAATAAGTAGAAAGACCAGCGATCTTGCCACAAGTGATTAGGACGAAGCCAGATATTTAGATCCAATAGACAGAAAACTGTTCAAGAGAGGCGTACAAGCTATAAGACGAGGCTGTTCACAATGAGATCACGAGTTGTTCGTGCAAGGCCTCAGAGCCCATGATAAGAACTTCCCCTGTTTACATGGTCTGGTCGGAAAAAGTTTGCACAAGCATTTGGCTTTATCCGCCTTTGATTAATTAGATTCACAGTGCATTATAACGAATGTACCAAAATATCCTCAAGCCGTCCCACGTGATCAACGGCGAAATCCAAATAAGAATGAAAATGCAAAAAGCTAGACAGCACGCTGTCCGATAAATGCGATGTCCGATTTTTTTAGACCGTATTGTCATCACTAGGATTGAAATGTGGGTTTTTGTTCACGCCAAAACTGCGGTTCAATGAGAACATTTCAACTGTTATATCTGTATGGACTATGACGTGAAGGCTATGGGGTTTATGCGCACCTCCAACGCGATTGAACATCAAAGTGCTGATTAGTTGCTTGTCGGTGGTAATTACTGGTAAACTCTGACGTTTGTGGTGCCGACTTTATATCAGCTTGAATATCAAGGGTAGTGTACAGTGCTGAGGTCCTATCTGTCTTACTTTCCGGACAAGAGAGGTGACCGCTGCGTATGGAAGACCTTCAAAGACTGTGTTTCACGGTCGGTGCCACCGAAGAATTGCGCGAGTCTGGTGGGAACATCAGATCATCAATGCTGAGGTGCCTCAAATTGCTTTCGGAAAGATTCATTCTCCCCTCATGGATTGACTCGTCGCACTCCACAAGTTACGCTGGTTGGGCCGTTTATTTCGAAAACCAGAGGACCGTTTTGCGTCGTACAGGCCCCGTGGCAAGCCTTGTTTCAGATGGAGACGATTCAGGGGCGCTCAGTCCATAACTTGGCAACGAATCATGAAAGCCCTTATCGGTCGCCTGAGTCGCGTTGGCAACTGTCTTCCCATCGGTTGGGGACCGGCGGCCGATACGACCCGAGCGATGTGGCTGTGTTATGCAGCTGATAGCGGTTTTACATCAAAGTTGTCCCCTTCAGAAAGTAGCTCTCACTGCCATACCGGACAAACAGAGTCATTCGGCGTCAGTGACGTGATTGGGCCATCTCCTCCAATGCATGAATGTCACCCCCTCATTCTCGGTTTATGAAGCTATAGCAGTTAGAACCACTGCTTTTCGGCGCATGATTCGTGAGCTAAGGAAGAATTTATAATTACTAGGCGAAAAATTTTCTCCGTTCTTGCAGCGATTCCTCTGTACTGAATTATTCCTTTCACTTTCTGGTGATAATCATGAGAAAAAGGCTTGATTGTTGATCACAAAATTTAGACTCTATCATCCAGAAATTGCCCTCAAGCCAAAGACATATTCTTCATTCTGTGCTTTTAGTGGGCTTTCAAAAAGAGGTTTTTCGTTATCTTTGCAATAGGGATTTATGGTACAGTTCACAAAAAAATTAAACACAACGCCGGAGAGGTATTTTCTAAACTGACATTCTAGCGTTGCGTAAAAGTGTGCTATCAACTTATTCAGCTGAAAGTTAAATGACCCCACTGTGTAACTTCTTGTTGAAATGAGAAAGTACTTGTTGCCTGTATGTGACACAGGCAGAATCTTTCACGGGAAGAAAAGCGGCCACAGCTGTCTGATTCAATTGCTTCACTCCGTCTGCTAAACATTCATTCACCATTCTGATGACGCTTCCGCTGCCCTGTGATGATTCGCTGAAGTTCCAGATGAACTATGACAATCCCCAGCTGATTTCAGTCGAGTGTCTCGGATGTTCCGGAAGACGATCAGAATGCATTTCACACCGGGGATGGGGGTGGAGGAAGGATTCAATTTTGCTTATACATCTATTGCTGTGCATTCTGAGAGACTCTTCCTCAATAACCGTATCCAACAGTAGGCATTTTTTGGGTCGAAAGAAGAGTATTTCCTTAAAGGGGTCATTGAACGTTGTATGTGCTTCCTAGATGCAGTTCTATGATTTGTAGGCTGTGGATGCAAAGGCAGGACTGAAATCGACCAAAATACGTGGTGTGACGTGGTGTCTCGTTGACCCCTGAAGTACCAAGTACTTGAAAATAGAAACAGATAAGACCGATTCAGACCAGTGATAAAAGGAGCAAGATATGCCTAACAGACGTCTCCCCAAAGGGAGGACCCAAAGCTGCCCCTTTTCAGCCATTATCCAGTGCTACATTTCTGCATGGCGAAGCTACTTTGGGGGAAGGCTCATCAGTACTTCCCCGTGCGGTTTGCCCTAAGGGATGACTGTACGCTAGAACAACGACGTTTCACTTAGCCTGTAGATGTATATTAATTCCAGAAGTCTAGTCTTCTCCGGAAGTTGGTTTCATAGTTGATAAGCTTGTTCCCTGCAAGACTTGCGTTTCGGTAAGCTCAGAGAGGGGTACCTTTAAAGAGAGGCCACACCCCAGGAGAGACCTGAGAGACACCTTTCTCGTGGCGTCCTGTTGCCCTATACTTCTCACAGATGTTTCGGCTAGGTCAGTGGGTTACGGTGGAATGTCGTCAACAAGATCAAATAGATGCAGTGTTGCTTTCGGATAGGATCTCCCTCGACGAGAATCCTAGAAGGAGGGCAACAATTACCCGGTCATCATTTTTATGCAGTTAAATACCCCTAGAATAATTCTTTTGAAGAATAGAACGTTCGAAATAAGATGTGTTAATGTTGCTTACTGTGGGTTTCTTTACTCGTCCAGGTTGTTCAAGGCTGTCCATTATTCGAATGACCACAACAAGCTTGCTGTTCAACCGGTAACAATAATTCAAGGGTTTGTGACTGGTTTAATCGAGCAATTTACAGAAAATGAAAGCAGTATGCTCATCTTTCCAAGCGCAGATTCAGAAGCGATCAGTAAAGCGCTTTAGTGAAGACCTAATCGCGCCTTAGATCACGCTCTGTTTTGAAAGAAAATCCTGTAGAATTTCAATAGGCTTCGGTTGCATGCCATTGGGACGCCAGTTATGAGGCAGCTCTCAAAGCCTCAAACTCGTTCCGTCTTGGTGACCTCAGTCCACCTGCACAAGTAGCGTTAGCGGAGCAACTGGTAGTCAGCCCTGGTCAACAGACGAGAGCCGGGATCCCAAATAGATTTATCATTTGAGCGCCGGTATCATTTGTAATAACATCAACATTGAAAATTAAATGACCCGACCTAATCGGCAGTTACAGCAGTATTCTTTGTTATCTAATGAGTACACTTGTTCACACTCACCAGATTTTGCACATCAATCTTGTGCAAATCCATCAAAGAAAGGTCAGTGAAGCTCAGAAATGATACACCGGGAAAATAAGCAAATCTGGATAGGCTGTCGAGTGTTCTAGAAAAAAAAGTCGTTCAGATGTAGCACACGTTTGGTACATAACTGCCGCGCTACCCGAAGAAAATGTGAGGGCTGAGGTACTGCTAGATTGCTCAAGCATAGACAGGAGTAGTCGAGATGTGAAGGTTGGGTTCGAACCATGGGCCCAATAATACTCATGATGATCAAATCTCTTCAACAGAGAAGTCCTTGGTTGTTTGCATCATCTGACCTTTTTTATTTACAACATTTAAACAACTTGATTGTCGGCTTGATTACCAACGCCCTTTTTTATTGAAAGGTTTTACTGGATATGATTGGACTTCCCGGAAGACCATTTTGGTACAGAGGGTCGCGGGCTTTTACATCATCCAACGCATTGTAAGTTCACAAATTAGGAGACTTATTCTTATACGCAATCTTACGCATAAACCAGCCATTATAAGCATTCCGTAAATTGTTGGTTTTTCATAATTTATCCTAGAGATGCAAAGAAAACAAGAGGTTTTAGTCACAGCCTTTTTCTAAGATGATGATAAGGCGAAAAGTATAAATTCTCGGAACATGGTGAACAAACTGCCACTCACCTAACCTACCAGTAAGAAAGTTGAGACAGGTGGCGTTAATATGAGTGTTAAACAATTGGAGATTTCTTGCAGGTTGGTAGAATAAACGAGGGTGGATGTCTTAGAATCGAGTGGTTCTGTTAAAGATACGGAGAAGAAGAATCTATCTAAAAGGAATGACTGGTACTGTTGAGGTGGTCTGAATGCAAAGCGAAAAAAGATAGGTCAGAAAAGCACCTAGGATTAGTAGTAACTTGACCGAGTGCAGATTTACGGTCCCACCAAGAGTCACAGTCATTCTTTGGCCTGGCTGACAGACGATTATTGTCTTGTGCTGAGCAAAATGCACTGTTCGCATTTCCTGGTCAGTCGAATGTGAATACCGAAACTAGGCTACATGTATCTATACAAAGCCTGTAAATACAGCAGAACGAGTGTTTATCTGGTCGAAAAGCTCCACCTGCGTCCGACTCTGAAGCTAATACTACCTGGTTCAATGAAACCTTGGACTGTACCGTGTCACCTTTTGGGTCCAGTCCTGAAGGCTCAGTCGCCGGTGTTGACCTTTCTAGCCCTTGCACAAGAGTTATAATCTGGCTTCTTGTCATCGAAGCAATTTCTGTCCTTCTGGACCACCACGCATCCAGGATACTTCGACGCATGTTGAAACCTATCTCAGGGCACCGTCTTCAGTAGGTTCATTGTGTGCCGATTAACTGGAAGCAAATTCCTCGGGTCATCTAAACTGCCATCGAGACCTTACACCACCAAGGCGGAAGGATGCCGCATCTGCTTTGCTCGGTGAATCACAGAAGAAGCTACACAAGGAAAACAACAACTTACCTCAAGGCAACGAGTAACGGTTGACACAGGTGTTCTGTGCTTCAGGATATTTCAACTTATTTTTACTCACTGAGAGTTGTCCATTACAGTTGTGCTCCGTCGGAGTCAGTTTGGTTCCGAAGCTTCCGAATCAAGCCTTATCGGACCAAGTGAGATCAACTTCCATGTTATCGATGCTCTCTTAAAGTGCCTACTAAGTGACAAAAGTGTAGGCTTTGACTACCATCAAGCCAGCCTAACTTCCAACACTGCACCGGCTTGGTATGGAAACGTTTAGAGTCAACACAGCGTGGTGGAGTAAGATGTTATAATCCGACGTCTCGATAACCGTAGACAACCTTTTTCTACAATCAGTTGAATACGAGTCAAGTGCAGCGTTATTTGGGCCGCAATCATGTCGTCTGATTGGTGTGTTCCTGAGATCAGTTGGTAGTCGGATGGTTCCGGCGTGTGTGGGTGTATGTTAGCTCTGTGTGCGTGATTGTGTGTGCACTCTAATTAGGATATGCCTCCGTTTGTTGTTTTGTTGGCTACGATGCGTAATTGTTGAGATCCTCGCCTGATGTCTGGCTACTATGCTACTACTAATAAGGTGTGCAGTCATTCCAAGTCAGATAGACAGAATAGTTGACACACTTCAGCATGCGTCTGTTTCACGTGTGACTTGAATCCTGACTGGAGTATATGTGCACCATCAAAGTTGATTTGATGGCTTGACTCAAGTGAGTGGAGTGTAATGGCTGAGTAGCGTTCAAGTTTTTGAACGATTACGACAGAGCGCTGGCCAAAAATGGGAATTTGGTTTGAAGGCTGTCACTGTCTAGTCGCCTGTGGAAACGTGACCTGTTTAAATTTTACCAGAGTAGTCTGGGACCGTAAAACAAGTCACTTGTATGGAGGTGGCACCTAAGATGATATTAGTTTTAGCTCAGGAATGCACACACATGAATTGGTCGGCTAGCTTGGGCCCAGAAATTCGCGCAACACCAGACTAATAGAAATGCGGTGGTGTTTAAGAAGGCCAAAAGCAATCCACGTTTGGGAGTAGGGAGGAAGTATACATTTTTGCGGGTATAACTAGAGTGACACCGGCTGCTGGGGGGCCTGATGTCCGAGGAAAGAGGGTGAGCCAACATTCGGACCTGGAGATTCTGGTGTGGTTAGGGAAAGAGGACTGTCGGACAGTTCTTGTTATGAACTGACTGGGATAATTTTATTGAGGGTTGGAATATAACCTGGAGCAGAGGCTGAGAAGGAGATGGATGGATTGGGGACCCATACAGTAGGTCCTGTTTACTCACCCAAACACCAAACCTTACCAGGAAGGAATATTTACTTTGCCTGGATTTGTCCTCTGGAGTGAGGACTCTGGATGCAAATGATTTATCAAAACTCAAGATATTACCACCGGTGTACAGTGGAGGGGTGTGTGTTGTGGGGGGAGAGATTCTTCATCTACACAGCAGTCACCGCCACAAATGTTTTGTTATGGATACGGTAAGCGCTTACTAGTCGACTGGTAGGCAGAAATCGGCCTCTACCTACGTTGTCACCCAAAATCTTTTACATTAAGAGCAGTAATATGGAGTTGGTGTGCGTATAGTTGAAACAAGACTCTGTTCTCAGTATAGTTTGGCTGAGAGATGAACACTGTTAATAATAAAAGCACTTATCGAATTCTAAGCACATTAGTTTTCATTCAAATTATTGCTTTACAGTGAATTTTTCTTGGTGGGCAGGTGGAATGGACCAGAGATGATGGGTCGTAGATGACGGTGTAACAAAGACTTAGTTGGTGGATCAGTTAAACCGCACATCTCGAACAAGTGATATTGCACAGCGCGGCTCTGAAGCTATGGCAATGACGTACAAATTGAGTCTGCACTTTCACGATTATCCGGCTCCTGGTAGACCGGCATCCTAACTCGGATTCTTGATATGGTGCACCAAGGTGAACCGTTGTAAACTCCGGGGTGACAGCACAAGCTAGGAAGCATACAAAACACTTGAAGTACCGAATCTAAATAATGATAAACTAGCCAACAAAGTTAACCGACCTCTGGATACACTCTGTTGCTGGAATGAAAAATGCGGTAGAAGTACCTGGATAACTTTCTCTATAGACTTATTCAAAGTCAGGTTACTGGAATAAGTTATGTGTTCCGAATGTCCCTAAGCAGTACTACGATTTGGACTGGTTCATGCCTGGGATTTCTTGGGAGGCTATCAAAGTGTAGATGATGGGATAATTTTTCCAGATATTCTGACAATCCGATAGGTCGACCTTGATTGATCATTGGTCGCTGGAGTGAGTATACCTGTTGCCTTGTTGGTTCACCTGTCACATGAATGATGAACGTCTAGGTGGTGTTGAGAATCGACCTCTCCAATCTCCCGGTCGTGAATTTTGTCCCCTTGCCTCCTATTTCCTGATCCCTTGGTCTGATGGTCAGGCCTGACCCAGTGTTAGTAGTGCTTTGGCTTTCCCTTGCTGGTAGCTCTACTCAGGCAAGATCGACTTCGACATGACGGTTGATTGAATCCTTTGAGAAGTACCATGCTTTCGGGAATTCCCTCCCATGTCTTGTAATTCTACGTTCCACGATCTTCATTTTTTCTGGATTAATCATACGCCCTCCCAGGACTTCATGTATCTTTGGAAAGTTGGGTTGTTTCTCTACCCGTATAGGAAGTTTTCTGTTAGTCTGTCCAATGTAACATTTGTTGCCGTCCGAGAAGTTGATTCGGTGCAAGACCTTGTTTCTTGCGCCTTCTTTGGTCATGAGATCAGTTTTCTTAATGTACCGGCTGAATTTTGGGCTACTATGATTCCTTCCAGTTGTAGTGGACATGCTGTGAATTAAGTTGTGTTCTTGGTGTACGAAAGAAATATCCGTTTCCTCGGTTGGTCATGCTGTTGATTTTGCTGTCGCGGAGTCCTTTTCCCCAACCTTCTAATAAAATTTTGAGATATCTATTGTTTTGAAACACACGCTAAAGGCATGTTTCTTCTATCTGTTTGAATTTCGTTGTACTGCAGTGCGTCTGCGTTCTCCTGAACAAGGTTTGAGTGGAACTGTTCTTGTGGTTCACCAAATGGTTGCTGTGGTGACCCAGTATTTGTTCTGTGTGTCTGCTACCGATGCACACAGGTTTGAAGATTTCGGTCCACTTTTCTGCCCACCAACAAGCCCATGAATGGTATACGGTTATTCTTTTTAGTATCAATGGTAAATTTTCTACCTTCAGCTGTCGTGTTGAGCAATTCATGCGCATTTTCCAACTCATCCCGTTGAATATTAACTAAAGTGTCATCCGCAAAACCTATCTAGAGCTTCGGTCGGATGACCGGCAGCACGATATGTTCTAGTTTCTGCATTACTGTTTTGGCGATGAATCCAGAAATCCGTGATCCCATTGAAGTCCCTTGTTCACTAGATGTTTTGCTCGGTTAGAAGAGTTTTAGAGAACCTCGGCCACATTCGCGTGATGCAGATACTCACAGGAACTGTACTATTTTACGTCGCAGTGCCGTCATACTTCGGGCGCTCTACGCCAAAATGTATAGTTCTGGGAAACCAGTGTAAAACACTCCCGGCTGTATCCTGTTCAGTGGTATCCATCACCAAACGGTGTAAGTTAGTGGTGAAAGTCCACTCAATTACCCTTAGTATGGAACTCAAAATATGCTCTGTATCCGAGCTATCACACGAGCTTTTATTCGGCTGGTGTCCTGTCAAATCATACCGTTCGGGGTCGAGACCCAATAAGTAGTGTCCAAACTACTATTGTAACAAAACCATCATGATTAGAAAATGTGTTAATTTAGTACTAATTTACTACGATTCAGCTAAATGGGATCACACTATCCGCACAAATACACTCGTTTGCATATCAATTTGGTTTTGACGGGCGACTCACCCGGAACCTGGCTGAATCTCTCGTTTGTGATGTTCTCAAGAGATTACACTACATAAAGTCCTGGTCCGTTGAATTCTCATAATTTTCATCAAATCAAAAGTGCCAAAATCAGAGTGCATGGAATTGCCAACTGAAGGAAAAATTACCCAGTACTACTAAACATTCCAGGACTACCAAACTATTGCGTTGTTGAATGAGAATCCTCTTTTGCTTGTTAGGGCTCAGTGGATTCCGGCTGAATAATATAGGGAAGTATGTGAAGACAGTGTATTCGTTGTGTGCGCCGAGACGTTTAGCTGGACTTACCAATGTTCAACAGGGCTTAGTTCACGGTGGTTGAGCCCTTAAATTTTTTTATTCAGAGCGGTTATCAGAAACCTTTTAAGCTGATATTTTTGTCGGAACCTAATTTTGCCTTGTACATTTTTAGAGTTGCTACACTCGGTGTGCCCTATACAATTGGTGTGAAACGAACCTGCACAGTATTCGCTGGCTACGACCTAATCGCTCCGGTGCCCTGCGATTACCGGGCACTTCCATGGTGTCAGATCAGTATCTTTGGCGTGGGCGAGGCCCAGAGGAGACACCCCAGTCAGTGGGTTCAGAAGCCTATCATGGAATGGATGTATGACAAAGAAAACCAAACTGCAATCCAAGAACATGCAGGGGTCTACTAAGGATGGCCATTGATTCAAGACTGAACAGAATGGAGACCAAATATTGACAGTGATATGGTACAGTTTTTCTGCTAGTTATCAATACAGTTGGGCACTACAATGTTGCGCCTCTCATTGAAGGGGGTTTGTAACTTGAGAGAGAGAGAGAGAGATCAAAGTAGGAACACAATTCTGGGGAAACTGTGTTTGTTGTTTGTATGTGACTCG
The DNA here is from genome assembly GCA_003604175.2 of Clonorchis sinensis. Lineage (NCBI taxonomy): Eukaryota > Metazoa > Platyhelminthes > Trematoda > Opisthorchiida > Opisthorchiidae > Clonorchis > Clonorchis sinensis. Next base: position 106,046,940 of record CM030369.1, read on the forward strand.
TCTCTATCTGCCTCAGTATCCATAAGCATACGGGTGTCCCAATAGAGGGAACCTCACAGAAAACGGGACGTTTTCCTCATTCTTCAAGTTATGGCTCATCTTCTAGCGAACAACAGAAGCATTTTTGACCTCTCCAGGGAGTGATATTCATCTGCAGGGTTTCTGTCTGTTGACCTTATGTTAAGATCGAGGATAACCGAGTTATCCTTATTAGTGGGACTATATTTCATAGAAAGTGTAGATAGAAAACTCCTACTATAGTTCATAATATGCATTTAGAAGGGAGCTACTTACGAAACCAATGTGGATAGACGTAAAGAAGACGAGACAGTTTCAATAAATACAACGAAAGTTTTTTTATACACTTATGTTTAAATTCTGAATGATATGAACATCGAGATTTTACTATTTTCAGCTCATGATCGTTCTGAGCTCCCCAACAGTACGAAACGCGTGGTTAGTGAAATACTCGGTTTTCTTGAGATAATTGAAATCCAACTGAATGTTCCATGTGAGTAGTTTGCAACTGCTCCCGCTGCGCGAATGTTACATTAAGAAAGGCGATTTCATATACTGAATGCAATTCCAAATGAAGCATAAGGTGGCTCTGTGTCACGCACTCAGTCAAACAGTATTATGGGCAAAAGACTCAGAGGAATTTCAGTTTGTTCATATTCACACCACTCTCGTTTGAACGGTCGTCCTCCTGTTCTGGCGTAATTATTCCGGTGAGTCCACACCAAAGGGAAGCACTGGACTCGAGTTTCGCTCGAATATGGACAAAATGCCTATCCCGAAAAACCCCAAATGCAACCAAAATATCGCCCATTGGGTTTCAAGCGTGTGTCACGCTACCTGACTGGGAAGTCCTGACTGGCGGGTCAATCGATCGTCACAACCAGGACAGTTACTGGGTCGTCGTTCGATGGGTCGGGCACACCAATCACATCGCTCAAGTGTGAACACGTTCGTCTGTTCAGACGTGAAAATTCAGATGCGTCCAACGTGCGTTGGTGGAGTAGTGGTAACACGCTCGCCTCGCATGTCAGCTGTCCGGAATTGGAATCCCGGCACGGCCACTGGATATGCACTGCTGAAGAGCTCTAATAAGAGCGAAACTCGAGTCCAGTGCCTCCCTTTGGTGTGGACTCACCGGAATAATTACGCCAGAACAGGAGGACGACCGTTCAAACGAGACTGGTGTGAATATGAACAAAGTACCTATCCCGCGAAACCCCAAATGCAATTTCAGTTTGATCTGTCGTCAGCACCTACTTAGAGAGCACTTACCGCAACGTATGTAAGAATTAGTGTTCAGATAAAAAGAACCAAGCCTGCCAGAAGATCGGGGAGTAGATAAAGGCGGTAGTGAACTGCCCAGAGATTCCATCCAATCGGAGACTATGCCCACTTGATGAACCCCAAATAGAACACAACCGGCCATGGACTGTCTAAAGTTTTCATCGACATTATAATCAGTGTTACCTGAAAAATACACCCATATTTTGTGGTGTCCCAGATGCCTTCGATGGGCTCCTTTAGGGTGCTCCTCAAACCTAGCCAATACAAAACTCGATTATTCCTATAGTGAAAAAACAATGTGTTCAGGTGGATGGATGCATTTTCATTTTGGAATAATCTGTTCAGAACTTTGGTTCCGGGTATGCAAGACAATAGAATGGTCATTGTCACTATGTGACAAGAACTGTGCATAGATCGCCCATATCCATATAGGGATTTGAGTTCAAATCTAATCATGAACTCTAGTTGAATTAAAACCTGTTCTGTCTTGCCAAGCTCCACGCACGATTTGTTGATGCAGTCCATGAGCTGGGCACGAACTTTAAAATTTCGCATTGATGGTTCATCCACCAAACGCCATTTAATATTTTCAAAGCAGTATGTATGTATGTATGTATGTATGTATGTATGTATGTATGTATGTATGTATGTATGTATGTATGTATGTATGTATGTATGTATGTATGTATGTATGTATGTATGTATGTATGTATGTATGTATGTATGTATGTATGTATCCATATGTATGCTGTATGTTGTATCCATACAGGGAGACCATACAAAGGGAATGATACGAAATGACGTCTTTTGAGGGCTGGGTTCCTCTAATAGGGATACGTTTCAATAAATCTCAGTGGACCAGCTAAATAAGGTTTTTCCTTGGGAATCTCTAGTGGGAAGAGGCTTTTAAAAGGAAGACTACTGTAGCAGTCATCGTGAACGTCTGTATTCAAGGGCTAGCAAAAGCGCAGTGTTGAGCCAGCACGTGTTTGCCCGTCCTTATCATGCCAATAGATCGTACTACGTAAACAGCTGCGCCTACAACGCTGTCGAAAACAACATTTTGGTGACAAGACGAGAAATTCTGCGGTTACCTATTTTTGAGTGACAGATTGCAGTAAATGAAGAATGATTCATTCTGATGTGTCCAATAAGACTGTAGCTCACCGTTTTGTCTGGCTTGATAAGGCCACAGCAATGCTTCAGTGAAAAGGTTTGTGGCAAACTGTCTGACCAGATATAGATACAAATCACCGATCTTCTTGTACATACGTGTGTTTGAGTCAACTACATCAACTTTTGGCGAATAGTGTGGGATCTGACATCCGATCGCCGTCGACGGCAGTGCAGTGAAACGGACTTCACATAGTTCCGAAATTACCCAAGGGTTATCAAGCACGAATAGAAAGTGCTAAATGACGAAGCTAGGTTGAATTAGGATGAATTAGAACCCAAGCATTGTAGACATCAGCGAGAGGTCCTGAGCCTGGGCTTGGGTTTGGGTCACTGAAAATGTATGCATAACAAGTGGTCAAGTGTGTGAATGCATAAGCGCACATTGTACACAGAACTTTCAATATCATTCATACAAGGTGACATTTTTATGGACTATCCGATGCCCTTTGGTGGTCGTTGCAGATCACCCCTTCCATATGGCCTTCATTCTTACTTGAGAACTTAAAAGCTGGATTGACCACCTCTCATGCATATAGGTGAACTGCTGAGATATTAAATTTCTTTGAAAGCAAGGTTGTCATCCGGTTGTTCATCAGTTTCTCGCAATTCAAAACAACAGTTCTTAAAAGGTAGCTAGCTGGATCTTGACTCTGAAAAAAATTTGCTCCGCGAATGGTTAGGAGGGCCATATTTAAGTATCTTTATTGTTTGGTGAAAGTGTTTGAAAGCGTTTGTCGCCATAGCATCCGTGCAATTGTTTCCCTAACAATGACTGATGAAGATGAAAACATGTGTCCCTTCGCACGTATGTTCAGTTCGCTAGACTAAACTGACCAATCACGTTGGATCATCGATTAATATGGTCTGCAAAAGACATTGTTCACAAATTAGTACACATTAATTTGTGCTCGCTTAAGCATAGGCCTGTTTTGTGCCGCCACCACTGTGAGCACTGATCCTTTCGTAACACATTCAACATTACCTAATCGCCCATGTCCACAAAAGCAGAGAAACGCTACACAGACGCTCAGCTACAAGCACGGCTGTCCAAACTTGAACCTGATCAACAAGTGAGTTCCATCACTGGAAATACCGCTGTAGTGTATTGAGAAAGATGTGCGGTTTGCTCGTTCCCACCGAATTACCAAGGCGACGTGAAAAATAAGTACACTCTGTGCTGAATCAGCCTCTTCTTAGGGCAGCAATAGAAGCCAGTTAGGTTAAGGCCTTGAAAAGGCAAGAAAATGGACAATTATGTGGTGAGCAGTGGCTTTCGATTGGAGAAGCTATCCACAGGACACGCATAAATCACTCATTTGGCACATTCTCTCTAAAATAAATCTAGTCCTTCTGACCAGGAGTAAGCTACAACGCCACAATAGATTAAGAATTATTATAATCGTTATTCAGTTATTTTGAAGTTTTTTGACCCTGTTTTTGGTCCCTTTACGCAGAGTTAACTCTCCAAACTGTACCGAGTGCAGAAGTTCCCGCATATTGAATGAAACTTGTTGCCGATGTAGTGGGTCGGTCCATTTCATATGTAGTGGTGGTTTCTTGGGACCCCTAACAAGTGGTGATTCTTTACGGAATTATCGCACTTCAGAGTTTCTAGCGGCTGTTATTTTTAAATAACTCCTGGAGCTACTATCACGTTGAGACCTTGTTTGGACGATTCGGCGACCACTGCAATGATTCTACCTTAGAAAGAGCTCCTCTAGGGATAAAATCCCACACAAAAGAAGAATTTCCTTTGGTTGCAACCGGCATAAGAGGACGATTAGGGAAAAATCAACGGATAAAAGTGATGGATTTATGCACTAAAATTACCCGAATGTAGAAAATATGGCCTGAGTAACCACAACAAACTTATTGGTAATACGAGGAGATCTGGGAGTTTTTATCTGAGAGTCCGACTTGTAAGTAAATCCGATCAATGCCGAAGTCAGTCTAGCCGAGAAGCACTGTGCAGTTGTTGGGAATCACCATCAGTATTTCAAGAAGCTTTGATCCCACGACCCTCCGACTAGTGTCTGAACATTCAACCGTTCGGCCACGAGTGGCGGTTCGGCGGTTGGATTCCCAATTGGGATGAATGCGCTTCGCGGATAGATTGACTTCGGTGTAGATTGATTTCAATTGTAGGGCGAACTCCCGGTTGAAAATTTCCAAAATTTCCAAGTCTCTCCATACTACTAGAGGTCAGATATAGCTCAGAGGAGGAATAACTCAGACGATGAGTAAAACTCCCAGCTGAGAAATCGTCACTCTAGGAGCTAGCCATCATGTGACCACGTGATGTGGTGTCATTGGTTGAGTAGGATTGCGCTATATCCTAGCTAGGTTCGCGGTGTTGGTGATTCCCAATAGGGATCAGACAGCTGCACAGTGCTTGTAGGCCTTTCGGTCTAGACTGCTGTCATTTAGAGAACGAACTTTCGATTGAACTATACTTATTATTCAGCTGGTCAGTAAACATGATAGCAACTCGAGGACCCGCGACCGGTTTCACGAATGAAGAGGGTAGCCCTACCTGGTCTAGTTTTACCGGGTCTTGTAATATCATTTCTGATGGACGGAGGGTTTCACTCAAAACGGAACAGCACTGTTAATTACATCGTGTTTAAAAAAACTTTGTAGAGCCCCAGTAAGTTTCGGCTTTATGTCATTTGGATGCCACGGAACACCAAAAGTCCCACGCTTGTCCCGTTTTGGTGGCATGTGTTCACTCGTGCTAGTGGGGTCGTTCGAGTAACTAATACTTAACGCGAGTTAACAGAGCAAAGCTGTAGTATAAAATAACTACAACTGTTCGGTATTGTGTGCCAAATATGATAACGATAAAAAAGAAAATCACCGCAGTAAAAGTTGAGTCTGAAAAAAGTTGGCCATAAAGCAAGTAAACTAATCCTACCGGAGCTTTACCACAACATCAATAGTCAGTGTCACCCTATTTTGACAAAATCGGTCTGCGCGAAGCAGTTAAGGCCACGCCAGTAAATTTTGGAGTGGCTCTATGTTAAAGTAGACAATCGTGAGTCCAATGATGAGTGCTTAACTTATACGTGTTCAGGAAGCTTTCAAGATGGCGAGAGGACGATTCTAGTTAACCCCATGGAATTCCTTCTTCGATGGGACTCACCACGAGGTATTCTATCTAAATGGAATTATTGCACAAAAACTTTAATGCTCTTCAGAAATAGCCAGTGGAACAAACTTAAGCTGTTATTTATTGGGCATCTGGTCGCTTTGACTACCGGGATAACAAACTTACCATCACTGCCATCGTAACCAGAACCTCAAACATTGTCATGAATCATGAAAAACAAAGAAAAAACGAATAACAAGAGGTCTAGACAACAAAATAGTTTACAAATGGTGATAGGGTGACCACTGGGCCCGAAAACTTCGAGTACTAAACTAGGTGTTTTAGCTAATCCAGAATGTGTGCCTGAACTGCACTCAATGGTTCATTGATTAATTTCATCACTGGATTTGAACGCTGTATGGACTGAACATAAAATATCCGTTTGCATGCAACTATCCGATATCAGGGGGTTTTAAGTGGACAAATTATACTACACAATAGTATACCTATTAACTATGCCACCTGAACTGGCCAAACCCCGTTAGTCATGAATTAATGAGACACCCCCAAGGGAGGCCAAAAGCATCTCCCATTGTTGTTTATCCCTTTAGAGCAGAACAGCGCCTATAGAAAAAAAATCTCGGACAGTCATAAAACCTGCATTCAGCACACTGTTTATCCCTTTAGAGCAGAACAGCGCCTGTAGAAAAAAAATCTCGGACAGTCATAAAAACTGCATTCAGCACAAAACTTCGACAAACGTTGTAGACAGAATAAGTTGGACGCAGACGTACAATTGAAAATAAAACCAATGCCGACTGATGGATTATACTTAGAACAATCTGACTATTAAATCTCATATTCATCTGATTTCTCGCGGCTTGCATTCAAGTGTCGAAAATGTGCGTTGTTGTACGCAAAAGTCCGTACTATCCAGTTTTTCCATCATTTTCATTTTTATGAAAATTCGCAAAATTTGGCGCTGCACAGAATGTTTTGATATTCATTCATCAAACAAACATATTTCGGTGTGATCACAACCCTGTCCCAGAAAACCCGGACCCTGTTGACCAGACTGTTGGATCTCATCTCGCAGTTCGGAATCGAACCTGTTGTGGTTTTAGTCAAAATTCGTAGGTGGGTTTTGACACACACATTTTCACTTCGTCGAACATTCGAACCGGATAACGCATTCACTAACACGTACTGGTTTGGTCATACCTACCGGAAAGTATATGCTGCTGGCGTAGGTGGCTAGGCTGTACCCCAGCAAGGTCTTTTGACCTTATCGGGGGTGGGAATGGGGAAAAGACCAGTACAAATAAAATGAACTCTGTGTTACATCACTATCAGCGCAAGAGTTAATTCAGGTGTTAGAGAAAGACAATGGTAATCGGACGGTATAAATTCATCATGTGTCACAGCACGGCCAATGTATCTGATGGACCGGTTCATAGAAACTCCGAATCAGTGAACCACTGCTGAGTCCAACGCATTCTCATGGCACAGCGGAAATCTGGAAATTGTCTCGAATGTCATCGTAGTCTTTCAGTTACTGCGACAGACATAGCAATTTTGACGATTATAGTTATTACTCCAGTTGTGTCCTGATTTCCACAATCTAGAAATCACTTCGTATCAACAGTTTCGTGGGTCCCCCATGAAATGAACATGCATTCAATTTTGATATAGTTGGAAACAGACACATTCACTGATTCACTCGATAAGATGCCAAGACTTCTTTGTTCACCGGAAGGTAAACAGCTGAGCAATCTTTTATAGTATAACAAAGTTTTAAAGCTATCGAACAATGCAAAAAAATTGCTCTTACTTCCGAGAACCTACACCTCGAACCAAAGCGGTCAGGGGACATCCACCTTCCAATCGGGCTTTCGTTCTCTCCATGAAGCCAATCTATGCTGAAAGGCCGAAGTACACTTTACAGCTGTTTTGTCGTTAAAGGGGATCGCCACTAGTACGAAGTGGCAATTTCGTGGCATATAGTTAGCTCGAGTGCACTGCTTAGTTGTTGGTCTGTTCGTCGAGCTTGGGATTACAAACGTTTCATCACTCAATCGGGGTGACATCGTCAGTACGGGGTCAAGTGATGAAGCGCTTGCAATCCAACTACCAAGCCCGGCGAACCAAGAAGTACGAATCTTGCGAAACTCCAGAGAGTCTTGAAACCGCGACCTCCCTGTTAGGAGTGTAAACACTTCAACTTTTGACCAGGAGCGCATGTCATTAGGTGTCATTAGGTTGTAGTTAGAAAACAGCAACACTCACCCCTCCTGGTGATTCGCAATAAGGATGAAGCAGCTGTACAATGCTTTTCGGCTTTTCGGAGCTCGGCTTCACCTACGGGACGAAATCCCCATTAAAAATTTCCAAATTTCCTTACAATACTGATATTCAATACCGAAAACCAACTGCTACATCATAAGTCATTCCAGCACTCACTTCTCAACGTTTTACCACATTTCGCGCAATCAGTTGTAGATACAACCGAAGCAATTCCCACCTCTCTCCCATTGTTATTCTATCAAGCACTGTTTCTTCCGGTACGCGGATCCACTGCTCAATGAGGAGTCGGACATGTACTTGTCAGTTATTTCCAAATGTCGCATGTCGTTTGCCGATGCAATAGCCAAACTGAAACAAACTGAACCGACAGACGAGGATGAAGTGGACGAAGAAGAATCCACGGAAGTGACAAATTCAGGTAAACATTAAGCTACTAAGAGCACTACTCAAACAATTGTAGCTGAATTCACTTATTTGCTTTCGTTAACCTGAACTGATTGTCACGTTTATGAGGCTACAATTTCAGATACTGGAGACCCACCGCAGTTGAGTTCTTAAGCTGAGACTCACAAAATATTCCAAAATCCAAGAAGATCAACCCCCCCAGCACGGGGAAGAGAACAAAGAATTAACAGAAAGCTGGGTTGACTGATTTGAAGTTACTGCCGTCTATGACTAAGTAGGTCAGGACAAACGGTGTTGCCAAATGTCTTGTGGTCATGGGGAATAATGCCACATTGTGCATGGTGGAACAGTCTGTCGACATGCCTTATGTGATCGCTTCTTATTAGAATTCCAGATAATGCGGACGCTTCCGTCCTCTTATTGGGCTGAAAATCAGAGCGATTTTGTTGCTGTAAACTGTTTCACAAAATGGAAAGTTTAAGGCAACAGCACATCGTATTGGGATAAGACGTCCTGATTTGTGAAACTTCCCATATTATGCGCCACATGGAGCTCAATTCGTCCATGAAAATCCAAGCCGAGTTTAGCTCAGAACTTCTAAACAAAGTAGTGTATCTTACATTAGTGTTGGATTTCAGTCCATTTATTGTAAACTAGTGAGCTCGAAATGGCTTCGTGGTTAGAGCGCGAATTTACTGACCGGAAGGTCCGTGGTTCGAACCCAACCTCGGCATCTCGACTGCTTTTGTCTGGACCTGGGCAACCTGGCAGTATCTCAGCCCTCTTGCTTCCTTTGGATGACGTGTAACTCTAGGCACAGAAAGGGCATCACAACTGAACGATAAATATATGATATTTTATTAATGTAAAATTTCTGCTTGTGTTTAGGCTGATTGTTACATTTCACCTTTCAATCTATGTGGCCATTAGCAGCTAGGTAAATCAGAATAGCATACAGGCAGTTCCTTAATAATTCCTGAATGCATAATTTTTAAAAAAAATTGTATCCCTGCTGCATTTGCACAGGGGATAAATTTTCAAATATCGCATCTTCAAGTGCGTTTCTTAGCCGGTGAAGATATCCCGGTGTGCGCTATTTGGTGGGACAACTAAAGTAGTTGGACCAATTTGTACCGAGGCATGCATAACAGAATCCCTACCGTTCACTGGAAAAGATTAAACATACGTGGATAAAGCAAACCAGTCCACTGCGGGCCAATCTGGCCGGAAAAATATCACGAGCGGTTGTCTTTTCGTAGAGACACCTACGAAGATTCAACTTTCTTTACTTGTCATTTTATACTTATTCCTACTAACTGTTAAGGATACCATGAATCTTTGTGCCAAGTAGGAAACTTTCAGATACATTTCACGCAAACCGAACCCAAGAAACGAATCAAAATGATCCAAATAGCAAGTAAAAGCAAAAGCAAGCAAAAGACAAAGCAGTCATGTTTCAGCCACATAGACAAACTTGTCAGAAAACGTTTTGCTATATTATCGACTCAGTGATTTCCGATGAGCACGAACAGTAGGTAACCGTGCGACTGCTGATGGATGCACTGCTAGTTTTACTGTAACTTACACCCCATTTCAGCTCCAGTGGCGGACATACTAACTTCACATACAGGAAGGTAGATCGCACTGCTTTTTACTCTTTGGCTATTGAGTGATTCTCACAGCAATGAATGAACCAGAATAACGAGGCTTAAATGTTTTCTATCCTTGTGTGTAAGGTAACGCTCGTATAGGAGTATAAAAGCTAGCAGGACCAGAGTACGGGAAAGATAAGGTTTCTTTAACTGCCCTTCGTTATCTCTGTGTGGGAGTGAAGCGTTGATTGTGGAGTATGAAAATTTATCTGTGAAGAAGAGACTAAAGCCTATCGTGGTGCACGGTGGTTAGAGAGCGAATTTAATGACCGGAAGGTCCGTGGTTCGAAACCGAACACTGCCTTTCGACTTCCCTTGTCTAGGCTTGGGCAACCTGGCAGTATCCCAGCCCTCGTGCCCCCTTCTAGTTGCATGACAGCTAGGCACCCAAAGGGTGTTACAGCTGAACGATTATCTTTATTATCTATCTATCGTGGTGCTACAATTTGCATACCGCAGTGACCCATTGAGCCGTACTGGAGAATGTCCACAATCTATAAAGTCCCTCCGACCAGGTTGGTCAATAAACATAGGTATGAAAAAACGGTTTTCTGGCCCTTCAGATTTGGGGTTGAAACAGATATAGCGGCTTTTTCAAAACCTGAGCTACTCTCGTAGTCTCAAGTCAATCACTCCACTCTTATTTCTGTTTAGTATCTCAAACTACATGCCATTATGAAATTTACCTATAAAAGTACTTTCATTCCACGTCGGCCTTCGGATGGTGACATCGGTCGGGTCACCTTATTCATCGCATACACCGGGGCCGATATGCAAAAACGAGCAACTTCTGACGAATTCCTTCCTTCTTTATTGTTTTCTCTTAAACGGCGGCCTGTCCCACTTGACAATCACTCCTATGTAGACTCTATCTGTATACACATCAGTCAGGTAGCTACGAAACTGATGCATCGCACGCTGTTTTTCAAACCTACCTTTATGCGTCCGCGTTTCAGGTCTCATCCTTCTGTTTTTATTCCAGCTTTTAACATGAGAACCCTTAGGCAGATCGACCAACAAGCAGCTGTTGCGCCTACTCTAGATACGTCTACTCGATTGCCCAAACTTGAATACAGGAGTCTAGTACGGTTGCTGAGCTTACGACAACATCTGTATACGAATGCTACTGATCCTAAAGTTGCTGCATCGGGCTGCGCCGGCGTTGGTATAGCCCTAACTCTGCCAGCTGAGGTTTCATTGCTCGACTAGGTACTTGCAAAAAACCGACCCTGCTATCTGACTTTCTACTTCAACAAAAAACTTGTACTGGTCGGAACGCTCTTCATTTGTCATGTCCATTTATGCGTCAACGAATTGTAGTTCCGACTCACTGAAGGAGAACTATCGAGAATAGTTCGCCATAAAGGGCTCTGATATAGTCATAGTAGCAGGAGATTTCACTGTGCAGGTAGGACGCTTGTGTTCATCAAAAGCATGCCTTGGCGGTATTTCTAACATGAACGCAAGATGCAGTGAAAACGGTAGACATTTTCTATTGAAAATTATTTGTTTCTCAGTAGTACTGAGGGGCGGTGTGCTACCTGGTATTCCTATGCGCTACGCAGCTTTAGAGTCAAACTTACGAAATCTCCATGGGTTACCGATGGCGTGGCTCAGCCGGTCTTTTTGGAATAGACAAATTGATTCAGATTTTCATGAAAATCTCTCGGTACACTCCAAAAGCGAACACCCCATTTAGCAGTAGAAAAGCTTCGTGATCCACAGTTACGGAAACATACCAAAGCCGACTATGTCATGGATTACACGTGGCTAGACTGGAAAGCGTTGACTGTGACTAGGATGAGATAACCACAACCATAAAGGACGTCTGTAATAAAATTTGTTTTTTTTTGGAGCGCGTACACGGGTACCACTGGATCTCAGAACGCTCACTCTCACTTCTTGATGAGAGGTGCTCTGTCCACTCTCGTTCGTAGTACCATCCGACTGGAAGATCGATTAGACGACAGCTCGAACATAGCTTGTGTGCTGATAGAAAGGCATAATAGAACCCGGAAGTTCAATAAATGGAAGAGGGCAGTGCGGCTTGGAGTGCACGGGACCTCTTCCAGCTAATACACACGAAAGAACCTTAGAGGACTTTCGTAAGTGAGTTAATCAAAGATAATGGTGGAACCCTAATATATGATAGAAAACCAGCGTCTAGATCGGTGAGCGGAATATTTTTAACAACTGTCGACCCCCTGCCCCTTTGCCTATATCTTTTATTTGAACCGGTCATTTTCAACCAGAGTTCAGTTCAGGAATACTAATTTGTCTTTTTGCCTCGAACCGCCATCGGGCTGTTGGACCAGATGAGCTTCCCATTTGTGTTCCACCTTGGCTGGGCTGTTCATATGTTTTTGCGAACATCAGTGTGTTCCAGAGAATTGGGGACAATTGACCCGTGTTCTAAAAAGATACCTGACACCAGATTTTTTTAATCAAAGTGTTGTGAGCCTCACATCTGTTGTAACACGAATGCTGGCTTCTCTTATATTACCGCGATCAACTTCGGCACGTCGGACGCAAATCTGCGTTAGTGTACAATTAACGGTTGAGAAGCTTTCTGACAACTAGTGGATTTTGCTACATTTTCCCGTCCCTCCTTTTTGTTCAACCTTGTCGTGGATGTTACCATGGCGTGAACACTCCAAGGAACCACGAATCTAGGTATCGAAACAATGTCCAAGGAGATGGTAATGGGTTTGGACAACACGAATGTCATCTTTCTGTTGTTTGACGATTATTTGCCCATGTTGGAGGTGATTTAATGTCTTGGTATACATTTTGCACCTTTTAAGTTCAAAGCCTTACTTCAAGATTTCCCATCCCATTGTGCTTCGCTGAAACTCCAGAATTAAGAGCTGGAGTTCGTTGATGGGTTCACATATTTTGACAGTTGAATAAGCGTTGGGGAAGTTAACAGGTGAAGTTAGTACGTAGATAATCAAGGCGCGAGCAGCGTTCGCCAAATCGCGTCACTTATAGCACGAGAAACGAAGATCGCGGAAGCTAAAATGTCATGTGTATTGTAAGAACGGAATTATTTTTTGGTAGTGAGACTTGGTTTCTCCGATCCTAAGCGTATTGAAACGGGTGATCATAGGTATTTCCGTAACATAGCAAGAAGTAGCTGGCTGCGGTGATTATGTAACGAGGTGGTGCATAACCAGGTACTTGGTGACGAGTCCGAATTGTTACAACAGCAGATCAAACGTACCAGGTTGTGACTATTGCATAAAGACTACTCTCTCTGACCAAAAGAAATGAGACAGATAAACTTATATTGTTTATCGGAGCACGAACGAACGTGATTCGCGGGGTTACTTAAGGCTGGTTGTGGGTACTCTTGTCACTAAACCCATTTCTGGGAAAACGCTTATTTTTTGTATGTAGTGTGAAGATAATCTGAAATTTTCAATAGGGTTTTCGTCCTCTGAGTGAATTCATTCTATGCTGAAAAGAGGAGAAGTACCGTAAAGCATCTTCCATATGAGAAGTCGTCACTCCACACGTGACGAATAATGTGTTTTCCCTGATTGAATTGCATTTTATCCTTTCGTAGTGCGAGTTAATCACACTGCTTATTGAACGCTCGTGGTCGTATGGTTAAGTGTTCAAACTATTAACAGGGTAGCCGTGGGTTCGAGACTCCGAAGTTTCACATTGTTGATTATTCCCAGTTAGAATGAAACAGCTGTACAGTGCTTTCCAGCATTTTGACGTAGACTGGATTCACTTACAAAACCAAGTCTCCATTTCAAACACTGATTTTTTTTTGGTCTAAGTTTCTAAACGAGGCAGATAGGCCGGATTGTAAAAAGGTTGTTGAGTACTGCTGGGTTGTTGTTTCAAACCAAAAGCGAGAGGATTCACTTTGGTTTCCATTTTTCTGTGCCATAGTACATCAAGCGAATTATCTGTGCCGCACAAAGGACTATTCATCCCCTAAAGAGACTTTGGACACGTTTTATTCGTCATTTCGTTTATTTGAATGCTTGAACTTTCGTGACCATACGGCCGTGTATAAAAAGTCGGTTGTTGTGCGAATTTTGTTCTATAGTTTTGACGGTCAAACTGGGGTCAATTCACCCACCGACACTCACCATGGGCATACGAACCAAGCACAACAGTTACGTTCAATGCAGTTACAACCAAAAAACCCTTGGTTAGCTCTCGACGCATCAGGCGTGGGCGTTGGTTGGTGTTTGGGTAACTACGCTTCGTCAGGATGGCCACAACAGGTAGCCCCACCGCTGTTCTGTCGTTCGGTTTCGTCAAGCCTAGTCATACACCCAGTTAGCAGATGTTTAGTGTGTCAGTTGGTTAACTCAAAAAAGCCCGATTAACCGGGAAAAACAGTCATTCCAACTGAATTTTACTCGCCTATCCTTCGGAGTTGGGATGCACACCACTAAGACAGCCCGGGAATATTAAGAAAGTCACTTACACAACAACGGAGGATGAAGAGAAAGTTTGCCACGGATTACGGTATGGAAGATACTATGGATGAAGAAGCTGCAACAGAATTGGGGGACAATTCGTCTCAACCATACGAAAACCATTGGATTGTGAAGAGGTGGTGGCCTGACGACGATGCCGACCAGCTAGCAGTTTTCAGAGGATGCTATTTCGAACGATGCACCGGCGGGAACTAGTATAGCTTGTTAGTCAACAGGTTCAGTAGTCTATGAGTATTGTCACTGTGTGATTCCTGAAACCTCAGGTTCATCAGACATTAGTCGAACTGGGAGCCTTTTTGGAGCAGTGCATATAGGTGTGTTGTACGCCAGTCTACAAGGGAGAAAATCTACGACCAGAATGAGTCAGCAAACGAAGCAGAACTTACCACAAGGACAACTGGGTAAGAAGATGGTGTACAATTTATCCATATTGTAGTGAACTCCTTTGTTCGTTTGCATTTGTTGTGGTCGACTAGCGAATAATCCTCTAAATCGGAGATTACGAGACGACCCGAGAGCCTTAAGCGCTGACCACACAAAGGCTAGTTCCTTTGTTACGGCCCATCATTGGGCACAAAATCCCGCGAGGAACCACCATTCTTCTTCGAGAAGACAAGGGCACCTGTTGGTTGATTTTCGTTCACAGAATTCTCTTTCTCTCGAATTTCGTTGGCTGGTGAAGGCTATCTAAAATTTGTTCTTTAGTACCATCAAGTCACTGGATGTTATATGTGTGGGGGTTGTGGTATTAGTATCGGTCAATGTGGAGGAAGACTGGACAAATCTTGCACTCATTCTTCGTAGCAGACTGATGAATCACGGACGAATTTCATGCCGAACATTCAATTAATTAGTCTACTCTTTCGATATGACTTCAGAATGCAACTCAAGCTGCGAAGTTCATTATCAATAAATTTACTTCCATAACGCTTTACCCAGTAGGCGTTAGAAGTATTTCTGAGCCGCTGGATGCACCGAATCCTAATGGTATTTGGTTGGCTAATAAACTTTAGTATTCTAGGAGAAAGGGAACATTTAGCTATGAAAGTGATCTGATCACTGTCATGATCTACTCACTCTCACCTCGGGACACCACAGCATTGTTTGATTACTCATTAATGAAGCGTTTTTAGAATCGTAAATTGTGGTTATCACGTCTGTTTGTAAGCGATAACATCGACAAAATGTGGCTAAAAACTGACCATATATCTCGCTTCAAGGTTAGTACTGATTACGGGAGACAAAGTCATAAAACCAGGCATTTCAGTAAATCTGTCAACAAACTATTTTCAACTAGTCAAAAAAGCACAAACTATTCGAAATTCGATAGAAGTTCAGAGTGTTATTATGATATGTGATTTTAAGCCAACATGCAGTCAGCGGAATACCAGCCTCTCAGTGAAGGATAAGCTCCTCTTGGCTTTTTGCCCGAACGTTTTTGCTGCACTTTATGCAGTGACCGCCTGTTTGGCCCACCTTTCATGAAGCTCTATTAAGGAGGGTACATTGTCTTCCCCGTCCGTCACTTGTATTCAAGGAGCATTATGGCAGAGAGACTCACACCCAAACTGTCTAGGATCACCTCAGTCTTTGTTCACTTTGCGTCCACTGATCCACTAACCACTGCAGTACAAAGTCCTCCTCATTATCTATTCGACGAACACGTTCTGCTTTCATCAACTTCGTAAGGAGATAATCTGTACGCAAACTGGGAGATGTTCTGCCTTAGTAGGTAAAGTTATGTATGACTAATATCCCGTTTCACATTTCGTTGTGAATTTCTGTTTCCGCCAATACAAGGATAAGAGGAATGAGCCATTCACGTTCGATTTGTAACTTGACAACCACATGCGCACACACACACTTGTAGCAGGCACAATGGTAAAAAAAATTTACAAGAGGAAACCTGGCGCACAAAGAATTTTGCACTATCGACTGTAGTATTTATCAGTTCAAATCGTGCAAATCTACGTAGCCAGCGGCTCTAAACTTCACATGGGAAACCTGCCCCCCCCGAGAATTGCAATTTGTTAGGTTAAATCAATGATTCTAGAAACGCTCTGTGATTGCTGTGCCACTATCATAAATCCTAGACCTAACAGTTCAACAGTACCACCCTAACCAAGGCCCTGGTTCTCACACCTCACTATTGTGTCCTCGCGCGTTTGTGCGAGAAGGTATTTGCAAGCAGAATGTGGACCGGTGATGAGGTGCCGTGTGTTGTATCATTCAGATGGTCCGCGCTTGACATGATCGCAGCAGTCACTCTGACAGCAGTGGAAAAGTGGACAACGAATCTTGCTTCATGTTTGAATGAAAAACCCTAAAGGACTGGTTCACAAACCATTCCAGGTTAAGTACTCGATGAGAATAATCGGTCAGGGACTCTTAAAGTGACTACCTTTGAGCATAATTCTAGCATAAATAGAATGTTTTAGGTGGTCGGATTGACTTCACAAGGGGACACACTTGCTCGGCACGCCACCATCTCATCTCATCCTTCTCTTACGAGATGCGTATTATGGCCCCTGAAACTGCACTCTAGCCTTTTCCACTAGACTTAGAGGAATAAACAGACAATCAGTCGCAATGTGTTGGTTCTTTAACATACACTGTAGCTGTCGGATCACAGGTTACCGTTAGCATCTATGAAACTATCGGTGTAAAGCCTGTCCTCCTCTAGCTACACTCACTTTTGATTCCATTCAACACAATCACTTTGATCCACCCTTTTACGGAACCAGTCCACTACAGCCATTCACACGAGTCTACGAAGACTCACACAACTTGTCACACTCGCGATTGCTAACGCCCTATCTGGACCTTCCCAGTGGCCCTTTTGAGCTTCCCGCATAAGCCTGAGGTGTGTGGGCCTGTGGCCCGTTGGTGTAATGTATTTTTTCACGAAACTGACCTTTTGATGAGTTTTTCTACCCTGGACATATCCAAATGCTCACCCATCATTTGTCGAATTTTTTGCTCGACCCAGAAATCGGTGATCTTAACAATGGCACCAATCGGAATTTCTTGAACTTTGAGCTGTCTGGCTGTGGCGACTACAGTAGTCTTTTGCAAGTAACTCAATCTACTCATTCTGATCAAGAGTTTATCTGTGCTTGCGTGGTATCTCAAGGATGGTTGCATGTTCTACATTTTTTGCTTGGAATTGGAGACTTTGTTCGTGAGTTTCTCAAGCAAATATGAGATTTTTTTCTCTGCTTGGCTTCTTGAATACAATGCCAGTCAAGTTAAGGGGTTTTAGAGGAAATCGGCAGCCCAACGTACTGATAACTGATTACCACGTGATGCTAGCCTAGCCACCACCATACTTTCCTACCCGTTATCTAACTGGCGGATAACACAATGGACTCTTGTGAGGTGGCGGTTGACATGGCAACACGGTTATATCGGGAAACTTCTGACCAGGCCTAGTTAAAAACCTCTGGGTTTGTTGAATCAAATGAATGCCAGTAAAGAATTATCCAGACAATTGAACCAATACAGCCAATCACTCTCGTGATGTATCACATGTCAGCGGTGTAGATTTAATGGAGAAAATTCTCAAGGAATGATGGTCTTGAATAAAATGTGTGCTGGGAAAATACATGTGAACTATATCCGAGGTGAGGAAGTTAATTTCAGCTGTCATGAATTCAACTTTTTCTCCACTTATTTTACAAGTTTAATACAGTCGTTGTATCTAAAGATGTGCGATAAGGAATGACAGATGAACATACGTTCGCACACGTCACAGTAGTTGCGTAGATGAGTACCGTAGTTCCAATAAATGTGAATTTCCCCGGTTCAGCAAAACCTTTCAATTTTCTGGAGCTTTTCCACTTTAGAGACTTCCTCACTTCTTTCCTTCCATGTAACTTTCCATACAAGAGACGAAATGCTAGTCTGTCCTTGTGGATGTTTCTTTCCTAACTGTATGCAATGCAGCCGTTAGTCTCTGGAGAGCCTGCAACCCGAAGAAACGACTTAGTTGGCCTCTCAAAACATTCTAAAAGGAGGTTCGTCCCCAGAAGCGAGTTCCTATGATTAATCCTCTCAAATGGTTCCTCCAGAATGAGGGATTACTGCTACTACTACCAATAATAATAATAATTCAACTGTGCCACCCTTTCGGTGCGTAGCTGCCATGCCACGCGAAGGAAGCACGAGGGCTGAGATACTACCCAAACCTGGACAGGAGCTGTCGAGATGCCGGAGTTGGGTGAGTAAGTTCGTGCCCTAACCACTGAGCTATGAAATAGCATGAATTACCACACAATAATTGCTTTGCTGTAGTAATGGGATGAAAACAGAATGACTTCTAGTATTTTGTCGATGAGAACGGCTGGAATTTAGTAAATTTAGTGGCTGTGTAAAAGACTACCGAAACAGCACAATCAGTGGTCCCACTGTGCAGAACAAGTGAAATGAACACCGAATTTTTTTTAAATTCCCAACATGGGCGTTGGGGTGATGAATGCGGAATAATGATGAAACATTTTTGGCACACTCCATCATTTGGCGGGAAGTGATCTTACTGGGAATATGTTTGTATCGAACAACCAGAGCTAGGAGTGATGGTAACTTCTTATAGAATAAATTAATTGCAGTAAGCTTGTCTTCGGAACATATTGGCCATCGTATCTCACTGGAGGTCTATTAAACCGCAAAACGTTTGGAAGTTTTGTTGACCACACTATCCGTTTTTCCGTGGCATTGATACTGGAAGGTATCCTATCTCTCAAAATGAGCAAACCCTGGTCCGACCCTTTGTTCGTCTCCTTTGAGGCGTTTGGTCTTAAGGGGCCAGTTCTGGACAAGTATCCCAAACAAGGATCACTACAAGAGAGGTACTTTTTCGGGAAGTTAGCACAGTAGCGGTCACAGTCAATTTGTCGAAATATAGGTAGCTCGGGTGTGTTTACTCTTGGTTGATCGGATGGTAGTTGATCTGTTCGCCGAACTTGGCAATTGGTTTGCAGATGTTTCGTCCCCAGTCGAGGAGACATCGTCAGTGTGCAGTCGAGTGGATGCTTCCTCCGTGCCTTGCTCCGTTTATATAGTTTTTGAAGAGTATCCAAAATGCTGTCATGTGATTGGCTAACTAACCAATGGAATACGAAGCATACAGACCATAACTCAGCGCACCTCACGATCCGGCCGGTAATACCACAAGAAAGGTATATACCAACGGAAGCGTTCCCTGTTAGCCGCAATTCAATAACTGATTGTATTAAATAGAGACTGACTCTCGGAGTGGCTAAATACCCTTTTTCGTGTTGGGCGATTATTGCCTACGACTTTCATCAATGCGGGTTTTTAGGACTCACACCATGCTGAGGAGAATGAGTATGCTTCATCATACTGCATCATAAGGGGAAGCCAGGCCCAAGTGGAGTAACAGTAAGTTATTTTCCGAGTTTATGCTAAGTATTCGAGTACTACTATTGATATATGGTCTAAGTTGCGTGAGAGTGATTAAAAGGCATGTAAGCATTCACAGAAGCCCTATTGCTTCTGTACAAGCTCGAATATAGAAAGAATTTTTCCACAATATGTGCGCGTCATTCTTTGTTCATATTAGACAGTCCTGTGTTGTACAGTAATAACTGATCACAGTTCCCGAAACGAAGCTAAGTTCGGTAAATTGGGTTTAAATCCTGGTAACAGATATTTCATTAAGTTTCGTTTTCCCATGTAATCCACAAAGTTATCTTACTGGCTGGACCACCTTACCCTCCGGATAAACTTTCTCGGATGCATCCCATTTCGTCTTCGGATAGGCCCGACATCAGGAAGATGGAAAGTCTATCCATTATCTCACTTTGTGATCATCCTCAGTGCCACGCGAGCCAAACTGAAACACCTGAACAACCTGATTGGTGCAAAAAGATCACTATCTACCTAGCGTTCACAAAAATTTGGTGAAAAACTAACCTGATTTGAATAGTTATCAGTTTGCAGCTCACAAATATATCAACTAAAACCAACACAACTCGCATTCTTTGTCTATAAATGGTTCCTGTGAATAAAAATAGTGGTGAATGTACAGGACAGAAATGAATTTTTGTAGTAACGTATGAGAATGTGGAGGATGTTGATGGATTAGCCTGTTAAATTAAAAATACACCAAACACTGCTTGCGAAACACTGATGATTAAAGAATTGTCATCCAATGAAGAAAACTTTTATTGTCTACTACTTGGAAATCCTGGAGGAAGTCAATAAAATCGAAAGAGTCGTGCAGATTACAGTCACACAGTTTTTTACGAGTGAGGTTGAGCAGCTCTTTCAGCTTACAGTACTGCGTAGGCAAGGTCATTCAGACCTAAATTGCTCGAAGGACCATTGGCTAATAGGTCGAAGCAAGCGCCATGCTATCCGAATTATTTGAGTCTAACACTAGGGCAATCGCGGTTGCATTTATAGAGTCACGTTTTGGAGATTGGCTTTGCCTATTGTACTTTCTTTTGACAGCTTCATTCACAAACGTGTTACTGTTATCAAATTGCTGAAATTAATCAGGAAAACAGTTGAAACGGTTTAATAATAGGTCGAAGCAAGCGCCATGCTATCCGAATTATTTGAGTCTAACACAAGGGCAATCGCGGTTGCACTTATAGAGCCACGTTTTGGAAATTGGTTTTGCCTATTGTGCTTTCTTTTGACAGATTCATTCACAAACGTGTTTTTCTCATCAAATTGTTGAAATTAATCAGGAAAACAGTTGGAACGGTTTAGGTGGTCGCAGCTGGGCTAGAGCAGCTGACTGTTTCTCACCAAAAGTGTGGCTTGGAAGCGCTGATTCATCGGTGGTTTACTAATCAACCGGATCAAAGGAGCTATGTTACATCACCATAGGCAGTGCACAATCTGTCAAGCGTTTTAGTAACTGGCTTTATCGACGAATCGTTGTTAAGTACAGCTGTCTAAAGAGACCATATCAAACTGATACAGTTTCAATCCGTCCCAAACTGCGACGGGGATTTGCATTGGAGACAACAGTAACCTTTTCTTGAAGGCATGTAATCTTTCTGAAATGATATCGTAGCACTCAAGGTCATTAGAAAAGAATGAATTGTACGCTACGTTAGTTTGTGTCAATGACAGATTTCACAGGATGACAGTCTCACTGAGGAATTTCTGAGTCGGAGGTCATGCTAGAACCAGAGCTAGAATAAAACAAGGCATTGAAAACGTTGCTTGCTAACCAATACGAAGTTACGTGCCAATTTTTGATACAGCCATGACTATCAAGTGAAAGTATTCTTAATATTCCGCAGAGAAACATGTTATGCAAGAGAAGTCTTGTTTTTTCTCCAATTTGGACTAATTACTATTTAACCACCCTCCCCCCCCGAGCGAGGCATCACTTTGCAGAGAGATTTCTTTGAACAAAGATGGATTTATTCAATTGCTTCTGGATATCATCCTAGCTTTGAACTAATCGCCATATTCGGAAATGTTTTACAAGGTAGGCGTACAATATCCTTCGATCAAAATGTGTCACATAGAACAGAATACCTGCATGTTTTGTCACGCCGCCGAAAAAGACTTTAACCAGTCTCAGTCAAAAATTTGGTTTACCTCGCTTGGAACGAGAGTTACATTTGATTGGTTCAGCGGTGTGAGGTTACCTACAGATAAGGTGAATAAACAAGTATTTTGAAGAGGAAGGGTTTGCTTACTACGGCATCGTACGTAATTTTTCCTTTCACTAAAGTTCGTAGTAAACATCATCGGACTCGTTGGCAGATTAAGCGAGACATTGAAGCTCTTTTGAGTCGAATGCAAGTCACACGAAAATTTCTCTGTTTGTTTAAGCCACTCCTTTTGATACGTCTACGCAAATTGGAAAACACATGGCACTGATTGGATTGGCGTTTTCTGAACTTTTGGAGGCTCAAAAGGGACAAGCCCGAAGTGCTGACCTGATTCAGAGAAAGAAGCAGCTCAAGTGAGCTTTCGCCAAATTTGGTGATCCCTTTAGCATGTTTGTTTGTTTTTTTGCAACTTTCAGTTGGATTGGCAGTTGGTTTGCTTAGCTTGGCGAACAGACCAACAATCAGTCAGCGCACCCGAGCTACCTATGTTCCACAACATTGCCAACAATGGTGCTTATGGTTGGTAGGAGATGAAAGGAGACGGAACTTGCTGATCAAGATTTCACCTCGCAAGTGGATTTAACTCATGCTGAAGACCCGAGAAACACTGCAGAGCTGTTGCCTTGTTGGAAGGGAGCATAAGGAGCGCACAACCCATGAATTTCATTGGGAGGATTTGGAACCACACGGCAGTCTGCCTATAGCTTAGCTACATATGTGACTGACCAGCAGCTTTGTGCTACTCTTGCATTCGTTTTTGTTGTTTCTGTTGCGCTAGTTATGGCACCCTAAAGTTTCCTTGCACTTACAGAATAGCAAGATAGGGTGGAGGCACCAGGGGGGCATTCAAGATATCAGCTGCGTAGATAAACTAAAGTCTATCTATCTTCCACTTGCCACGCTGCTTGTGTTTTCACTGAAGTGGCTAGATCCTGATGACCAGATGATGCCCAAGTCCTGAAGACGGTAACCTCAAACTCGTATGGAACATGCTTGGTTGATATGTTCAACAGAAAATCTTGATGGAATTAATAACAGGAGAACTGCAGTTATCTTGAGATAAGTCTAAAGGTAACTCGATGTGGCGACGGGGTTGCAGAGTTTCAAGCTGCACCCCAGATTTTGATCATCACTTCGGATACCCTTATCAACATTGAGTCATTTTGCTTCCCCTGATGATATGCGACAAGATTCTAACCTAGTTACTTTTGGATGCTTATCAAGAGTTGAAATACTTCATACCCGTCCAAACATGGAAAAGATGCAGATAGGGCTACAAGCAATTCACCTTTCTTTTTGCCATTATTGAAGTAGGGACTAGAGTTACCCTCCCCCCCAGGAAAAACCATTTTTGACTGGCCGTTTCGGCTAATTTTGCCAGTTAAGCCCCCAGAAGAAATGACCTTTCAGAGAGAGTATTTGGAACCACACGCTTCCAGATGGCCTACAGAATTTTAACATAACTTCAGTGGAACTGAACCCAGAACATGGAATCCATAACTGTCTGAATTTTTCGGGCATATCTCGGAGATAGTGCACCTATGACATTACGAAAACTGTCAGTTGTCAATTTTCTTACTGTAGATTGCTCGCTGGCAACGAAACCGAAGAGCCAGAGGACAGTAAGAGTGGAAAAAAGAAGAAGAGGTAAGCCAAGTAAATTTATCGTTTAGTTACAATCAACGGTACCCGGAAAACATGTTTGTGGAACACATTTTGCCTTGCAGCAACCCCATCTGAATTAGTCGCAATCCACGTCCTACCAGTGGCAAGACTGTGTACGTCATTTAGTGCATTTGACAAGCGTTAGGTCTTGTGATACTTGGATAATGTTTTACCTGTGGGAAAGTATAAATATTACGTTTTGACCGGACTCCATTTGACCCTGTTTAGTTTGTACGATTATTGTGTACAACACAGTTGTGCTTTATTTACACTGACACACGGCTGATTTCATCCTCATCTACTCAATAGGTTCACCGTTCCACAGCTCTAAACTTCATATGTTTTAGTGAGAAACTAAACCTACCTAGAATGGAATGATGAAGTCTCCATGGCCAGTTAAGATGTTATGGGGCAATACGTCACGCCAAAAATTGCCTATATATTTACGAATCTACCTTCCGGAGAGATTTTAGATCTGCACAGACGTGGCACAGGTATGGTGATCTGGTATAAAAGGGTCTTACCAACAGGATTTGTGTTGGTCCGTCTCCTCAGAAACATGGGAGTGAATTCACATTAACTTTTTTCGGATTGACAGATGTGATGTTCACTCATAGATATTAAGCTGTCCCTAATCTGTCTTGCTAAGAATTTGAAGGTGCTATCGAGGGCGTGCAATTTGTTACTTTTCATGATACAGTTTGCACACTTCCTGGGATATACTGACTTCACACGGAGGCTTCTTCAGACCTATATCAAGGTATTTTAATATTGGTGTTTTTTCTGATAACTGAGCTGGGGAGCTGGATTAAAGGCATTTCATCAGTGATGAACAGCTCGGCGAACTTCTGGTAACGACAACTCTCACAAGGTGTTGCAGTCCTCGGCCTGTAGCGATGGGGTCTCTTCACACCGGTGGTGGCCGGTGCAGCTTTGGTCACAAGCTGCTTCCTTGGGGACTCACCACCAGTGCTCTTACCAGTCTGCTTGATGCGTGCCATCTCTGTCCTCAAGTGACACGGATCCGGTGGAACACGTGAAACAACATTAGTGAAGCCGAACAAAATACCACACTGGTGCATCTTGAGTGGAAGCTTGTCGTCTGTGAGTTAATCCCATTCAACGGACAAGCCAGCGTTAGTAGTCAGTGCATCTGTCATCTAGAAATCCTAGCTAAACATATGGTACAGTGAAAGTTATCCCCTTTTTAAACTGGGCAGTGAGAAAGATCAGGCAGAAAAGGACTGATGGGAACCCCATCTAAAATCATTTGATGTGACTGACATACCTATAGACTGGTATGTATAAATCCATGTATACTTGGAGTTTATCAATAAGCATAACTGTGTGGTGAGCTAACTAAGCATTTTGCTCATCAGGCAACTCCTAGCGAGTCCTTTCAGCTATCGTCTACGATTTGTTTAAAGTTAAACTGAAAGTTCATAAAGGAGACTACTTAAAAGGTTGCTGGAAACTCTTCGGCAGCCCACGACCGGTTTCGTCCTTCTTGAGGTTCATCAGACAGATACAGTCGCCGAATTTCCATAAACTTTATGTTCTAATTGAACCCAAATTGGACTGATTGCGACAAATACACTCATTTGCAAATCAATTTGGTTTTCACGGGAGACTCAAGTGAATCTCTCGTTTATGATGTTCTTCAACTGAATGTGCTGCACAAGGGCCGCCTTATGTTTCGAAGTCGAAGAGATCTCAACAAACTTGTGAGTAGTTTCCTTAATGGAAACACACTGCGATATTTCAAATATCGTACCAACTGAAAAATGAGGCGGCCTTTATGCAAGGCATTTAGTTGAAGAATATTGTAGACGAAAGATCCAGCCTAATCTCTCGTGAAAAGCAAATTGAAATGCAGATTAAATTATTTGTTGAACCGTGACTTCCTGTAACTCACCGAACTGTGGCTACAAAACTGTCTGTTGAATCTATTCTTTCATTGAAGCCTTAATTAATATAGTCACCAAGCATTGCAACGTAATAAAAAAACTCCCGTGGTGAATAGCACCGCATTTTTCACAAACGGCTTTAGTCGAAATCTCAAATCCACCAATCAAATCTCTGAGTACAGAGCGAGTACAACGTTAGCGGAATCGCCTTGTTAACTTTGTTCCCAATGTCAAAGACATGGATCAGATAAGTAAAACCCTTCTGAGAGCTCTTCTCGTTTTCGCTCCGCTGGTTCCCGTCAGTTTGGACTGAACAGTTGTAGATGGGAAACAGTAGCCTTCCAGTTAATTGTGAACCAAAGTAACGAACGTCATGCATAACAATAAAAAACGCCTTTCATAATCTGCGGTGATTGCCTTTATTAAGTTTCGACAGGTTTTTCGCTCATTGTGAAGTATCGTATGACGAAAACTTTCGGACTCAGCAAAACGATTTCTTTTGTGTAACGTTGAACTGCGGTATCATTTTACTTGTACTACTTAGAATTTTTACATCCGAAGGTCTCATTATGATCACCCTCTGAAACACTTGGTTCAGAAGGTTTCTTGTCATATTAGCTGAAAAAACCTTTAAACCGGATTAACACTTTCATAAACGTGCTCGTTTTTACGACACAAAGGCAGACTTTTTCTGTTATTTATCACGAAAGACCCAAGAAGTCGAGGAACAAACATGGCGACGGGGAGGAGGAAAAGTATGTTTCAAAATCAGCCTTGGCCGATGAACTCAAAGAAGCGGCGGAAGAAGAACAGGTTGGTAGGATTTTCTAGACTGTTATCCTGATACATGAAGTAAAATTTTTGAGCAGTGTGTAATCGTCTGGTAAATTGGAACTGAGGGTGCCAGGTGAAGCCTGTAAAAACCGGCTGACGTAAGATTTGCAGGTGGATCACGAATCTGGTCCCTATGGTAGAAGGTATCACGTGACATCCAAGTTGAGTTGGTCACAGAGCTGGAGAGACTAGAAGTAAAACCCTAGGGACATGTTTGGATGCATATTGTTGCCAAATTTTCTGGATGAAGCCTTGAATTTAACGATGCACCAGTTAAATTCCACAAACCCACTTGTCTACACACGTGACACTACTTACTTCAGGCGGTTATGATCGAAGGACCCAGTCAGTCTTCGGATATGTACGTTCGTTTATAGTTGTATCTGTGCCTACTTCTACTTCTCAGCTGACGAGACATCTAGGACACTCCATAGCGAAATATCGCCTACCATGAGCCGGAATCCACAAACACGTCACGGACAGTTTCATTCTGAAAGCATGGGTAGACACCCGTTGCTTGACATTTTTTTTACTGAGAAGTTGCGCTTCATGTATAATACGCTTTATC
Organism: Clonorchis sinensis; assembly: GCA_003604175.2. Lineage (NCBI taxonomy): Eukaryota > Metazoa > Platyhelminthes > Trematoda > Opisthorchiida > Opisthorchiidae > Clonorchis > Clonorchis sinensis. The sequence goes on from CM030369.1 coordinate 106,073,908, forward strand.
ACCTTTGTGAACTGTCAGCATAGTGGCGGGTTTGTGTGCTATAAACGCACGAGACAGATCCTCTTCACTGAGTAATTCCTGTGGAAAACGAATAATTAAATATAAAGGTGTTGTCTAAACCTAACATACTACTCATAAGTACCATCATAGTTGAGAGATTCAGCTGGATTCTGTTGTGTCTTCTGTCTAAACTAAATTCGTGTGTTAGTTGTCTAAATAAATACGGAGGTGTTCAGGAGAGTGTCAGGTTTTAGCGCTTTTCAAAGGCCTCCATGCAAAATCGGATGAGCTCTGCCGAGGTCAAATCTCATTGCCCCTAACTGACATCCTTGTCTGTCTTGTCACCAGAAATTACTTATGGAAAAAATGATGACACACGGGAGCAAGATGAAAGAGGAAAAGGAACGACAGAAAGAGAAGATTGCAGAAAAACTGAACGAGGCGCGAAGCAAGAAACACGGACAGGCTGAGGCTGTGGATTATCTGTTCGATAAGAAACAGGAACTGGACGAGTTGTAAGTTACGTACTTCGTAAAGACATGATCGATCTCCAGACTGTTGTCACAAATATTGTTGGGGAATACATAGAGGGAGAAAGCGAAGATCCCAAATACGCTCCCTTAAGTTCCCAGAGTTCGTCAATAATGTTTTTAGAATTGAAGTGCGTTAATCACTTGAGTTTTAGCTTGATTCCGGAATGCCGGAGACTTCTGTATGGTGTGCGAGATGAGTGGACAATTCACGATTCCACCCACAATAATTACTCTTGGTTGCCACTAGGACAATCATGGATTAATCATCACATCACCTTTTACAACACTCAGTGACTTGGCGTCGATTGCCGGGTAACCATGCAGTCACATTTTGAAAGTAATAGGCTGCTCATTATGGAAGGATAATCCCACACGCGTTTCGTCCTGATTGAGTTTCATCAAGTGGGCGCAGGAGGGGCGAGCGTGTGGCCGTCTTCTTCACAGTTTTCACCACTTGACATTGCGCTACATGTTTATTGACCACACTTTTACGCATTGTGATTATGAGTCGGTCGAAACGATGAAATTTGTCAGGAACTTTGGTCAATTTGATCTATATGTGCTTTTGCGCTAAACTGTAGCGTGGTAGTGCAATAAACGGCGAAAACTGCTAACCAAACCGATCTTAATACATTCGCCTAATGAGACTTAATTAGGACAAGGCACGAAGCAGATCATTTTTCGCCTTAATCGTATCACAACAAAAGCCTGGTAAGATGAAAGCCCAAAATAAGCTGTGCGGTTTCTTGGCAGAAAACTCCTCGGCAGTGAGCTACCGGGTTTGCCCTTCTTAGGACTCATCAGGTAAGCGCCAGAATACCAAACTAACTCGGCACTAACGGGGACTCAAATGAATCCCAGCTAAATAGCTCTTTTATGACATTCTTCAATTGAATGTGCTGCACAAAGGCTCCCTCATGTTTTAGTTGGTACAATACGCCAGATATCGAAGTGTTTTTATGGGACTTAAGGTGGCTTTTGTAAAAAATATTCAGCTGAAGGATAAAATAAACGAATGACTCAGCCGGAATTTGGTTGTGAGGGAATAATGAGGTGCATAGTTCACAGAAAAGCTTTATCAGTTTAGAATGGACTATAGGAATGAGCAATGGACCCCTTTTGTTACGGAACGCACTTCAGGGATAACTCGGAAAATGATAATTTTTCAACTATTCAAGTTTCTTTCAGCAACCCTTAAGTCATTGACTGTGAAGCTTCGGCAGTGCAAGTATTCAGACATTTTCAGTGTGTATTTTATGATCAATATTTTTCTCTGTGTTCACTACTTGTGCAGGCATCAACAGGACAAATCAAGACAAGAACAAGCTGTCAAAGAAAGGCTGGAAAAACGAAAGCAGAGCAGACATCAGGAAAGAAATCCCAGGTAAGCTAGTAAACGACTACGTGAAAGTCTCCCTTGCGGTCAGCAACAACGCTGTTCCGCTGCGCTACTCGTTGGCTCCTACATTCAGTGTAGACTTAAGTCTTCTACCCAACGAGATCAACATGCCATAGGACTTAGTATTCAA